>OU342746.1:151707782-152174154 GCA_910589775.1 Avena eriantha | reverse complement strand
TGACGCTAGTGGATCCATGTGTGGTCTCTGTAGAGAACACACATTTCAATGACACTGGTGGATCCATATGTGGTATGTGAAAAGAACACACATGCAATGACTCTGGTTGTTGTTAGTGAAAAGAACACACTTGCAATGACTCTGGTTGTTGTTAGTGAAAAGAAGACACATGCAATGACACTGGTGGATCCATGTGTGGTCTTTCAAGAGAGCACACATTTCAATGACTCTGGTTGTTGTTTGTAAAAAGAACACACATGCAATGACTCCAGTTGCTGTTAGTGAAAAGAACACACATGCAATGACACCGGTGGATCCATGGGTGGATTGTGAAAAGAACATACATGCAATGACACTGGTGGATCCATATGTGGTATGAGAAAAGAACACACATAGAATGACTCTAGTTGTTAGTGAAAAGAACACACCTGCAATGACACTGGTGGATCCATAGGTGGATTGTGAAAAGAGCACACATGCAATGACTCCAGTTGTTGTTAGTGAAAAGAACACACATGCAATGACACTGGTGGATCCATAGGTGGATTGTGAAAAGAACACACACGCAATGACACTGGTGAATCCATAGGTGGTATGTGAAAAGAACACACATGCAAAATGACTCTGGTTTATCTTAGTAAAAAGAACACACATGCAATGACACTGGTGGATCCATGGGTGTATTGTGAAAAGAGCACACATGCAATGACACTGGTGGATCCATATGTGGTATGTGAGAAGAACACACATGCAATGACTCTGGTTGTTGTTACTGAAGAGAACACACATGCAATGACACTGGTGGATCCATGTGTGGTCTCTGAAGAGAGCACACATTTCAATGACTCTTGTTGTTGTTAGTAAAAAGAACACACATGCAATGACACTGGGGGATCCATGTGTGGTCTCTGAAGAGTACCCACATGCAATGACACTGGTTGTTGTTACTAAAAAGAACACACATGCAATGACACTGGTGGATCCATAGGTGGTATGTGAAAAGAACACACATGCAAAATGACTGGTTGTTGTTACTAAAAAGAACAGACATGCAATGACACTGGTGGATCCATGTGTGGTCTGTGTAGAGAATACACATTTCAATGACACTGGTGGATCCATATGTGGTATGTGAAAAGAACACACATGCAATGACTCTGGTTGTTGTTAGGAAAAGAACACACATGCAATGACACTGGTGGATCCATAGGTGGTATGTGAAAAGAACACACATGGAAAATGACTCTGGTTGTTGTTACTAAAAAGAACACACATGCAATGACACTGGTGGATCCATGTGTGGTCTTTGTAGAGAACACACATTACAATGACACTGGTGGATCCATATGTGGTATGTGAAAAGAACACACATGCAATGACTCTGGTTGTTGTTAGTGAAAAGAACACACATGCAATGACACTGGTGGATCCATAGGTGGTATGTGAGAAGAACACACATGCAAAATGACTCTGGTTGTTGTTACTAAAAAGAACACACATGCAATGGCACTATTGGATCCATAGGTGGATTATGAAATGAACACACATGCAATGACACTGGTGGTTCCATAGGTGGTATGTGAGAAGAACACACATTTCAATGACTCTGGTTGTTGTTACTAAAAAGAACACACATGTAATGACACTAGTGGATCCATAGGTGGTATGTGAAGAGAACACACATGCAAAAAGACTCTGGTTATTGTTACTAAAATGAACACACATGCAATGACAACGGTGGATCAATGGGTGGATTGTGAAAAGAACACAATTGCAATGACACTGGTGGATCCATAGGTGGTATGTGAAAAGAACACACATGCAATGACTCTGGTTGTTGTTAGTGAAAAGAACACACACGCAATGACACTGGTGGATCCATAGGTGGTATGTGAAAAGAACACACATGCAAAATGACTCTGGTTGTTGTTACTAAAAAGAACACACATGCAATGACACTGGTGGATCCATGGGTGGATTGTGAAAAGAGCACACACGCAATGACACTGGTGATCCATATGTGGTATGTGAAAAGAACACACATGCAATGACTCTGGTTGTTGTTACTAAAACAAACACACATGCAATGACGCTAGTGGATCCATCAAATTGAAGCGCCAGTCTGTGTCTGGCTCTTTAGTTTACGATGTAGGTGGTTGCGAAATCCACGTCGATCCATCCGCCACCTACTTCGACATCAAGCTCACGGCGTCCGTCCAAGGGTGGAGGGACAAATGGTTCTATATCCGCGATCAGAAGGCCAATGGTGAGCACTCTGGACTCGCGCCCTTCGATCCCACGACGCCGTGCAGGAGGATGTGCTCCTGGAAGAACGTAGTCATGCCTGGCAAGTCCGCAGAGACAGACGTGCTGTATCAGCGCGTCTGCGACCTCGAGAGTCGCATAGGCAAAGAGGAGGGAGCCTGTGCTCTCATCCGCACTTGGTTGCGCCGTCGCGTCCAGCCCCTGCAAGCCAGAGTTCACCCCATGTTTCAGTGGGCTGGCGCTAATGATACCACTCGTGTGTCTGCCGATGGCATGTCTGCGAGTGAGGTGGACAAGAGGGTTCGACTAGTCACCAAGTACACCATCAAGGATGTGCTTCCCAGTGAACCCGTTGTTCCTCCCTTTGATGCTTCGGACCCTCCTCCTGAGGTATAGTTGTGCTACGTAGTAGCTGATTTTGTCGATTACTTTTCTGTTGCTTACTTGATTTTTGCTGAATTTTGTTGTCTATATGCAGATTGGGCAGTGTCGCCTTGTATGCCCCCTCTTCCTGAGGGGATTATTCCTCACAAAGCTTTGGAGGAGGACGAGTCAGAGTCGATTGTCCCTTCTGATGTGGAGGAGGAAGCCCCCGAGTCCGATAGTCCGGATACTTGCAAGCGTTCGTGCAGCGAGGATTCCGATGCGTCGTCTCCTTCGACTCCGGAAGGTACAGGCGTTGCTGCGGAGTCGCCAATTCCTGCCGTTCCTATGAGTGCTGTGGCACCATCTTCTCGCAAGAAGATGCGATTGCCCAAGGAGTCTTCGTCGGAGTCGGTGGAGGCCACATTTGACTTTGACAAGTTTGACTGGTAAGTTTTCTAGTTCATTTGTTCTTCTCTATTTTGTCCTTGTTGGCTTGTCTTGGAGTTTGCCTTTTCTCAATGTGGGTTTTGTCTTGTAGTCAAGAGGCGTCGTCATCTTCTGGTGACGTCCAATTTTTGAAGGAATCAGGAGTCGCGACCTCAAGGGCCAAGAAAGAGGTCGAGCACACTCCTTCCCCTCCATTGGCGGCCCACTCCGGGCATAACTCTTCCAGTTCTCCTCATGCAGGAGAGCATCGAATGGTTGCCCGGATGACGGTACATCAGACATCTTCGGAGTCACTGGAGGACCATGTAAGTATAGCTTTTCTTCTTTTTAGTGTTGAAGTCGATGTTATCTGTTGCCTCTGCTGATTCCTTGTTTGTGCGACAGCTCCTTGTGAAGGAAGCCGCGCACTTGGCAGAACAAGTGATGGCGACGGCCGCCAGCATGCAATGCTGGAGACGCGTCACCGCGTGGTTGAAAGTGAGTGTTCTACACTTATTCTTTTTCGTCTTCTCCTTTTGATATAGTCGACTGATAGTCAACTTTTGTTTGTCGTGTAGCTGAACATAATGCCCTATTGCGTGATGCCGCCACCTTGGAGAAGACACTCGCCACGGCTGTGAAGGGCCGCGACGAAGCAATCGCAGCGCGTGACGAGGCACAGAAGCGTGAATAGGATCTACGTGCCTCCTTCGCGGCCAGGGAGAAGTTGTTCGAAGAACAACTGTTCTCAATCGCCAAGGCCCTCTCAGGTACTTTGCTTGTGTATATTGTACCCTTCTCTATTTCGAATGCTTTTGCCGTTGGCGCTGATGTTTTTGTCCATGTGTGGATTTACATACAGATGCTGGCGATTTGAGCTTCGACCCGCAGGCCCTTCCCGTGATGACGCTCTGGCAGGTGCGCTGTCAGTAGTCAAAGACCGCAGCACTATCGTGCAGGACACGCTCTCCAAGACCAAAAGCATACTTAGTCGCCTTCGGGAGGAGCTGATGCCCAAGGCGGAGCTAGTCGAGAATATCGACGAGCTGGTGGAGTCACTGGTGTGCCTTCTAGCTCCAAGAACTCCCTCCGCGGGGCCGGCGCGTCCATGTCACTTGCCATGGTGCAGGCCCACGGAGTCGAGATCGATCCTGCCGGGGTGTCGAAGGCGATGCCTGTTAGCGCTGACGGCCAGCAGGTAGTCTTTGCCCCCTTCGCGACTGCCTGTGGAAAATATGGACATCATCTGATAAATACCGTTGCGAAGTACTCTAAGGAGCTCCAACGTGCCAAGAAGGCTGCGAAAGCTTCAGGATCAGGGGCCGGCGGAAAGTCAGTGGCGTCTGATACTTCCACGAATTTGATGAAGCCCCCGAAGTCGTCAAAGTCGAAGAAGCCAGTTGCTCCTTAGTTTGCTTTGTAATAGTTAACTTAGTTTATATCCTTTTGTTTAAGAACATGCCTGTTGGCGAGTGTATCTGTTGATACTTTTGCTAGTCTTGAATGCATCTGATCCTTTTTTCTTTGCGTTGATTTGGTCGTCTTATTTGCTTCTATCTTGACTTGTGGTAGGGTACATCAAGTGATCCTTTGAGGGAAACCCAGGACTCGCCAACTCTTGATGATACCGTGGCACCGCCGTGCTCCAGGGTAGATGAGCTGTCCTTGCTTTCGCGACTGCGTGACCGCGTAAAGCAGCTGGAGCGTGAGTTGCCCGTGCTCCGCTGTAATGCGGATGTATAGAAGTCGAAGGCGAAAAAAGCCGCCGCGCGAGAGCAGTATCTGCTTGGCGAGGTGATGCAGCTGGGCGACCAATTCAAATGTTAGTTTGCTTGTACTCATCTTTTCCTTGTAGTTACTCGCAGTGGTACATTGTACTCATGCTGCTGCTGCTGCTTCATGTAGTTGTCAGTGCGTGTCATCCGCAGGAGGAGAAGGATAGAATTGCCATTCGCCTGCATGATCTTACCCAGGAGCAACTTCAAGAGAGTGGATACTTCTATGTAGATCATGATCGTGCGACTCGTTGGCGACCCTGCAGGATCGTGCGTCGCGAGTGCTGCTCTTTCTGAAGAAGTCGTAGTCATGCTTGAAGAATATTTGTCGGGCGATGTTCCCGCTGGATGATACTCCATCAAGCTTGGTGGCCCTCCTAGCCAAGTTTCAAGATCTGTCTGCGGTTCGCAAATGCGTGAGGCAACAGCTGGTGGCCGGTGCCAAGGCTGCTCTGTCAATGGTGCGATTGCACAGGACTGACGTAGATGTTGTAGTAATTGCGTCTGGGCCGCCTGCACCACCAGCAGGTTCTGCCTGGAATATGGTGCCGCACTACCAGGCGGTGGATCGCCCAGCAGAAGAGATCATCGACTTCTTTGAGGAACAAACCAATGTTTTCCTGCTGCAGTAATAGCCTAGTTTGTATCCTACACATAAATGTACTTGTGTTGTAAAGTTCGTATAGGTCTTGTAAATAATTTATTGTCGAATGTGCATAAAGAGCTTTGTTAGCATGAAGTGCGTTGCACTATGCGAGTCCTTTTCGTTAGCCTAGCCATGTTTTATCTCAGTCCCTTGTCAACCTGTCAGGTGCGTTGCAGCTGGGTTGAGGTTGCGTTTAAGGGTTTTGATTGACGTACCAGCTACTCAGGATATCGCGTTTTGGTTCGGAGAACAGATGTGTATAGGGTGGCGTAGCCCCCGAGTAGATAAATCGAAAAAGTAAAGGAGAACACAGAGTTTTGGGGCACTTAGCTTTTATTTATTTGAAGAACAGTGCGAGGTACAATGTGTGGCTGAGTAGCCTTGGCTGAGTAGCCTTATTTGCAATGTAAAAGTAAAATGACTAGGGGTAGAAGCATCGTAGTTGTGCGACGTTCCAGGGGTTGGAGTATGCGAATCATGTCTCTAAATCTTTGAGGCGATAGGCGTCAACTGGGATTACTTCTGTAATCACGTACGGTCCTTCCCAGGGGGACTCGAGCTTGAGAGGCCCCTGCTGCTTCAGTCGCAGGACCAGGTCGCCTTTGACGAAGGATCTGAGGCGAAGTCTCCTACTGTGGTAGTTGCGCAGGTTCTGCTGGTAGATCGTTGATCTTTCCGCGGCGATTTCCCTTGCTTCGTCGAGGAGGTCGACGGAATCTTCGAGTTCGAGGGATGACTCTTGTTCGCTGTAAGCGACCACGCGTGGCGCCTTGTACCGTACTTCGACGGGTAGCACTGCCTCTGCTCCGTGCACCATAACGAATGGCGTGTAGCCCGTGGAGCTGTTTGGAGTTGTACGTAGGCTCCAGAGTACGGATTGCAGTTCGTCCGGCCAGCAACCCGCGGCTTGTTCGAGTGGCCGGAGGAGTCGCTTCTTGATGCCGCTACAGTCGAGCCCGTTTGCTTTTTCCACCTGACCGTTGGTCTGTGGATGCGCTACTGAAGCGTAGCTGATGTTGATCCCCAGTTTCTCGCAGAATTCTTGGAACTCCTTGGATGTGAAGTTCGTCCCGTTGTCGGTGATGATGTTGTGTGGCACTCCGAAGCGGTAGACGATGGACTCGAAGAACTTAACTACGCTGTGCCTTGATTGGTTGGTCACCGGCATGGCCTCAATCCACTTGGTGAATTTGTCGACTGCGACCAAGAGGTAGACGTAGCCTCCTCGCGAGGACCTTGAAATTTTGCCAACCATGTCGAGCCCCCATTGCGCGAAGGGCCAGGCCAATGGGATTGGTCGTAGCTCTGCACCCGGTGTGTGTGGCTTGTCCGCGAATCGCTGGCAAGCATTGCATTTTTGGACTATGTCCTTGGTGTTGCGCATGGCCGTAGGCCAGTAGAATCCAGCTCGTAGAGCTTTGGCAACGAGGGCGCGACTGCCGGCGTGGTGCCCGCAGGTCCCTTCATGGATGTCGAGGAGAACTGCTTTTCGATCGGCCATGGAGACGCATCGTTGGAGTACTCCTGTGATGCTGCGTTTATACAGTTCACCGTTGATAACAACGAATGCCTTGGATCGCTGCGCAATGTGCCGTGCATCTGCCGAATTGTCCGGTAGCCTCTTGCCGAGGAGGTACGTGATGTACGGCTGCGTCTAGGATTGTTCAATCATCATGACACTCATTGGTCCCTCGAGTCCGGTTTCCAGCTCCAAGTCATCGAGTGCCATTGGCTCATTGGGTGGCGTAGCCCCCGAGTCCGTTACTGTGCTTGTTTTCTTCTCTGCGACCTTTGGCTTGATGGAGCGTTCGCAGATGCGCTCGAGAAATACCCCAGGTGGTATAGGGGCGCAGGTAGAGCCTATGTTGGCGAGTGCGTCCGCCTCTTCGTTGCTTTCACGGCCTACGTGCCGCAGCTTGCAACCGTCAAAGTCTCCTTCGAGTGTGTCGTAGAGGTCGCGGTATGCGATCATGTTGTTGTTCAGTGCGTCGCACGCATGCATTGTTTGGTTGACGACCAACTTGGAGTCGCCGTATATGATGAGCCTCTTGGCGCCGCCGGCTTTTGCCATCCTCATCCCGTGCAACAGGGCCTCGTATTCAGCCTTGTTGTTTGAGGCTGTGAACTGCATTCGCAGGATGTATTTCAGCTTATCCCCTTAAGGTGATGTCAGCATGACACCTGCGCCTGCTCCGTCTTTCCGCTTGGACCCGTCGAAGTGCATTGTCCAGAGGTAGGACATATCTGGCTTGTCTGGGAGCTGGTTCTCCATCCAGTGCACGAGGAAGTTAGGGAGAACTTGCGACTTGATTGCGTCGCGCTTTTTGTATGTGATGTCTCGTGGAGACATCTCTATTCCCCAAAGCGCGACTCACCCCGTGGCATCGGGGTTATTGAGGATATGTCCCAACGGGGCGTCGTTGACCACCACGATTGGGTGTTCCTGGAAGTAGTGGCGCAGTCGTCGGGCGGTCATAAAGACGTCGTATGCCAGCTTCTGGTAGTGCGGGTACCGCTATTTTGTTGGCGTGAGGACCTCGCTGAGGTAGTATACTGGGCATTGTACGCCGTGGACCTTGTTTTCCTCAGCTCGCTCGACGACGAGCACTGTGCTGACCACTTGGTTGGTAGCGGAGATGTACAGCAACAGTGGTTCCCTTTCTTGTGAGGTCACCAGCACTGGCGAAGTGGATAGCAAGCGCTTGAGGTCTTCGAATGCTTCTTGCGCTTGAGCAGTCCACTCGAATTTTTCAGTTTTGCGGAGGAGCTGGTAGAAGGGCAGTGCCTTTTCGCCCATTCGACAGATGAATCGACTGAGGGCCGCGATTCGTCTGGCCAGCTGCTGGACGCCCCTTATGTTTTTTGGCTTCTCCATGGCTAGTATGGCTTTTATCTTCTTCGGGTTCGCCTCGATCCCCCTCGCGGAGATGAGATACCTGAGTAACTGCCCAGATGGTACGCCGAAGGCGCATTTGTCCGGGTTGAGCTTGATTCGGTAGCGGTCAAGATTGGCGAAAGTTTCGCACAAATTGTCGATTAGAGAGGCTTCCTCCTTGGTCTTGATTACTATGTCGTCGACATAGACTTGGATGTTGCGACCTAGTTGTTCCTTGAGGCAAGCCTGCATGCACCGCTGGTAGGTGGCTCCCGTGTTCTTTAGCCCGAAGGGCATTGTGTTGTCGCAGAACACACCAAAGGGCGTTGTAAACGTTGTTTTCTCTTGATCTTCCTCCTTCATTCGAATTTGATTATAGCCTGAGTAGGCATCGAGGAAGCAGAGGCGCTCGCATCCCGCGGTGGAGTCGATGATATGGTCGATCTGTGGCAATGAGAAGTGGTCCTTTGGGCAATGCTTGTTCAGAGAGGTGAAGTCCACGCACATCCGCAGGATATCCGCGTCCTTTTTTGGTACCAGCACCGTGTTGGCGAGCCAAGTGCTTTCCTTGATCTCGCGTATGAATTTGGCCTCAAGGAGTCTGTTGATCTCCATTCCAACTGCCTGCACTCGTGGCTCAGACAGTCGCCGGATTGTTTGCTTGACTGGCTTTGCATCAGGGTTGACGTTGAGTGTGTGCTCGGCGAATTCCCTGGGAACTCCTGGCATGTCCGCATGACACCAGGCGAAAATTTCCCAGTGCTCACGAAGGAATTCGACGAGCGCGAGATCCTATGCGGGACTCAGGTTGTTGGCGATGAGGGCCGTCTTGGCGGGATCCGATGGGTGGACCTGCACTTTCTTTGTGTGCACAGACGAGTCCAAGGAGAGATCAGGTGAGCTTGGCCTACTCAGGGGAGGCAGGCTGTTGTTTGTCGTCTCGTTCAGTCTCGCGAGTTCCTCCTGCATGCCAAAGGACTGGGAAATTCTGTTGAATTCACTATCGCAACTGTCAGATTGCTCGAAGCTCCCGTTGATCGTGATGACGCCATTTGGACCTGGCATTTTCATCTACAGGTAGGCGTAGTGGGGCACTACCATGAACCTAGCGAACGCGACGCGCCCGAGGATGCAGTGGTATTGTGAGGGCTAGTCGACGACCTCAAAGTCGATGCGCTCGCGCCGGAAGTTGATTTTGCCCAGGGGGTATATGCCTTTCCCTGGGACGATGTCGTGGAACATTGTGTCCGATGCCTCCAGGTAGGTTATATGGATTCTCATTGCTCGCAAGGTACTCGCGAATATGAGGTTGATGCTGCTTCCGCCATCCATGAAGACGTGGCTCATGTCGAAGCCTCCAATTTGCGCCTCGAGTACGAGGGGGCAATGGCCTGGACAGGGTATCTGAGGCGGGTGGTCGCGCTTGTCGAAGGTGATGCATGACTTGCTTCCACTGAGGTACTCAGTGGTGGAGGGTGGCGAGTGTGTGGCCAAGTTGACTTGGCGAGTGATGGCTTTCTGCACCCTGTTGGAGGGGCGTCCCTTTTGGATCATCATGGTGCCCATGGCTCGTGGGTACGGTTCGCCTCCATGGTGATGGTCCGGTGCAGCCGCATTCGGTGGTGGTCCAGGTGGTGGTGGCGGTGCGCCATGTGCCACAGGGCCTGGAGCGGCTCCGTAGCCTCTTTCGACTGCATTGCGGTTCATCCGCACCAACCCCTCATGTAGCTTGAGGAACTCGCGGTAGTCCTTAAGGAGGTGGCTAGACTTCCTCTTGCCATCATGCTTGTCGATGTAGAAGTGCACCGTGCAAGGCCCGGACAGTTTGTCCTCGATGGAGTTTGCGGGTGCCTCATCGCGAGTGCGGCGTTGCCACACTTGCGTGGTTTTTCCGAAGTCGCGGTATCCACCGCTACGGTATCTGATGTTGCGGTTATCGTCGCGTCTTTCGGCATAGCCAGCAGCGACCATGTTGACGTTGCCACGGTCATCGTAAATGCGCATGCGACGCTTGCCTCGACGGTCGCGTCTACGTTCGAGTTCCGCCTCCTCGTCGGAGTGAGCGCGGTTCTTCACCGAATCTTCTCCATCGACCCACCGATTCACGATCTCCATCAGGTGGTTGATGGTCTGGGGCTTTGAGCGGCCCAGCTCCTCCCTGAGGTCTAGGCGACGGACGCCACCGTTGAATGCGTCAATCGCGCGATCTTCCGAGATGTTCTCTGCGGAGTTCTTGATGATGGACCACCTTTGGATGTAGGAGCGCAGCTATTCGCCAGATCTTTGCTGGCAGCATCTCAGCTCTTCGATTGATGCGGGCCACTTGTATGTGCCCTTAAAGTTGCGCACGAAGCTGTAGACCAGCTCATCCCAAGTACGAATGGATCCGCGTGGGAGGTTGTTGAGCTATGCTCGGGCGGCACCCTGCAGCTGTAGCTGCAGGCATTGCATGGCAGTGCTTCGACTGCCTCCGTGGAGTCTGACGGAGGAGATGTGGTCCTCCAGCCAGATCTTGGCGTCCTGTAGGCCGTCAAACTTCGGGTTCTCCGACGGGAGTTTAAACCCTTTAGGCATTCGCTTCTGCCTAATGGATCTGCTGAAGCATCTGGCGCTGCAGAGCTCCCCATCTTCTTCTTCCGTGTCAGTCAACCGAGCACGTCGTGCCCTTGATTTGTCGATCTTGCGCTACGTGAGGTCGTCGCGTGCATCGTAGTCACGGTCGTGTCGCCGTGAGCGGCGGCGTCGAGACAGGTCGTGACTGTCATCGCTGGCCGAGGGCGAGGAGTAGCGCTTTGCCCTTCTTCGGGTCTGGTGTTGGCTCCTTGTCGAGGGCCGCCTCGATTAATCCCAAGCCCGCGATCATAGATCGGTGCATGGCGGTTCGGGGATCTCCAGCTGGCGGCTGGTTGTTAAGGAGGTAAATGGTGGCCGCTGTCACCGCAGCCTGCGGCGTCCTAGGGACCACGTTGCCCCGCGTGTCGACTGTCATAGAGCCGAAGTCGAGGACCCTTGCGGCTTCTATGCGTTCTTGCTCGGAGAGATGGGCCATCCGTGATTGCCTCTTCTTGGCGAGGTACTCGTTGCCCCTTGAGGAGGATCCTCCGTAGGAGGAGAGCCCAGCGTGACGAAGGCTCGATTCGTCCGCTGCCTTTTTACGCGCTTCGAGTTGCGCGATTGTCTGTAGTTGGCGCTTGAATTCTTCCTTCATGAGCCAGTGATAGCCCATCAGCAGTTCTTGCAGGGATCCGAAGGGTAGAGGGGCGCCTCGTAGGGCCTCGCGGCAGCGATCACATTCTTGCTCGTTGAGCTTGATCACGACGTGTTTGCCGGTTTGCTCATTGAGGGGCTCGGAGGTTCGGCTGCTCCTCCATTGTTGACAGGGGCGCGATTGCCACCGTTACCGCCATTGCCACCATTGTCGGGGTTGGGTGGATCGGTGCCGTTACCAGGGTTGCCACCGTTGTCGCGATTGGCAGAGGTATCGCCTGTGTTGATGACGGCGCACATGAAGTGATTGGGGAAGCTGTTGCTTCCACAACTCCCAGATCCGGAACCGTAGGTTCCATCTTCTGTGGCCAGATCGCTCAGATCGGAGTCGCGACTGCTGTCGCTGACCATGTTTTCGACTGCTGCCGAGGCGTTGAGCTCGTTGAGGGTGCCGATCGATGGAGGGAACCATGATGCTGGGGCAATCGCCGGTGCTGTCAATTGATCAGGCATGCGAAGCGTGCCCATCTGACCAACTTGGAAGCGGAAGCTCCCGATCGCCAGTCTGAATCCGTCGCCCACGGACTCGAAGGCCGGGCGAGTGGCCGGCGTGTGGACGGTGAAGTCGAACGCGCCGAGGAGCTGGCGAATCTCCGTTGTTGCGGAGTTGTAGATCGCAGTTGATGGGGCCAAAGAAGCCGTAACATCAGCACTCCCAATTCCCACAAACGGCGCCAATTGACGAGGGTTTAACTCATCAATGCCCATTGTTATGGACTTGGGTTTTGGAGAAGGAGGGAGCGCTGGAGACATCTATCGGCTAGCAAACAAGCACACAGGGGACAAAGATTTACCCAGGTTCAGGCCTCGTAGAGGTCCCTACTCCTGCTTGTCTGCTCGTGGAATTATTGAAGGAATTGAAAGTTACAATGTTGCGCAGATGCAATCTGGCGAGGGTTGTGGAAACTAGGGTTGCGTGTGTCCTCCTCACCGCCCCCTCCTAGCCTTTATATAGATAGGCTAGGTCCCGGGTAGCAGGCCGAGTCGGTTACAAGTTAGGGTTTTCCCCTTCAAGCTTTCTATCTTTAACTTCTTCTTGTCCTTCAAGCAATCGAGAGCCCGCAGGTTACTCGAGTCCTTTGTTTGGGCCTTGGCAACACTGTGGGCCTGTACGTATTCAGACCGTATATACCAAGCTCGAGTACCTGTAGGATATACCCATGTCAACGACATAGTACTGAAGGAGCTGGCCAATCTTAGGGAGGAAAATAGGCAGCTCCGGGCCAGGCTCGCTTGAACACAACATATGTCTATTTAGTACTGAACTGCCTGGTTTATCCTCTGCAGTGGTGATTTTGTAAGCATGAACTTAACTCTATGCACGATATGTGTGTTCGTTTGAAATTAGTTTGCTCGAGGATTGAGTTTGGCTTAGTTCGAAAAGCGCAACTGCAAGTCTTACAATTAACTAGTTTCAGGCATTGGTACAACATAAATTATTCATCTCGAATTTCCTTTATCCTCTATAGTCTGTCCTTGTTCACCCTCGCACGCCTTCTTCAGTTCCTTGAACAGATCCGCAATGCATCACTCTAGCTTCTTATTGTCTTCCCTGAGTTGATCCCTCTCCTTTTCTGCAATATGAATCAGCAACCTGTGACTACCTGAAGCTTCTTTGCAGTTCCAACAACCAAGCTCCCATCGATTCTGTCAGTTAGCTTTGACTGCAAATTCTCAGTTTCTTGTTCCAGCTCCTTATTTCGTACCAACAGCTTATAATTTTTTTCAGCTGCATCACTTACATCAGTAAATCTCCCCGACCTTTCCAACTCATACATCTCCCATAACTGTGCCAAACATTTCTTAAGTGCATCTGGCCACTCAAGATCCACCCACTCTACTGCTTTACACACCGGGCCAACCTAAAAACACACACACTATAGTGTTATGAACATGCACGATATATTTTACTTCATGTCACGGTTGCACATAATGTAAACAGACCTGATTTGTACAGCCCAAAAACCTTCTCCCAGTGTTACTGCCTTCGAATGCAACATATCTCCTCAGTTTTAGCCCATGGTCACATCGCACTTCTCCATCGAGATCTAGGCCCTCCCATTCGGAGTCATAGATCGTCCTTGGTACCTATAGGTAAACGCAAAGCTGAAATCGAACACGATTGCATGCACATATGGAGCTCAGATCGAGTGATTTACCATTGCCTAACCCTAGCCCGAGAAAATAGAGGAACTCACATTGTGGAAGGAATACTCGATGTCGGAGAGAAGGCTGTCGCTGCTCGACTGGTCGTCCTCACCGTTCAAAGACAGCATGGCGAATGCGACGGCGATGGCGATGGCGTCAGCGAGAGAGAGAGAGAGAGAGAGAGAGAGAGAGAGAGAGAGAGAGAGAGAGAGAGCATCCCTTCTACCGCTGCAATGATGACTAAATTGGCATGTTACAATAGTTTAATGGATACCATGCCCTTTCCCTAGATTACTGTCTCTTGCCTGATATGGATTCTCTTCACACATTCTCATTTCAAATATTAAACCTGCACTCCCTCCATCCCAATTTCATTGCCTAATGAAAACATACCAGTATATTACATCATCCAAAGAAACAAAATCATGTCAACTACAAGGTACTTATGCATCACTTCTTCAGTCATGGTTTCACAAAACATTACATTATAATCTCCCAACAAACATAACCACAACATGGTTTCACAAAACATCACATTACAATCTCTCAACAAACGTAATCACAGAAACAAGTATATTACATCAACTCAAGAAACAAAATCATGTCGACTACAAGGTACTTACACATCACTTGTCCTGTCATGGTTTCGCAAAACATTACATTACAGTCTCTCAACAAACAAAATAATAGAAACAAGTACAGTACATCATCTCAAGAAACATAATCATGTCAACTACAATGTATTTATGCATCACTAGTCCAGCCATGGTTTCACAAAACATTACATTACAATATCCCAACAAACATAACAACTGAAACAAGTACGGTACGTCATCTTAAGAAACATAATCATGTCAACTACAATGTACTTATGTCTTATTACAACAACGATGGTTTCAGTGAGCGACATGTCCAAAAATCTCAACAGCTCGCACAACATTATATCGCAATCTCTCAACAAACATAATCATAGAAGCACGCTCTAAATGCAACAGCAGTCAATATTACAAATACAGGCAGGGGAACCCCGCGGTCCATATGACAAGCCCAGGGTAGCAACTCTCATCAGATCTCATCAACGTCGACCACCTCATTCTGTTCAGCCACTACAAGGGCATCTACATCCACTATAACCTGTTCAACAACATCAGAAATGGTACCAAGGAAGAACGCCTTCCTGGTTCGCTTCTTTCACCGCATAATCTACATAAGATCTTCAGTATCCAAAACATCTATGAATTGATGCTTCTTATGATGCCACCACCGGATTTTTGCCATCTGCTTAGGGCCAATACTGATTTCCTTACCGATCATCTCTCTCATTTCATCAAGAGTTATGTTTTTGGAATCGACAATGATCTCCACAGTACATGACGAAACTGGCTTATTAACTCCCTCATCAATTTTTGCCATGTATGAATCCACCTCTATGCGTATATTGAACTTATCTAGATCAGCATCTATTGGTCTATATTCTCTAGGAGTAGAAGCTCTGGCAGCAAGATCTCCAGCATCTGCGTACATATCATCAACCATCGCTTCAACTTTCACCTTATGATCAGCTGCACAACACTCCCAAACCATCTAAAGCTCATGGGAGTGCTCAATTTGCTGATAGGTATCATTCATGTTGCGCCACACCAATTTTGTCCTCTGTCTAGAACCCCAGGGAATTCTAGCGGCAAGCATATCTACCAGCTGCGAAACAGACACAACCTCTTTGCAATTCACAAGCAGATGCACATCTTGCCCGAACACAACCCTCTCGCACCCGAAATCAAGCTTTGCAGTGTACTGCTGAACATGAACTGTGAACTCATATAGGTCACTTGTATCAAAACTGTGCCTAATTTGATTAAAAAGGGGAACATTTCAGTTCATTCGATTCTATTATGTCGTAAGTAATCTACTTGGAAGATAAGGCACAAATAAGAAAAATTCACCTCTCGCTCTTCTCCCGGGTTTTTTTCTTCGAGATCTGAGTCCTGCATCCGCCCACCGGAGCCGAACAATCCGCCTCCGGCCTTGCTTTTCTCTTCAACCCGCTGCTCGTAGGTACCTTGGGAGCAGAATCCTTGCTGGCCTCCTCGCTAACCGGGGCTGAAGACCTCGCCGCTGCTACACGTTGAGCCCCAGACTTGGGCCCGAACGGACCCTTTTCAGTCGGTGACGTAGCTACAACCTTCGCCTTGCAAGACATGCTGGGCCACCGCCGTCGGATTCAGTGTCGGGGCAGGGAGAAAAAAGTTCCTCCGCCGTCAGCAGATTTAGGGTCGGGGAAGGGAAGAAAAGGGGTCGTCGCAGCAAGATTCAGTGTCGAGAGTTAGGAAAGTACAGTAATGGATTTGCCCCTACGACACGTGCAAGGTGGGTAAGAAGAGTGACCGACGAAGGAGGGGCACAACAGGAACTAGTGTAACGGAATATCCTGACTTAACGGGCACGATTTGAAAATATTGGGTTTGGCCATCATTCACTCGAAAGACCCCTCTCAGCAATTGGCGCCCCAACTTTTCGAATCGCAGTGATAAAAATCAACTTGGGTACCGTGCTGCCTCGCTACCCCAACTTTCAGGCCGCAAAATGATATTCTCGTGCCAGGGGGTGGTATGGCCGCCCCAGACTGCCCCTCGGTCTCCCTCTTCTCCTATAAGTTGCCTTCTGACCTAAAAACTCGGGGGGGGGGGGGGGGGGGGGGAGGTCGACGTTTTTCCAGAAGGAGTTCTGCTCCGCCGCCACCACCAGATTCCACGAAACAGCACCAGAAACTCCATTCTGGCACCCTGCCGGGACGGAGAATTGGAGGAGATCATCGCCATCATCATAACCATCGCTTCTCCATCGACCATCCATGTTTCCCCCATATATGAGTGAGTAATCCCCCGCTGTAGGCTATGGGGATGGTGGGAATTGGATGAGATCGTTCATGTAATGGCATCAGATTGTTAGGGCATGGTGCCTAGTATCTTCTATTAGTGCTTTATGACTTTGTTGCGACTTGTTATGCTTAATGCTTGTCACTAGGGCCCGAGTGCCATGATTTCAGATCTGAACATGTTATTGATTCATTATGATAGTATTGTTTATGGTCTTATCTGCAAGTTGTATACACACGTTGTTGTCCGGAACCAATGGCCCCGAAGTGACAGAAATCAGGATAACCGGAGGGAATGGCTTTGATGTGAGGATCACATGTGTTCATGGAGTGTTAATGCTTTGCTCAGGTGCTCTATTAAAAGGAGCACCTTAATTGCTAGTAGTTCTCTTGAGGCCCCGCTCCAAACGGGCTGGCGGGACAAAAGATGTTGTGCAAGTTCTCATTGCGAGCACGTATGACTATATATGGAACACGTGCCTAGGATTATCTAGTACTTGGATGCTTATCTTATTTATCTACTATTGCCCTATGTTCTGATTGCTATGTGAATTGTCTTGTCCATGCAACGCCCGTCCATCTATCCCTATGCCTACCGCACTCGAATCCTACTGTTTACTTTTACTACTAGTGTTACTTTACTATTCCTACTACAAAACTATTGCTACTGATAAACTGCTGTGAGCAAGATTGTTTCCAGGTGCAGCTGAATTGACAACTCAGTTGTTAAGGCTTATAAATATTCTTTGGCTCCCCTTGTGTCGAATCAATAAATTGGGTTTCACTTCCCTCGAAAATACTGCGATACACCCCCTATACTTGTGGGTCATCAATGGCCATGTGACCCCTGTGCGTTCCACGAAGATCTTTCATCGTTTGAACCGGGACAGTCATGTCTTATTCCCTTTGTCGTGTTCAATCTCATTACCGAACATTGCCCGATATCTGATCAATGACATCACCATGTCGTGTTCAATCTCGTTACCGAACAATGCTACTTGACTCGTTCCGACAAGTGATATCCCTGTGATCAAATCACACGCTGTGCAGCTATTGGATATAACTTCTCCGAGTGGGCCCTTGAGTATCTTTCCGTCACATGGACGGACAAATCCCGCTCTTGACATATATTGCCTCTACGGTTTCCTCTGAGTACCTGAACACACCTCTATAACCACCGTATTACCAAGTGGCGCTTGATGCTATCTAAGCACTCTCAGGAGACAATGATTGATATAGCCTCACGGTCTAAGGAATAGTCAACGAGGATCCATTTCTAATCATTGTAACTTGAACTTCGTGACATGATCGGGTCACGATGTTTAGGTTGAGTATTGGTTCATCATCTCATTTTCAGAATGAGTTGACTCCATTTCCAACTGGCATAAATGCCACATGATCAGGAAACTTGATCATTTGTTGACCAATGAACCAGTGACTACAGTTTCACTGGGAACCCCTGGTTGTTTGTATATCACATGTGTATTGATGTTTCCACTCAATACAGTTATATCATGATATAAAACTTAATCATAAACTATATGAAATATGATAATAGTCCTTATTACTATTTGTCTTTAGGGCATATTTCCAACAAAAACAAGCTCCTTTTATACCACTTATAAGCATGAACTTTCCTACTCTTTTCCAATCCAAATCAACGTCTTTGAAACTATGTATGAATGCGGGAGTCCAACCAATTTATTTAAGCAAACTAAGTAAAAAAAATGAAAAACAAAAATGATGACGCACCAAGAACAACACAATTGTGCATGAAACAATAAAAATGAAGTGTTTGGAAGAAAACCTGAGATTTTTATTGATGAAGAAGGAGATGCCTTGGGCATCCCCAAGCTTTGACGCTTGTACTTCTTGAATATTTCTTGGGGTGACACGGGTGGCAACCCAAAGCTTGACCTTTTTTCCATACTTCATCTCATCACATCATTCTCTCCCTACACTTGAAAACTTCCTTCATACAAAACTTCACACAATCTTTATTAGCAACATTAGTATATTCAAGATAATAAGTCTTTGGGTTTAGTTTCAACACAAATAAAACTTCCATTAAAAACAAGCTATTGTAGCAATTCCTTCTAAAAGCTCAAGTGATCAAAGAGGACTCAAAAAGAAACCGATTAAGAGGCAAATGCAAATAATGACAGAAATCTATCAAAACAGACCAGCAGGTAAAGACAGATTTTTTCTAAAATCTTCTATTGCTCAAATCGAAAAGTGAAAAGCTAACGAAATTTGGGTAATAACCTGGGGCATAAGAACAAAAAATTACAGCTCAATCCGATGTACTGAGATTTTTCACGATTTTTTACAGTGACGCACATAAATCTGTTTCGGGACAACAACTTCCCCATATCTTACTTCCCTCTCATTAGAGGTTATTCTTGGCACAAAAACCAAACAAAAAAGGATAAGGAGAGGTTATTACAAAGACAATAACTTCCAAGACTCAACAAATCAAAAATAAACTGAAAGTAAAAATATAATGGGTTATCTCTCAAAAGCTCTTTCTTTATAGCCATTAGGATAGGCATGATAATTTCGATGATAATCACATAAGAAATATGAATTGAAGTAAAAGAGAGCATCAATAATAACATATGGAACAAATTTAAGGCTAACCCACTTCCTATGAAAAATAATCTTGTAAATAAACAAATCATGAAAGCACAAAGCAACAAGCATATATAGGAAAGCAAAACAAGTGAAACTTCAAAAATTTCAACATAAAGAGGGGAAATTTAATGTTGTTGAGATACATAAAACCATGTTTCCCTCTCTCATAATAAATTTCAGTAGCATCATGAATAAAATTAACAATATAAATATCACATAAAACATTCTTATCATGAGCCACGTGCATAAAATAATTACTACTCTCCATATAAGCAGTCATTCTTATTAATCGTAGTGGGAGCAAATTTAACAAAATAGCTATCATTATTATTATCATCACCATAATCATCAAATATAGGATGCATATTGTAATCATAATTAATTTTTTCCTCAATAGTAGGTGGACTAAAAATATCATATTCATCATTGTAATCATCATATATTGGAGGTATAGTATCATCAAAATAAATTTTTCTCCTTCGTGCTTGGGGGACTAAAAATATCATGCTCACTTCCCTAAGCTTAGACTTTTCCATAGCATTAGCAATAATGGTGTTCAAAGAATTCATACTAATAACATTGCTTTTAGCATGCAAATAAAGTTCTATAGGTTTTTAATTTTCTCTTCAAACACTTCATGTCCTAACTCAAGATAAATACTATAAAGCTCTCTAATTTTTTAAGTATAACTAGTGAAAATAAAAACAAGAAACAAAAAGATATAATTGCAGAATCTAAAGGAAATAACTTCGGGCACTCACACACCAGCAACAATACTAGAAGATAGTTTAGTAGCTAGAGTATGTGAGTACCTTTTACCTTACCTCCCCGGCACCAGAAAATAGCTTGATGTCTACGCACGCTTTTATTCTTTTAGACAGTGTTGGGCCTCCAAGTGCAGAGGTTTGTAGAACCGCAGCAAGTTTTCCTTAAGTGGATCACCCAAGGTTTATCGAACTTAGGGAGGAAATGGTCAAAGGTATCCCTCTCAAGCAACCCTGCAATCAAGATACAAGAAGTCTCTTGTGTCCCTAACCCACCCAATACAATTGGCAGGTGTATAGGTGCACTAGTTTGGCGAAATGGTGAAATACAAGTAATATGGATGATTATAAGTGGTAATTGCAATCTGAAATAAGAGGGGCAACAAGCAAACATGTAACATGACTAATTGTAAATGGTATTTCAATGCTTAGAAACAAGACCTAGGGATCATACTTTCACTAGTGGACACTCTCACATAAATATCTTCTCTTCATTATTCTACCCTGAACTACTCTCCGGTTGGACGATGTAGGGATATAACAGCACACCTTAATGTTCGGATTCCCCATCTAGATAACTCCTCACTATCACCTTGAGTGCTAGATGGTTCCAACAAACATCGACATCCAACTCAAATTATACTCATGATAAGTATTTCTGTAACCTTAGCCAAAGTGCCACACAATGTGCAGACTGTCAACTTCACACACGTGGGGATAAACAGAGATTAATTAAAGCACTTGAGTAGCAGAATAGATCTATAGATTGCAAAGCTCATGATCTCATAAGATCACGCATAGAGAGAGATGAACACATAGCTACCGGTAGAGCCCTTAGCCTCGAGAGAGAACTACTCCCTCCCCATCATGGGAGTTAGCAACAGCGAAGGAGATGGCGGTGGAGTCGATGGAGATGGCTTCCGGGGCACTTCCCCGTCCTGGCAGGATGCCAGAACAGAGACTTATGTCACCTAAATCTTCTCTTTGGTGGCAGCGGCGCTGCGGAACTTTTCGTGAAAATATGATCTGGTATTTAGGGTTTTTGTCCGGGGAGGCTTTTATGGGCGACGGGGCAAGGTCGGTGGAGTACTAGGGGGCCCACACCCCCTGGTGGTGCTCCCTAGGGCTGGCCGTGCCGCCACCAGGTAGGACCACCCTGGTGCATGATACGTCCATTTTGCATCACTAGTCTATATCATAATTCACTGTCATTGATATATTTCATATTAAGAGGTGATACTTATGTTTTTTCATCTGTTTTTGCATAGTTGATGAATTTTGAAGCATGTATTACTGTAGTCAGGATTCTGATGGAAAAAGGTGTTGTTTGGAGGAAAAATTCGCGAAGATCAGAAAATCCGAGAAAATATACAGAAAAACCTATTTTTCCAGAATACGAAGGCTGCCAGAAGGAGGAGTGGAGATGGGCCACAAGGGGCCCACACCACCCCCTGGTGCAGGCAAGCCTAGGTCACGCCACCAGGTGGTGTGGCCACTCTGGCCCACCTCCAGCTCTCCCCTCTGGCGTATATAATCCTCCCGAAACCCTAATAATCGGGGAGCGACCACAGAAAGAATCCACCGCCTTTGCGGGGCAGAAAACACCGAGAGAGAAAGATCTCTCCGGTAGACAGATGTCTGCCGGGGAATTCCTTCCCGAAGAGGGGATATCGTCGCCATCAACACCACCATCAAGCTGGACTTCATCGGGATCATCATCATCATCACCACCACCATCATCACCATCAGCACCCTCATCACCATCTCCATATTGCTGTAACAATTGGGTTGAATCTTGCATAGTTCTTAGGGGAAACTTTCCCGGTGTTGATTACTCCTTGTAGTTGATGCTATTGAGTGAACCGTTGAATTATTGTTTATGTTCAGATTGTTATACATTATTATTCCATCTCTGATCATGATCCATATGATGTATTGTGAGTAGTTCGTTTTGTTCTTGAGGACATGGGAGAAGTCATGTTGTTAGTAGTGGAATTGTGTTGAGAAAGATTGAATAGTTTGATATTTAAGTTGTGGTGTACTTCTTCTAGTGGTGTCATGTGAACGTCGACTACATGACACTTCACCTATATGGGCCTAGGGGTTGCCGGAGTGACAGAAACCTGAACCCCCGTTAGGAAACCATTGCACAAGGGACGTCAGGGTCTTAGAGTTTAAAGATGTGGTTAGGTTTCTACCTTAATTACTTTCTTGTACTTACGGATGTTTGCAAGGGGTATAATCACAAGTATGTATTAGTCCTAGGAAGGTCAGTACATTAGCACAGGTTCAGGTTCACCCACACAACACTTAGTAAGCTAAAGAAGATTAATCAACTATATGAAGCGAAAGCACTCGACAGTCTTCCCATGTCTCTTCGAGAACGTTTGGTCATCTTAAGTAATACAACCGGCTTGTCCTTTGCTGAATAAAGGATTGGGCCACTTGCTGCATTCATTCTTTTTGTCTTTTATTCACTCGTACTTTATTTACTTGGTTTATCAAAAAACCCTAAAAATCCATTTGCTAAGTATTTGTAGAGAATTCCAGATCCATACCACTAGCCATCACCTTCTGCTCCTCGTTGGGTTTGACACTCTTACTTATCGAAAATACTGCGATAAACCCCCTATACTTGTGGGTCATCAAGACTATTTTCTGGCGTCGTTGCCAGGGAGTGAAGCGCTATTGGAGAGTGGAACTGGTAAAGGAAACTTCTCCTGTGAGTATTGTTTACTTCTGTTAGTTGCTTTATTTTTGTTATGGATATTTCGCTGAGTTTCTTATTTCGTAATGCTACTACCACTGCTAAGGTAGTAGATGAACCACCACCTGTTGAGAATGATACTTTTAAAATACCTACGAGAATTATTGATCGTGTTATGGATAACTACTAGGTTGGGGATGGAACTGTCCATCCTGGTGATCATTTGCTCTTTATACACGAATTATGCGGGTTGTTCAAGTCTGCAGGTATTACTACAGAT
Source organism: Avena eriantha (assembly GCA_910589775.1). Classification (NCBI taxonomy): domain Eukaryota; kingdom Viridiplantae; phylum Streptophyta; class Magnoliopsida; order Poales; family Poaceae; genus Avena; species Avena eriantha. The sequence goes on along the minus strand of OU342746.1, from coordinate 152,151,126 downwards.
CAAGTCAAGACGAAGTTATTCTCATTATCGCTGAAAGGAAGAGCTGAGGAATGGTATAAGCTGCTGAAGAATGGTTAAGCTCTTGAATGGGAGGAAATAGTACCTCTCTTTTATTCAAAGTTTTATCCTCCTAGTGAGATTCATAATAATCGGAATCAAATATACAACTTTTGGCATCTTGATGGAGAGAGTACAGCTCAAGATTGGGGGAGATTGAAGTTACTAATGCTCAAATGTCCCATTCATGAGCTCCCCAATAATATTATTATCAATAACTTTTATGCAAGGCTTTCTCTTCATGATAAGGATTTATTGGATGCTTCTTGTGCTAGATCATTCACTCGCATGGAAGAAGAAGCTAAATGGGATCTTCTAGACCGTATTCAAGACAATGCTGAAGCGTGGGAGAATGACAAAGGAAGAAAGTCAGGTATAAATTATGATTATGAATGCACTGAATTTTTTATGGGAACTGATGACTTTCAAAATATTAGAAATGCTTATGGTCTAGACTCTCAAGCTATTGCTTCTTATTTTAAGGATTTTGCTTCTTATATTGAAGTGCCTAAAAAGAAGTGGAATAAGTATCATGAACCTTATAAAGATTTTGCTAAGAGTGTTCCTGCAAGAAATACTGAAGTTTATACTGCTAATCATGTTTTACCTGAACCTTACATTGAGAAAATGCCTTTCCCAGTTAAGATAAAGGAACATTCTATGATAGCTAGTATGGTTAGTGAAAGTACAAATAAAGCTATTGAACCTGATAAACAAATGGTTGATGAACCTATACTAGCAAATGTGAAAGACTTTGTTACTAAATATGTAGAAGAGGGACACACTATCCTTTGTAAGGATACCTCTAATATTGTTTCACAAAGTAGTATTATGAGAGCTAGTATTCCTGTGTTTTCTGTTAGGATAAGTGATCATTGTTACGATGGCCCTTGTGATAGTTATATTGTTAAGTTTATGCATGATACTGAAAGTTACTATGAGAGAGGGAAAAGTGTTCTTATGTATCTCAATAATATCAAGTTTCCTCGTTTTATGCTGAAAGTTTTTATGTTGCACTTCTTTTGCCTTCCTATGCTAGTAGCCTCTGGTTTCAACAACTTGTTTGTTTACAAAATTCCCTTGTATAGGAAGTGGGTTAAACTTAAATGTGTGTACTTTTGCTTCTTAATGCTCTCTTTCACTTCAATTCATATTTTATGTGAGCATCTTTGAAATCATCTTGCCCATCTTAATGGCTATAAAGAAAGAGCTTTTTGGGAGACAACCCAATTTATTTTTGCTTTCAGTTTGTTTTTGTTCCTTTGAGTCTTGGAAGTTAGTACTTCAGTAATAACCTCTACTTATCCTTTTTGTTTGGTTTTTGTGCCAAGATCAACCTCTAATGAGAGAGAGAAGTAAGATTTGGGGAAGTTGCTGTCCCGAAACAGATTTTTGGGCTTCACCGTAAAAATTCGTGAGATATCTCTGTCTGTCGGATTGAGCTGTAATTATTTGTGCTTCTGCCCCAGGTTGTTATTTAACTTTAGTTAGTTTTTCACTTTTTGATTTGAGCAACATAAGATTTTCGAAAAAATTGATCTTTACCTGCTGGTCTGTTTTGACAGATTTTGCCACTCTTGCATTTGCTTCTTTATTCGATTTTCTTTTTGAATTCTTTTTGGGTTTTTGGAAGGAGGTGCTACAGTAGCTTATGTTTTGATGGTTTTCAGTTGAAGCTGAACTCAAAAGGTTTTATCACTTCACTTATACTAGTGTTGCTAATAAGAACTGTGTGAAAGAAATTTCTAGGTTAGTGGAGAAAATGGTGTAATGAGAAAGTGAAAGGTTTTATGACTCAAGTAATAAGTGTATGAAGATGAAGATATTGATGTTATTCAAGTAGGTGACTCCGGAAGAATCTACAAGATACCAAATTCAGAGACCTGCAGAGTCCATTTTCGAATAGGTAACAGTTATGGTAAGAAAAGTTCCACGAAAATACTATCCAACTATTTTCGAGTTTTTAGTCAATAAGGAAAGTTACAAAGAGAAAGAGGGACGGAAACGGAGCCAGGGTGGCTCACGGCACCCTGTGGCGCGGGCCCACCCCTGGCCGCGCCACCAGGTGGTGTGGCCACTGCGGACTCCGCCTCCGACTCGTTTTCTCCTAGTAACTTCCTTTTACCGTGAAACTTCTTAATATATAATCGCCCGGATCCCCTGAGGTTCGTATATCTTGTTCTCGTCGTGTTTTTGTTTCGATCTGTTTTTGCCAGGAACTATTCTTGAAAGTTTAGAAGCACAATGGTGTGCACCAAGGATAAGGGGAAGGAGCCTATGGAGGAAGATCTCCAAGACCCCGGGCAGGAGAAGGAGATCAAGAGTGAAGATGAAGAGGAGGCAAAGCACACCGGCACTACCATTGCAAGCATTGGAGTGGTGGCAAACCCTGCCAGGATGATGTCAATTGGAGTGTAGCCTCCTCATCACCGTTCAGATCCCTGGTCACTTCCTCCACGTGCCAAGAATCCTTTCCATACCCTTATCCATGAGCATCAATACCAGAATATGCCCAAGGAGAAATTACCCTCCAATTGGGATTTGCCTCATTCTAGCCATGCAGGAAAAGAAGACTTCAAGGAGGTAGAGTGGGGAAAGAATCGCAAGAGCTGGGATTCTCAACCCGACTTGATCATGAGCCGCATTGAGCAAAACTCACAGCTTATTCGTACCCTCACCTTCGAGGTTGAGGACTTGGGGAAATTGATCGAAGAGCTCATCAAGAGAATACCACCACCACCGAAGGAGTAATTCGTCATCAGGTTTAGCATCCCCTTGGTTTGTTCCAAGCTTGGGGGAGTGTCGCGGTATCACATCACTACCTTTTATCTTTTTACCTTTTTAGTACAGTCATATCATGAATAGAGAAGTTATCATGTAGGATGGTTTGCATTATGGAAGTGTCCGTTCTCTCATTAGATATGTATCCCTTGGTGTGATTTGACGTTACGGAATATTAATGAGAAGTTCTATCATTCACTCTTTTGCATATCTTATATTAGTTTTCAATTCGAGGTTATATGATTGATCTTGTTGTTAGTATTGGTATCACTTTGGGATAATGGAGTTAATTTAGTTGGTTTTGGAAAACCTGGCTCGGTCAGTAGCAACACGATTTTTGAGAGTTGAATGAAAAGGATAAAAGTACTCTAAAGAAAAATAATTTCATCATCTTTCTTTCTTGATATTGCTCATAAGTTTAGTATTCTCTAGTTAAGATCTTTTGTGCTTCCAAGGAAGATTGCATGTTTGTTTTTATCACTTTTATGTTTATTTGTTCTGTCAACTCTTATGCTTGCTACCCAGCCTTGCTAGCCAAAAACCTGTACTGACAGGGAATACTTCTCGCAAAATTCTCGTATAACAACAGTTATCAAGCTAGTTTGCAGATGGCACCATTTGAATTCCTATACGGAAGAAAGTGTCGTACCCCTTTGAATTGGTCGCAAGTAGGAGAGAGTCAAATCTTTGGACCCGACATTCTCCGAGAAGCCGAAGTTCGTGAGCACCTCAAGGTCGCCCAATCCAGACAAAAGAGTTATGATGACAAGAGAATGAGAGACCTGACTTTCAATGTCGGAGATTTTGTATATCTCAAGGTTTCGCCATTGAAAGGAACCCAACGCTTTAGTATGAAAGGAAAGTTAGCCCCCAGATATATCGGGCCCTTCAAGATTCTAAACCGTCGAGGAGAAGTATCGTATCAACTGGAACTGCCTAAAGAGATGTCAGCCATCCATAATGTGTTCCATATCTCGTTACTTCGCAAATGCCTAGAAGTGCCAAAGAATACTGAAGTTTTCAAGAACATCGATCACAGAGCTGTGGAGATCAACAATGACCTGACCTATCGTGAAGTGCCCATTTGCATCTTAGAGGAAGCCTATAGAACCACAGGGACTAGGAGTATCAAGTTTCTCAAGATTCAGTGGATCAACCATACCGAGGAGGAAGCCACTTGGGAGCGAGAGGATTACATTAGGACAGAATTCCCAGATCTCTTTAGTTCCTAGTTTCTTTGTAAATCTCGGCACGAGATTTTGTTTAAGGAGGGAAGGTTTGTAACATCCAAAAACTTCAATCCAAGGTTATTAAGATCCAAATCATCAAAATTAGGGTAAACAAAAACTTTTCTAATTGAAATTATTAAAACATTCATATGTGTGTGCATTTAAAATAGGAGTTGAATTTAATTTCCATGATTAAGTGATCCATTGCTTGTAAAATGATTCTTAGGTGAAATAAACATCATCTAGATCATTCCCAAACAATTCCCAAAGAAAAACAACTCAAAATGAATAAATGAAGTGAATGGTCATTTGTGCCAAATGAACTACCATGCCTACTTTGGCTATTCCTAGTACTCAAATCTTAACAGAAACAATTATGGATCTTTCCACCCCTTGCTAGTACACATAATGTTGTACCAAGGCCCACTTTATGATCTGCCAAAAACATTCAAACACTAAATTTAAATGGCAGTTGAAAATTGAATCTATTTCATATGGGAAGATCCCACTATTTCAAAAACCACTCAAATGAGCTCAAATTTCAAAACCCAAGCACCCACAGAGTCTCAAGCTTAGTACTAGCACACCCACCAAAAATATTTTCACAATTCAAAAAGAATGTTCTTGCGGCCATTTCATCAAACACATGGCAGGCATGAATTACACCTAGTAATCAGCTCACTGTTTGTAACAGGGTTTTGCCCCCAAATTATCTCCATTTAATCCCTCTGTCCCCTCTTGATCTAACCAGGCCGTTAGCACCCATCCCCTACCTCCCTAGTGGCATTACCATGCCAACCCGAGCCCATGCCGCCGGCTAAACCTTGCAACCGCCCTAGCAGACCACCTCCCTCTCTCTCGCCATGTCTACGAGCGAGCCAGGACCTCACCGCCACCCTCTGTCCCTTCCCCGATCCGAGCCAGACCGTGGACCACCGAGGAACAGCCGCGCCCAGTGCGTCTGCACCATGCCAAGCACGCGCCAGAGTGCCGCACCCGACACGCGTGCACGCGCCGCCCCTCGACCACAGCGCACATCCACCGCTCCGCCACGACCCCAGGAGCACCGCAGACATGCCCATTCTCCGCCCAACGCACCACAGCCACCGCTCGCCGTGGAAACCGCCGCCTCTGCCGTTCAGAGCGCACGCACCGCCCGACCGCATACCACCGCCCCTAGTCCCGCTTTGATCACGTAGAGCACCACCAGGAGACCAGCGACCGTCCCCTACCTCGAGCCACGCCGCTAGCATGTTGTGCAGCCCTCGCCGAAGCCGATCGCCTATGCCTCTCAGTCGCGTCGTTGTCCTATAAATAGATGGCACCCCTAGCCCCATTCGGCACACCACTCACCTCCTCTCACCTCACTGACCGTTCCCCACCTCTAGCCGGAGCAGCGCGAGCACTTGCTCGCCGGAATTTGGCTGGAGTAGCCCGCAGCAGAGGAGGAAAGGGCGACGTCGATTTCGTCCACCCCCGGAGCTACCTCGATCGTCCTTAAGCTCGCCGTTGTCTACCAGTCTGTTTGCCCGCCTTGCCGTCGTCGCTGGAGCCCTGGTATGCTGCCTGAGCACTCCCATCGAGCCGCTAGGGTTCGACCTCGCTGGCGACCTGTTCGTCGTTGACGACGAGCCCCAACTGTCGGTCCCAGTTCTAATCCAACGACCCATATCGCCCCGTACCGCTTCACGCGTTATGAGCCGCTGACCGGTGGACCCCCATGTCAGCTGATCCCCACGCCGCATAGTGTCACTGGGCCGACCCGTTAGATTTCCCGCGCAAACCATTTAGTTTGAATTAGGATTTTTCTTTTTAGTTTAAACCTAGTTTTGTCCCCTGGTTTGAAATTCAATTCAGAGAGTTTTACAAATCCAAATGGAGTGATTCCAATTTTGCTAGAAAGCTACTGAAAAGATCTACCCAAGACCGTTAGATTTAATTCAATTAGAGTTAGAGATCTCTCCTAGTAAAAATAACAAGACAGAAGCATTTGCACCTTGCAACATTTTTGTAAAATCAACCATGATAGCTTTTGAGTTGATTCCAACTCTTAAAAATCACATTTCACCATATCTATCTGAATATGTAATAATATTAAGGCGTACATGCAGTGACTTTGGACTAGTACCAAAATAATGCTATATAGGCATTTCTAGTCACTTTAAATCATCAAATAATGAACTTAAACCAAAGTAATTGTGATCCAACCCATAAATCACATTCCCACATGTTAGAATATGTGGTGATGACATGTGTCCACATGATCACATATTTGAAATGGTGAATATTAAATCTTAGTTATTTTTCAATGAGTAGAAATTACTTTTCTTAAATAAAAGGAATGAAACTAGTTAATAAAACTTGCGATGCTTTTGATGAAAATGGATCATAAAATGTGTGCCTTAGAGTGCTATTTAGACTTGTTAAGTATTGTTGGTGATTGTGTATTCCGTATGTATTTATAGACGATAGTACCGACCAAGCTTTCGAGGAGGAGGAGTTCTACCAAGAAGAAGAAGAAAGCTTAAACCACTGCACCAACCAAGGAAAGCTAGCACTATCCAAGTTATCCTTACTTGCAAGCCACCATTAACAATGCAAGCTAACACTTGCAAGTATAATGCTTATCAAGCTAGGATTAAACTAGATGGTTTGGCAAAGATGCTTTAGGCATGCTTTGGTTACACTACCTTGACTAGTATTTACCCCAAGTATTATTTTCAAGCTTTACTTCCTTTACTTTCCACAAAGTTCTTTACTTGTTTTGAAGGTAGCATAAAGAGTATAAAACTTGGCCTATTTAGATAAGCTTTAGATGTCATTCTATGGCATGAGATTGATCCCATCATTTCCACCTTAGTGAACACTCTTAACTTAGTAGTTTAGAGTAGATCAAAAACTTGAGTCACTTTAGAGGGGAGCACTTGGTGAAAATGGATTGTTAAAACCTTGGAATGATGAGTCATTCTATTGAGATGTTTTGACATGTGTTGAGAACACACAACTGGTTTATGATGGTGAAAATGTTGAGGCATGAGCCTAAACCCTTTTACAAAACTGATGGTTGGTTTCGGATGCGATGCCATTCCAAATTTACCGTACAACCACATTACCTGAATTGGGTAAGGCTTAGCCGGAAGTTTATATGCATTAGTATTAGTTCCCTCGCGGGAGAGGTTTGAGCTGAGGCTACCTCTCAATGTTGTCCACCCTTGCAGTGCCCAAGATGACAGATGGTCATGGTTGGGAGGCATGCTCATAGGAGAGGTGCTTATACTAGGGTGTGTAAAGGATAGGTTATGTTTGATTATCTCCTAAGTATGATGATTCAGGGCTACCCCTGACAGATGTATCGAATCTTGTGGTGAAAGTGTACCACCTCTACAGAGTGTCAAACTATTCGAATAGCCGCGTCCGCGGTTATGGACAGTTGGAATGGCCATACTATTTCGTTGTCAAATGTTTTCAAAATAACTTATGAAAGGAATGATGAATCTTGACTTGACCACAACAGGGTTGTGTTTATGACACTAGCTTCCCAACTTAAGTGGTTCTAGAACTTTATTTTATCTTTCTTTGCTTCAGAACTCAGCTTAGGTTTCAAACTTAACCTTATAGTTAAACTTAGAGTTAGCACTTTACTTTAGAACTATCATACTTGTTAGTGGTAGTTTGCGAGTACTTAAAGAGTACTCATGGCTTTTGTCCCTGGCTATTCTCATGGCCAGACTATGAAGGAGACTACCAAGATGATGGCCAGTAGGACGGCTATGATAACTAGGACTATCTGCCTTCGTCAGCATTGTCTGTGCCCCTGAAGATGGACCCCACCGCTACGCTTATCTTTTATTCCGCTGCTTGTTGTATTAAGACTGGATCATGAGATCCTTATGTATGGTTTGTAATGGATGATGTACTGTGATATCCAATCTGTTATGTCTCGCAAAAATGGTAATCCTGGGATTGTGATGAATGACATAACAAGCATCTGGGATTAAAAATCCGGGTGTTGACAAGTTGGTATCAGAGCCAAGTTGACCATAGGAGACCCTAGTTAGAATATACGTCCAAACAAAAACTTAGTTTCAAAACCAAAGTGAGTATTTATGAAAAACTAATTCCTCTCTTATCCTTGGGAATTCATTCTTTCTCTCAAAAAAATTCATGCCCTTCAAATTCTTACATTTCTACTTAAAATTTGACGCACTTGATCACTACACTAACTTCCTCATCCTTAATTCTTGTAGATGGAGTCTCAGTTCAGCAAGTTCTACCAGTTGGGAAACGGAGGTCAACTGATCTTCGAGAGGGATCTAGATTCACTGTTGGAGTTACTAGGACGTGGAGTTTCTTGGAGCTCAACTTCCAGGACCCCCAGGAGGAGACTTACAGTGGCTAGTCACCGTGGATCTTAGGGGAAGCATCGAAGCACCAACGTCCGGGAGAATCCAGTTCTCCGTGAGAGAGAACAACTGGCTAGATGGATTAGCCGGGGCAATGCATGAAGCTCTCGCACGTCTATGTGCCCTCAGCGTCAACGAAATCCAAGGAACCCTTTTTGCTCACTATGCAAGACGTGACTTTATGGGAATGCCAATGGAGATGCCAGGTCACCCATAGTTGAGGCGTCAAGTGTAGAATCTTGACTTCTTGCTGCACGACAGATAGTAGGAACTGGACAATGCTAGAGACTTAGCCAACCAGAACCGTGCCATTGCCGACCAGAAGGCCCAGACTTCCGCACTTCTCATCCAGGATCGCCAGTCTCTTCGCCGCCAACGTGCAAAGAAGGATCGCACCATCGCCCATCTTCGCAAGAAGGTGGCTGACCTCGAGAAGACGGTCAAGGAGCAGGAAGCTCAGCTTGCAGCAAAGAAGGAAGAAGAGGAGGGTGAAGACATCCAGGGAGACATGGATTCTTACCTCAGCAACGATGATGACTTTCTGGAGGAGGATTTCGTGGACTTCTACACTGATGATGAGACTCCGACTTCATCGACGATGAGTAGATAAACTAGAGCACTATCGTAGCATGAGATGTATCGGTCCCACTGTATCGTAGTTTGCAGAATGGTTCTTCAAACCATCTGTTTTCCTTTGATTGCTATGGTGTGTGTTTGTATCGTGTGTTTGCTTGCATGAATGAAATGGAGTTAGTTGAAAAACCTAAGTCTAACTCAAAATATTAGATTTGAAACCAAAACCATGAACCTTAGAACTTTCCCTCTTACCCCTATATCTACCTCAATCTTCAGATGACTCGTGGAAACCAAGGAGGGAGCAGCTTGTCGCAAGACCCAATGCTGCAGATCTTGTAGAATCTCATCACAGACAGAGAATCAAGCAGGGCAGAATGCCAAGCCAACTTAGCAACACTGCAACAGATCGCCCAGATGGCTCTCAACAACCAAGGGCATGGAAATCAGGATCATCAAGGATCCAAGCTGAAGAACTTCCAGAATACAAATCCCCCAATCTTTAGCACGTTAGAAAACCCATTAGATGCTGATGAATGGTTGCAGAAAATGGAGAATAACTTGGAGGTAGCCAGAGTTGATGACAACGAGAAAGTTCTCTTTGCCACCCACTACTTGGCAAGAGACGCAAGAGCTTGGTGGAACAGTATCCGCCTAATGAACCATGGTCAAGTTATGACATGGGAAGCATTTAAAGTCAAGTTTAGCCGCACCCACGTGCCGCAGGATCTAGTCACCCGAATGAGGGATGAGTTCAGAGAGTTGAAGCAAGGCAGAATGATTGTGGTGGAATACCGTGACAGATTCCTGTCACTTGCCAGATATGCACCTGCTGAGATCAACACGGAGGCCAAGAAGAAGGAGAGATTCATGAACGGACTGCATGATGAGATGCAGACTGTCCTCGTCAACATCCTTTTGAGGATATCGAAGAGCTAGTCGACTCTGCCATTCAGATGGAAGGGAAGATTAACCAGGAAAACGACAACCGCAAACGTCGTATGATGCAGCAATCTGGATCTAGCAGCCACCAGAAGTACCGTCCCAAGCCCTCACCAGGATATGCACCAAGGAATAATCGACCCCCAATGTCTCGCCTAAGCTACCCCAACCGTAGCGAAGGCAATGCAAAGTCCGGAGGAAACAATCACAACTCCGGCAATGCCAACAATTTCAACCGTGCACCTCCCAAGAGCAACAACAACAATAACACCACACCTAGAACTGGCAGCAATGTTGTGCCCGTTGTAGCAAAAGACAAGTCCTAGATCACTTGTTTCGAGTGTGGAGTGAAGGGTCACTATTCCAATGAGTGTCCCAAGAAGACTGCAGCCACTGCCAATGTGAATGCCCTAGCTCAATAGCAGCGTCGTGTTCAACTAGGAAGGAGATTTGCCCCAGGGAACCCTCACAACCTTAACGGTCGTCTCTTCCACATGAACGCGGAAGAAGCCCAAGAAGCGCCAGATGTAGTGCTGGGTATGTTTTCTGTCAACTCAGTTTTAGCAAGAGTGTTGTTTGATTCTAGAGCATCGCATTCATTTGTCACTGAAGAATTTGCATGCACTAGTAAGATTCACCCAACCAACCTGAAGCATGTCATGATAGTTCAAATCCCCGGTTCAACAACCAAAGCTAGAAAAAATTGCAAAGCTGTGCCTATCAGAATACATGGGATAGATTTTTATGCCAACCTAATTGTACTTGGAACCAAAGGATTGGAAGTAGTACTAGGTATGGACTGGATGTCAAGGCATAAAGGACTAATAGACTGTGCTAAGAAAGCCATCACCATGACCAGTAGATCTGGAGTCACAGTAGAGCATATCTCTGAAACCTTATCTCGTCAATTCAAGTGCAACAAGAGTCTAGCCCTACCCACCATAGACCAAGTAAGAGTAGTTTGTGAATACCCCGACGTATTCCCAGATGAATTGCCAGGTATGCCCCGGGATAGGGATATTGAGTTCATTATCAAACTAATCCCCGGAACCGGACCCATAGCCCAGAGACCTTATAGCATGAACCCCTCAGAGTTAGTGGAACTGAAGAAGCAGTTGGATGCTATGTTAGCAAAAGGCTTGATTCAACCAAGCGCATCGCCATGGAGATCACCAGTGTTATTCGTCGACAAGAAAGATGGAGGCAACCATTTGTGCACACATTACAGAAAGTTGAATGACGTCACCATCAAGAACAAGTACCCCTTGCCAAAGATAGATTATCTATTTGATCAGTTGACTGGAGCCTAGGTATTCTCAAAGATTGATCTTAGGACTGGTTATCACCAACTTTTGATTCGTGCAACGGATATTCCAAAGACCGCCTTTACTACTCGTTATGGTTTATACGAGTATACGGTTATGTCTTTTGTATTAACCAATGCCCCTGCTTATTTCATGGATCTTATGAATAAGATCTTTATGAATTTCCTAGATAAGTTTGTAGTTGTGTTTATCGACGACATCCTTATCTACTCCAAGTCAGAAGAAGAGCATGAGCAACATCTGAGAATCATCCTAGAAACCCTGAGAGAGCATCAGTTATTTGCCAAGTTCAGCAAGTGTGAGTTTTGGCTGAAAGAAGTAGGATTCCTAGGACATATTGTGTCTGCCGGAGGAGTCTCTATTGATCCCGCCAAGATCAAAGATGTCGAAGAATGGGAAGCCGCAACCACTCAAACCCAAGTCCGTGCATTTCTCGGATTAGCGGGATACTACCGCAAGTTTGTAGAAGGATTATCGAGCATCGCCAGACCCATGACCCAATTGTTGAAGAAGGATAAGAAGTTTGAATGGACGGACAAATGTGAAGCCAGTTTTCAAGAACTGAAGAAGAGATTGATATCAGCCCCAAAATTGATCATGCCAGACATCAAGAAGTCGTTTGATGTATATTGTGATGCATCCAAGATTGGTCTCGGATGTGTATTGATGCAAGAAGGCAAACTCATCGCGTATCTGTCTCGACAACTGAAACAGCACGAGTAGAACTATCCAACCCATGATCTTGAATTAGCAGCCGTAGTTTTGGCATTGAAGACATGGCGTCATTATCTGATGGGTAATCGCTGTGAGATTTACTCAGATCACAAGAGCTTGAAGTATATTTTCACTTAGAAGGAGCTGAATATGAGGCAAAGGAGATGGATAGAGTTAATCAAGGATTATGACCTTGACATTCACTATCACCCCGACAAAGCCAATGTGGTAGCGGATGCTCTTAGCAGATTGCCGTGTAGGCTAAACACAATGATCAAGGAGAAGCAACCAAGTTTGTATGAGGAGTTGGAGCAGTTCAGGACTGAGTTAGTTAGCAAAGGATTCTTAGCTAGCATTGAACTTCAACCCACATTAATCAACCAAATCAAGGAAGCCTAGAAGGGAAATGAAAGTATCGACGAAATCAAACGTCGTATTGGTACAGGAAAGGTACCTGGATTCACTAAAGACGAAGAAGGAGTTCTGTGGTACAAAGGACGTATCTGTGTGCCAGCAGATTCAGAGCTGAAGCAAGTTATCATGCAGGAAGCTCATGATACTCTTTATTCTATCAACCCCGGAGGAACAAAGATGTATCAAGATTTGAACGAGCAATTTTGGTGGCATAAGATGAAGAGAGAAATCGAAAACTACATCACCAAGTGTGACATCTGTCAAAGAGTCAAAGCAGAGCATCAGAGACCCGCAGGACTATTGCAACCCTTGCAGATTCTGGAATGGAAATGGGATTTCGTTGGAATGGACTTTATCACTGGTTTGCCTACTTCCAGTAGGGGAAAGGACTCAATCTGGGTCATAGTTGATAGACTGTCCAAGGTAGCTCACTTCATCCCTATCAAGACAACCTACCAGAGTTCGAAGCTAGTAGAGCTATACATTGCAAGGATTGTTAGTCTGCATGGAACCCCCAAGATCATAGTATCAGATCGAGGAACCCAGTTTACCTCGATATTTTGGCAGAAATTTCAGGAAGGATTGGGAACAAAGTTGAATTTCAGGACCACTTATCACCCGCAAACGGATGGACAGGCTAAGAGAGTCAACCAGATCCAAGAGGATATGTTAAGAGCTTGTGTGTTGGAATACAGGTCCAAATGGGAAGACTGCCTACCTTTTGCAGAATTCTCATATAACAACATTATCATGCTAGTTTACAGATGGCACCATTTGAATTCCTATACGGAAGAAAGTGGCGTACCCCTTTGAATTGGTCGCAAGTAGGAGAGAGTCAAATCTTTGGACCCGACATTCTCCGAGAAGCCGAAGAGAAGGTTCACAAAGTTCGTGAGCACCTCAAGACCGCCCAATCCAGACAAAAGAGTTATGCTGACAAGAGAAGGAGAGACCTGGCTTTCAATGTCGGAGATTTTGTATATCTCAAGGTTTCGCCATTGAAAGGAACCCAACGCTTTAGTCTGAAAGGAAAGTTAGCCCCCAGATATATCGGGCCCTTCAAGATTCTGAACCATCGAGGAGAAGTATCGTATCAACTGGAACTGCCTGAAGAGATGTCAGCCATCCATAGTGTGTTCCATATCTCGTTACTTCGCAAATGCCTAAAAGTGCTAGAGAAGACTGAAGTTTTCAAGAACATCGATCACAGAGCTGTGGAGATCAATTAGGACCTGAACTATCGTGAAGTGCCCATTCGCATCTTAGAGGAAACCTATAGAACCACCAGGACCAGGAGTATCAAGTTTCTCAAGATTCAGTGGAGCAACCATACCGAGGAGGAAGCCACTTGGGAGCGAGAGGATTACATTAGGACAGAATTCCCAGATCTCTTTAGTTCCTAGTTTCTTTGTAAATCTCGGCACGAGATTTTGCTTAAGGGGGGAAGGTTTGTAACATCCCAAAACTTCTATCCAAGGTTATTAAGATCCAAATCATCAAAATTAGGGTAAACAAAAACTTTTCTAATTGAAATTATTAAAACATTCATATGTGTGTGCTTTTAAAATGGGAGTTGAATTGAATTGCCATGATTAAGTGATCCATTGCTTGTAAAATGATTCTTAGGTGAAATAAACATCATCTAGATCATTCCCAAACAATTCCCAAAGAAAAACAACTCAAAATGAATAAATGAAGTGAATGGTCATTTGTGCCAAATTAACTACCATGCCTACTTTGGCTATTCCTAGTACTCAAATCTTAACAGAAATAATTATGGATGTTTCCACCCCTTGCTAGTACACATAATGTTGTACCAAGGCCCACTTTATGATCTGCCAAAAACATTCAAACACTAAATTTAAATGGCAGTTGAAAATTGAATCTATTTCATATGGGAAGATCCCACTATTTCAAAAACCACTCAAATGAGCTCAAATTTCAAAACCCAAGCACCCACAGAGTCTCAAGCTTAGTACTAGCACACCCACCAAAAATATTTTCACAATTCAAAAAGAATGTTCTTGCGGCCATTTCATCAAACACATGGCAGGCATGAATTACACCTAGTAATTAGCTCACTGTTTGTAACAGGGTTTTGCCCCCAAATGATCTCCATTTAATCCCTCTGTCTCCTCTTGATCTAACCAGGCCGTTCGCACCCATCCCCTACCTTCCTAGTGGCATTACCATGCCAACCCGAGCCCATGCCGCCAGCTAAACCTTGCAACCGCCCTAGCAGACCACCTCCCTCTCTCTCGCCATGTCTACGAGCGAGCCAGGACCTCACCGCCACCCTCTGTCCCTTCCCCGATCCGAGCCAGACCGTGGATCACCGAGGAACAGCCGCGCCCAGTGCGTCTGCACCATGCCGAGCATGCGCTATAGCGCCGCACCCGACATGCGTGCACGCGCCGCCCCTCGACCACAGCCCACGTCCACCGCTCCGCCACGACCCCAGGAGCACCGCAGACATGCCCATTCTCCGCCCAACGCACCACAGCCACCGCTCGCCGTGGAAGCCGCCGCCTCTGCCGTTCAGAGCGCGCGCACCACCCAACCGCATACCACCGCCCCTAGTCCTGCTTTGATCACGTAGAGCACCGCCAGGAGACCAGCGACCGTCCCCTACCTCGAGCCACCCCACTAGCACGTTGTGCAGCCCTCGCCGAAGCCGATCGCCTATGCCTCTCGGTCGCGTCGTTGTCCTATAAATAGATGCCACCCCTAGCCCCATTCGGCACACCACTCACCTCCTCTCACCTCACTGACCGTTCCCCACCTCTAGCCGAAGCAGCGCGAGCACTTGCTTGCCGGAATTTGGCCGGAGTAGCCCGCAACAGAGGAGGAAAGGGCGACGTCGATTTCGTCCACCCCCGGAGCTGCCTCGACCGTCCCTCAGCTCGTCGTCGTCTACCAGTCCGTTTGCCCACCTTGCCGTCGTCGCTGGAGCCCTGGTATGCCGCCTGAGCACCCCCATCGAGCCGCTAGGTTTCGACCTCGTTGGCGACCTGTTCGTCGTCGACGACGATCCCCAACCGTCGGTCCCAGTTCTAATCCAACGACCCATATCGCCCCGTACCGCTTCGCGCGTTATGAGCCGCTGACCGGTGGACCCCGTTGTCAGCTGAGCCCCGCGCCGCATAGTGTCACTGGGCTGACCTGGTAGATTCCCCGCGCAAACCATTTAGTTTGAATTAGAAATTTTCTTTTTAGTTTAAACCTAGTTTTGTCCCCTGGTTTGAAATTCAATTCAGAGAGTTTTACAAATCCAAATGGAGTGATTCCAATTTTGCTAGAAAGATACTGAAAAGATCTACCCAAGCCCGTTGGATTTAATTCAATTAGAGTTAGAGATCTCTCCTAGTAAAAATAACAAGACAGAAGCATTTGCAACTTGCAACATTTTTGTAAAATCAACCATGATAGCTTTTGAGTTGGTTCCAACTCTCAAAAATCACATTTCACCATATCTATATGAATATGTAATAATATTAAGGTTTACATGCAGTGACTTTTGACTAGTACCAAAATAATGCTATATAGGCATTTCTAGTCACTTTAAATCATCAAATAATGAACTTAAACCAAAGTAATTGTGATCCAACCCTTAAATAACATTCCCACATGTTAGAATATGTGGTGATGACATGTGTCCACATGATCACATATTTGAAATGGTGAATATTAAATCTTAGTTATTTTTCAATGAGTAGAAATTACTTTTCTTAAATAAAAGGAATGAAACTAGTTAATAAAACTTGTGATGCTTGTGATGATAATGGATCATAATATGTGTGCCTTAGAGTGCTATTTAGACTAGTTAAGTATTGTTTGGTGATTGTGCATTCCGTATGTATTTATAGACGATAGTACCAACCAAGCTTTCGAGGCTGGAGGAGTTCTACCAAGAAGAATAAGAAGAAAACTTCAACCATTGCACCAACCAAGGCAAGCTAGCACTATCCAAGTTAACCTTTGCAAGTTGTACTTGGAAGCCACCATTAACAATGCAAGCTAACACTTGCAAGTATAATGCTTAGCAAGCTAGGATTAAACTAGATGGTTTAGCAAAGATGCTTTAGGCATGCTTTGGTTACACTACCTTGACTAGTATTTACCCCAAGTATTATTTTCAAGATTTACTTCCTTTACTTTACACAAAGTTCTTTACTTGTTTTGAAGGTAGCATAAAGAGTATAAAACTTGGCCTATTTCGATAAGCTTTAGATGTCATTCTATGGCCTGAGATTTATCCCATCATTTCCACCTTAGTGAACACTCTTAACTTAGTAGTTTAGAGTAGATCAAAAACTTGAGTCACTTTAGAGGGGAGCACTTGGTGAAAATGGATTGTGAAAACCTTGGAATGATGAGTCATTCTATTGAGATGTTTTGACATGTGTTGAGAACACACAACTGGTTTACTAAGTATGATGATTCAGGGCTACCCCTGACAGATGTATCGAATCTTGTGGTGAAAGTGTACCACCTCTACAGATGTCAAACTATTCGAATAGCCGCGTCCGCGGTTATGGACAGTTGGAATGGCCATACTATTTCGTTGTCAGATGTTTTCAAAATAACTTATGAAAGGAATGATGAATCTTGACTTGACCACAACAGGGTTGTGTTTATGACACTAGCTTCCCAACTTAAGTGATTCTAGAACTTTATTTTATCTTTCTTTGCTTCAGAACTCAGCTTAGGTTTCAAACTTAACCTTATAGTTAAACTTAGAGTTAGCACTTTACTTTAGAACTATCCTACTTGTTAGTGGTAGTTTGAGAGTACTTAAAGAGTACTCATGGCTTTTGTCCCTGGCTATTCTCATGGCCTGACTATGAAGGAGACTACCCAGATGATGGCTAACAGGACGGCTATGATAACTAGGACTATCTGCCTTCGTCAGCATTGCCTGTGCCCCTGAAGATGGACCCCACCGCTACGCTTATCTTTTATTCCGTTGCTTGTTGTATTAAGACTGGATCATGAGATCCTTATTTGTGTAAGACCTTATGTATGGTTTGTAATGGATGATGTACTGTGGTATCCAATCTATTATGTCTCACAAAAATGGTAATCCTGGGATTGCGATGAATGACATAATAGGCATCTGGGATTAAAATCCGGGTGTTGACAATGTGTGTTAGAGAAACGCATGGGCCGCCAATCTAATCCATGCTGTCATGGTGGAAACCTGCAGCGTAACCATAACGAGCATCTATGAAGCATCCTTCTAATAAAAAAATATAGAGATTGAGAAAAAGAGAAAAAGAAAAAAAAAGAGATTATGAAAAGAGGAAAGAGAGAAAAAAGAACCATATTCCCATGGTAAATAAGAAGATTGCTGAGATGCTTGTTGTCTGCTTGCCTTGTCATTTTGATATGGGCATTCTTCCGTATCATCGGGCAAGGGGTACCCCGTTGGCGGTTCTCTGTGATACACATGTGCTTACAATGACAAGAACTTACTGGTGACTAAACTTCAGTAGCATGAGGAGCGGCCCTCGTATTCAAGGGACATGAGATTCTCAATTTACAACTTGTCAAGCATATCCTCATATTTGATCAATTTAACCTTAATCACCTAAAGATGCCTATGATAGGGGCAATGAGAGCTGAAAGCTAATAAGTATATTAATTTTTGGGAGCTCTTTATGAAACTTGAAATCCCTGCTTCCCTCTGCGAAGGGCCTTTCTTTTACTTTTCAGTTGAGTCAGTAAACCTATTCCTCTCTATCTCAGAAAGTATTTTGAGTTGTTGTGTTTCCTTCATTCATATGATGATTTATTCAATCATGTTTCTTATGTTCCTTGTTTTGCACATTACTCTTATCTTAGTGTCTACTACTTTGAAAGCTATCATTGAAAATCAGTTATTTGTGCAATCCAGCAAATTGTCAACTATTCTTCGACCAAGAGCTAAGTTTGCCTTTACCAATTATGATTTACTTTATGTATCTTTATTGTGTTTCCTTTACCTACTGCAAGTTAAGTTATATAATAGTGAGTTGTCTTCTAATATGATCTATGTATTGATGAATGTGATGCTTCTTGTCTGTATTCTTTTATCGACTCTAAACTCCATAAACCTGAGGCCATGTTTATTGAGCTCAGTTTCGCTTGGGGACAAGCGAAGTCTAAGCTTGGGGGAGTTGATACGTCCATTTTGCATCACTATTCTATATCATAATTCACTGTTATTCATTGATATATTTCATATTAAGAGGTGATACTTATGTTATTTCATCTGTTTTTGCATGGTTGATGACTTTTGGAGCATGGACCGCTGCAGTCAGGATTCTAATGGAAAAGGTGCTGTTTGGAGGCAAAATTCGCGAAGATCAGAAAATCCAGGAAAATATACCGAAAATCCTATTTTTGCAGAAGACGAAGGCTGCCAGAAGGAGGAGTGGAGATGGGCCACAGGGGGCCCACACCACCCCTGGCGCGGGCAAGCCTAGGCCGCCCCACCAGGTGGTGTGGCCACCCTGGCCCACCTCTAGCTCTCCCCTCTGGCGTATATAATCCTCCCTAAACCCTAATACTCGAGGAGCAACCACAGAAATATTTCGCCGTCTCTGTGGGGCGGAAAACACCGAGAGAGAAAGATCTCTCTGGCAGACAGATTTCTGCCGAGGGAATTCCTTCCCCGAGAGGGGAGATCGTCGCCATCAACACCACCATCAAGCTGGACTTCATCGGGATCATCATCATCATCATCATCACCACCATCATCACCATCAGCACCCTCATCACCATCTCCATATTGCTGTAACAATTGGGTTGAATCTTGCATAGTTCTTAGGGGAAACTTTCCCGATGTTGATTACTCCTTGTAGTTGATGCTATTGAGTAAACCGTTGAATTATTGGTTATGTTCAGATTGTTATACATCATTATTCCATCTCTGATCATGATCCATATGATGTCTTGTGAGTAGTTCGTTTTGTTCTTGAGGACATGGGAGAAGTCATGTTGTTAGTAGCATAATTGTGTTGAGAAAGATTCAATAGTGTGATATTTAAGTTGTGGTGTACTTCTTCTAGTGGTGTCATGTGAACGTCTACTACATGACACTTCACCTATATGGGCCTAGGGGAATGCATTGTGTATTTCGCTACTAATCATAGGGGTTGCCGGAGTGATAGAAACCTGAACCCTCGTTAGGAAACCATTGCACAAGGGACGTCAGGGTCTTAGAGTTTAAAGATGTGGTTAGGTTTCTACCTTAATTACTTTCTTGTACTTACGAATGTTTGCAAGGGGTATAATAACAAGTATGTATTAGTACTAGGAAGGTCGGTACATTAGCACAGGTTCACCCACACAACACTTAGCAAGCTAAAGAAGATTAATCAACTATATGAAGCGAAAGCACTTGACAGTCTTCCCATGTGTCCTCGAGAATGTTTGGTCATCTTAAGTAATACAACCGGCTTGTACTTTGCTGAATAAAGGATTGGGCCACTTGCTGCATTCATTCTTTTTGTCTTTTATTTACTCATACATTATTTACTTGCTTTGTCAAAAAACCCTAAAAATCTGTTTGCTAAGTATTTGCAGAGAATTGCTGATCCATACCACTAGCCAGCACCTTCTGCTACTCGTTGGGTTCGACACTCTTACTTATCAAAAATACTACGATACACCCCCTATACTTGTGGGTCATTAGTGCGTGATACGTTGCAAACGTATCTATAATTTTTGATGTTACATGCTTGTTTTATATCTACTTTCTTATGTTTTGTCCACACTTTGGAGTAATTTTACACATTTTCTGGAACTAACCTATTAACAAGATGCCACAGTGCCAGTTGCCTGTTTTCTTCTGTTTTTGGTTCCAGAAAAGCCAGAAAATGAATATTCTCAGAATTGTACCGGACAAAAGCCAAAGTCGATATTTTACCGGAAGACTCACGGAGCCAGAAGACGAGAGAGAGAGAGAGGGGCCAAGGGCTGGCCACACCACGTGGTGGTGTGGGTCCCCCCGGCCGCGCCACCAAGTGGTGTGGGCCCCTGGTCCACCCTCTGACATCTCCCTTTCGCCTATAAGAAGCATTCGATGCAGAAACCCTAAATAATCCAGCCTCTAGCCACGAAAAGCTCTGCAGCGCCACTGCCACCGAAGGGGAGATTCGGCGGACAGAAAGTATCTGTTCTGGCACCCTGTCGGGACGGGGAAGTGCCTGTGGAGCCATCTCCATCGATCTCCACCACCATCTACATCACCGTTGCTAATTCCCATGATGAGTAGGGAGTAGTTCTCTCTCGAGGCTAAGGGTTCTACCGGTAGCTATGTGTTCATCTCTCTCTCTCTATGCATGATCATATTGTGATCATGAGCTTTGTAATCAAGTAGATCTACCTTGCTACTCAAGTGCTTTAATAGATCTCTACTCTCCCCACGTGTGTGAAGTTGACAGTGTGCACACCGTGTGGCACTTAGGCTAGAGATTACAAATACTTGTTATGAGTTATATTTGGAGTTGGATGTCTCTATGAAATTGTGGTGTTTGTTGGAACCATCTAGCGCTCAAGGTGACAGTGTGGGGTTATCTAGATGGGGAAAACGAACTTTGAGGAGTGATGTTATAGCCCTACCATGGATTAGAGTGTCCAACCGGAGAGTAGTTCAGAGTAGTATCATGAAGAGAAGCTATTTATATGAGAGTGTTCACTAGCGAAAGTATGATCCATAGGCCTCGTTTCTAAAATTGAAACACCGTTTGCAACTATATCTGTTACATCTTTGCTTGCTTCCATCTTTTTGCCATTAGTCTTTTCCTCCCGTCAAGATCATTTCTGGCATAGTTGTCTTATATCCATACCACTTGTATTTCACTATCTCTTCATTGAACTAGTGCACCTATACACCTGACAAGTGTATTGGGTATGTTGGGGACACAAGAGACTTCTTGTATCTTGATTACAGGGTTGCTTGAGAGGGATACCTTTGACCAATTCCTCCCTGAGTTTGATAAACCTTGGGCAATCCACTTAAGGGAAACTTGCTGTTGTTCTACAAACCTCTGCACTTGGAGGCCCAACAACTGTCTACAAGAATAGAAGTGCGTAGACATCAGTGCGCCACTTCATCTCCCCTCTGGACTCCGTGTTCCTTCTGGTAAAATATTGACTTGGGCTTTTGTCTGGTCCAATTTGGAGAATATTTTCTTACTAGTTTTTTTGAAACCACAAACAGCAGAAAAAAGGCTTATGGTGACTTGAGATAGTCATAACATGGTGTGAGCATGTGCCAAGTCAACCCAAATAAAGCATCAAAGGAGAATACCACTATGCTATGCTTTAATATGCTAAAACAACGCATGATTCATCCAAGGCACATTAAGCAATCTCAATTGTTTATAACAAGTCATGCTACAGCAAAGAATACTAAGCATAAAGCCAAAACAATATCAAGCATGGCATGTCAGAGCATAGCCCATAGCAAAAACAAGCTCTTTTTACCACATAAGTATGAACTTTCCTACTCCTTTCCAAACCAAACCAAACCAAACTATTTGAAAACCAATGTATGAAAGAGGGGGTCCAACAAACTTATTTAGAAAACTAAGCAAACAAAAGCAAACGAATAACCAAAATGAAAACGAAAAAGAAGACGCTCCAAGAACAACACAACTGTGCATGAAACAATAAAAATGAAGTGTTTGGTAGAAACCAGGGATTTTTATTGATGAAGAAGGGGATGCCTTGGGCATCCCTAAGCTTTGACACTTGTACTTCTTGGATATTTCTTGAGGTGACACGCGTGGCATCCCCAACATTGAGATTTAGTCCATCCTTCATCTTATTACTCATTACTTCCATACACCTGAAATTTTTCCTTCATACAAAACTTCACACAATCTTTATTAGCAACATTAGTGCACTCAAGATAAATAAGTCTTAAGATTCAGTTCTAACACCAAATAAATTCCCATTAGAAAACTAGCTAATGTAGAACTTCCCTCAAGAAGCTCAATTTCCCAAAAGAATTCAAAAAGGAACCAACAAGAAGCAAATGCAGAAAATGGCAGAAATCTGTCAAAACAGACCAGCAGGTAAAGATGAATTGTTTTGAAGACCTTATGTTGCTCAAATCAAAAAGTGTTGAACTAACGAAAGTTAGTTAACAACCTGGGGCAGAAGCAAAAAAATTCATGCCTCAAAAGGATGTTCATATATTTTACACGAATTTTTACGGTGAAGCACGGAAATCTGTTTCGGGACAACAACTTTCCCGATCATTACTTCTCTCTCATTAGAGGTTACTCTTGGCACAAAAAGCAAATAAAAAGGATAAGGAGCGGTTATTACCGAGGTAATAACTTCCAAGACTCATCTAAAACATTTGGGTTATCTCCCAATAAGTACTTTTCTTTAACGCCTTTAAGTTAGGCATAAGAAGCAAGAAAGAATCAAGTATTCTCAAATGAAGAAGCATTAAGACCAAATTTCTTGCCCTTACCTCTCTTACTTTTATTCTTAACCTTGGGGAAAATATGATTGTTTGGTGGACAAGAAAGGTGTATGGTCCCCTTTCCCACATCTATTATTGCTCCAAGGAGTTCTAATAGGGACCTTCCAAGTGTAATTTGTCCTTTTCCTACACATTCAATAACAAGATAATCAGTAGAAATCATTTTCCCAAGGATCTTTGTAAACACTCCTTCATCTATTCCAATAGGTAATATGGTAGCATTATTAGCAAGAGATATTTCTTTTCCTCCTTCAGTAAGCCCCAAAGTATTCAAAGATTCATAAATATCTTTGCGCATAAGACAAAATTCAGACATGATATCACAGCGGGCTTGAAAAGTTTTAGTGTTTATCTCAATCTTTACTGTAGGGAGCCACTTTGATGGTTCAGAATTTATGGGAACATAATTGTGATGCTCCCTAAGCGTATTATAGCAATCTTTTAAGCTAGCAGTGCCAGTCTCAAGAGTGTTCAATCTAGCAAATATTCTTGCGAAAGAAATATCAGTTTGGCTAGGCAAGTTGTAAGTGAGGATCAATTTCTTTATAGCATTAATAGCATCATCCTCGTTACATTGGAGGAAATCTCCTCCCACAACAGCATCTAAAGCATATCTATAGCAAAGAGCAATTCCAAGGTAAAAACTGCTAAGGAACAAGCTTTGAGTCATTTTAGGCTCAGTTTTTTCATGTAGATCAGAGATTCTAGACCAAGCTGCCTTGAAGCTTTCCTCAATTCCTTGTTTAAAAGTGAAAATCATTTCCTCGGGTGACATAGTGATTGGAGCAAGGCTAGACATAGTGGCAACTTGAGAAAGGAAATAATTTTTTTTGTGTTTTCAAATAAGAAAGCAAACTAGTGAGACTAATTTTTGTGTGTTTTTGATAAAGAAACAAGCAAACAAAACAAAAATAAACTAAGCAAAACAAAAATAACAAAGTAAAGAGATTGGTTATGAGGGACTCCCCTTGTGAAGATGTCCTTGACTCCCCGGCAACGGCGCCAGAAAAATGCTTGATGACTAAACGTTGATGTAGAGCTCGTTGGGAACCCCAAGAGGAAGGTATGATGAGCACAGCAGCAAGTTTCCCTCAGTTATGAAACCAAGGTTTAATCGAACCAGTAGGAGCAAGGAAACACCCCCAAAGGTGTTGCTAGCTGAGCCTTGGTAGGGCGCACTACCGGTCCTAGTAGCAACATGGAGACCTGCACAACACAACCACAGAACTTTGTCCCCAACTTGCGATGAGGTTGTCAATCTCACCGTGTTTTGCGGAAAACAAAGGATTAAATGTATCGAATGGAAAGAAGTAATAGTTTGCAGAAAGTAAACACAAAGCAGTAAACAGTTTATAGATTGTATGTAAAGAAAAGCACCGGGATCCATAGTTCACTAGAGGTGGCTCTCCTTAAGATAGATAACATGCTGGGTGAACAAATTACAGCGGGGCAATTGACAAACATCGAGAAAGCAATACATGCATATAGTAATCATCTTGACTCCTTTGGAACTTGATTGGGCATTACAACATTATACATAGACCGCCATCCAACTGCATCGATGACTAATAATCCACCTTCAGGTTATCATCCGAACCCCTCCAGTATTAAGTTGCAAGAAACAGAGTATTGCTTTACGAATTGCGTGTAATGTAAACAATACGATTGTTCTATGAACAAAGGATTGTTGTTTTCTCCCTAGTAGCAACAGCACATCTAGTACCTTAGAGATTTCTGTCACTTCCCCAGATTACAAGAGGCATGAACCCACTATCGAGCATAAATACTAACTCTTGGAGTTGCTAGCATCTACTTGGCCAAGATGGCTACTAACAACGGAAAGCATGCAAGATCACAAATAAAAAAGACATGATAGAATCAATAATCAATCTGAAATAGCATCTCAATATCCATCGGATCCCTGCAAACACAACATGCAGAATTACAAATAGATGATCTTGATCATGAACGGAGCTCACAAGATCTAGACATGAAAGCACAAAGGAGGAGAACCAGCCATCTAGCTACTACATGGATCCTAGTCCAAGGATGAACTACTCATGCATCACACTGGAGGCTTTCATGGTGATGAAGAAGGCCTCCAGGGTGAATTCCCCTCTCCGGCAGGGTGCCGAGAAGAGCTTCAGATCCCTCCCGATCTAGGGATGGAGATGATGGCGGCTACAAACTCTTTCGTGGATTTTTGATCGGGTACTTGGGGTTTTCGTCACGAGGGCATCTTATAGGCGGAAGGAGAGGACGAGGGGGTGCCCGGGCTGGCCACACCACCCCCTGGCGCAGGCCAAGCCTGGCCGCGCGACCAGGTGGTGTGGCCGCCCTCTGGCCCTTCTCTGTCTCGTATTCTGGCATCTGATGACTTCCAGAAATATAGACGCTTTGGCTTTTGTCCCGTTCAATTCCGAGAATATTCATTTTCTAACTTTCCTGGAACCAAAAATAGCAGAAAACGGGCAGCTGGCACTATGGCTCTTGTTAATAGGTTAGTCCAAGAAATCATATGAAAAGTACTCCAAAGTGTGGACAAAACACAAGAAAGTGGATAAAACCAAGCATGGAACATCAAAAATTATAGATACATTTGCAATGTATCAACATCCCCAAGCTTAACTCCTACTTGTCCTCGAGTAGCTAAGTGATAAAAAGAAAGAATAAGTTTTGAGGTGACATGCACCATCAAAGATATGATCAAAGTATTTGTAAAACATTCAAAGCTGGGATCATAGTACTTCAATCATAACATGAAAGACAAAGTTCTAGCAATAAGACAAAGAAACTATGATGCAACATGAAAAGGCACAAACAAAAGATTCATGAATAACAATGCTTTGCAAGACGTTTGTTTGTTTCAGATAAAGAAAACATAGCATAATAGTATTCAGCTTGTCCCTCATAGAGTAGCAAATATAAATGCATAGGACACCTTCAAAGTTCATAAGAGTGACTAGATACAAATAGTTTAAAACAAGCAATATCAAGTTATGTATCAATCAACTAGTCTTGGGACAATGCACATAGAACTAAGAATGGCCACTATGCTCTCAAAGTAGGTGCATAAAGGTAGAAGGTGGAGACTCAATATAATGGTGGAAGAAAGGCCTTTATAGAAGGAAGTAGGGATTCAAGTCTCATAAAGAGCTTCCAAAAATTATGGTACTTATAGCTTTCAGCTCTCATTGCCCCTATCATAAGCATCTTGAAGGTGATTAAGGTTAAAGTGACACAACTAAGAGGATATGCTTGACAAGTTATAAACCGAAATCTCATGCCCCTTACTTACGAAGACCGAACCTCATGCTACTCAACTTTAGTCACGCGTAAGCTCTTGTCATTGTAAGTACATGTGTATCATAAAGAACCGCCAACGGGTACCCCTTGCACATGATACAAGAGCTATCCCATAATCAAAATAACAAGGCAAGTAGACAATGAGCATCTCAGCGATATTTTTATTTGCTATTTGCATAGGTTTTTATTGAGGATGCTGCATAGAGTGCTCACTATAGTAGTGCTGCAAGTTTCCACCATGATTAGGCATGGCTTAGGCTAGCGGCCCAGGCGTTTCTCTAACACACATACAAACTGCATGATCTTACAAGTTCCACTTTTATTTCACACCACCGGGATCTATAAGCAAAAG
Organism: Avena eriantha; assembly: GCA_910589775.1. NCBI lineage: Eukaryota > Viridiplantae > Streptophyta > Magnoliopsida > Poales > Poaceae > Avena > Avena eriantha. Next base: position 152,124,544 of record OU342746.1, on the reverse strand, counting down.
AACATGATATCAACGGGGTACAAAGTACAAGTGCAATGTTGAAAGCGTTCCCCATGATACATGGTTCTGCTAATTTCAACTTATAAAGCGCAAGCATATACGCAACAAAGAAGGACCCAATGGTTCAAGTTTATTATATGCAAAAAAAGTAAAGTGTGCCATCAAGTTCGTGAGAGCTTTAATCACTAGTTTTCTCATAACAAGTTTAATTTGGAAGGTAAACAAAAGCATGAATATACTTGGAATAGCATAAGCTAGTAGGTAGGTATGGTGGAATCTTTGTAATAACTTGGTTTAGAGAGTTGGATGCATGAGTGGAACTCATACTTGGTTGTGGAGGCTAGCAAAAGACTGGGAGCGACAAACTAAGAGAGCAATAATGGCCATAATCATGCAGAGCGACAAAACATCACTGATCAAAGCATAAAGTGATACTGCAAGTTGAAAACTAAAGGATCATAAAGGCTTATGGTGACTTGAGATAGTCATAACATGGTGTGAGCATGTGCCAAGTCAACCCAAATAAAGCATCAAAGGAGAATACCACTATACTATGCTTTAATATGCTAAAACAACGCATGATTCATCCAAGGCACATTAAGCAATCTCAATTGTTTATAAAAAGTCATGCTACATCAAAGAATACTAAGCATAAAGCCAAAACAATATCAAGCATGGCATGACAGAGCATAGGCCACAGTCAAAAACAAGCTCTTTTTACCACATAAGCATGAACTTTCCTACTCTTTTCCAAACCAAACCAAACTATTTGCAAACCAATGTATGAAAGAGGGGGTCCAACCAACTTATTCAGAAAACTAAGAAAACAAAAGAAAACAAAAAACCAAAACGAAACCGAAAAAGAAGACGCGCCAAGAACAACACAACTATGCATGAAACAATAAAAATGAAGCGTTTGGTAGAAACCTGGGATTTTTATTGATGAAGAAGGGGATGCCTTGGGCATCCCCAAGCTTTGACGCTTGTACTTCTTAGATATTTCTTGGGGTGACACGCGTGGCATCCCCAAGCTTGAGATTTAGTCCATCCTTCATCTTATTACTCATTCCTTCCATACACCTGAAATTTTTCCTTCATACAAAACTTCACACAATCTTTATTAGCAACATTAGTGCACTCAAGATAAATAAGTCTTAAGGTTCAGTTCTAACACCAAATAAACTCCCATTAGAACACTAGCTACTGTAGCACTTTCTTGAAAAAGCTTAATTTCCAAAAGAACTCAAAAAGGAACCAACAAGAAGCAAATGCAGAAAATGGCAGAAATCTATCAAAACAGACCAGCAGGTAAAGACGAATTGTTTCGAAGATCTTATGTTGCTCAAATAAAAAAGTGTTGAACTAACGAAAGTTAGATAACAACCTGGGCCAGAAGCACAAAAATGCACACCTCAGAAAGATGTTCAGAGATTTTACACGAATTTTTACGGTGAAGCACAGAAATCTGTTTCGGGACAGCAACTTTCCCAATCATTACTTCTCTCTCATTAGAGGTTACTCTTGGCACAAAAAGCAAATAAAAATGATAAGGAGCGGTTATTACTGAAGTAATAACTTCCAAGACTCGTCTAAAACTTTTGGGTTATATCCCAATAAGTACTTTTCTTTAACGCCTTTAAGTTAGGCATAAGAAGCAAGAAAGAATCAAGTATTCTCAAATGAAGAAGCATTAAGACCAAATTTCTTGCCCTTACCTCTCTTAATTTTATTCTTAACCTTGGGGAAAATATGATTGTTTGGTGGAGAAGAAAGGTGCATGGTCCCCTTTCCCACATCTATTATTGCTCCAAGGAGTTCTAATAGGGACCTTCCAAGTGTAATTGTCCTTTTCCTGCACATTCAATAATAAGATAATCAGTAGAAATCATTTTCCCAAGGATCTTTGTAAATACTCCTTCATCTATTTCAATAGGTAATATGGTAGCATTATTAGCAAGAGATATTTCTTTTCCTCCTTCAGTAAGCCCCAAAGTATTCAAAGATTCATAAATATCGTTGGGCATAAGACAAAATTCAGACATGATATCACAGCGGGCTTGAAAAGTTTCAGTGTTTATCCCAATCTTTACTGTAGGGAGCCACTTTGATGGTTCAGAATTTATGGGAACATAATTGTGATGCTCCCTAAGCGTATTATAGTAATCTTTTAAGCTAGCAGTGCCAGTCTCAAGAGTGTTCAATCTAGCAAATATTTTTGCGAAAGAAATATCAGTTTGGCTAGGCAAGTTATAAGTGAGGATCAATTTCTTTATAGCATTAATAGCATCATCCTCATTACATTGGAGGAAATCTCCTCCCACAACAGCATCTAAAGCATATCTATAGCAAAGAGCAATTCCAAGGTACAAACTGCTAAGGAACAAGCTTTGAGTAATTTTAGGCTCGGTTTTTTCATGTAGATCAGAGATTCTAGACCAAGCTTCCTTGAAGCTTTCCTCAATTCCTTGTTTAAAAGTGAAAATCATTTCCTCGGGTGACATAGTGATTGGAGCAAGGCTAGACATAGTGGCAACTTGAGAAAGGAACTAATTTTTTGTGTGTTTTCAAATAAGAAAGCAAACTAGTGAGACTAATTTTTGTGTGTTTTTGATAAAGAAACAAGCAAACAAAACAAAAAGAAACTAAGCAAAACAAAATTAACAAAGTAAAGAGATTGGTTATGAGGGACTCCCCTTGTGAAGATGTCCTTGACTCCCCGGCAACGGCACCAGAAAAATGCTTGATGACTCAATGTTGATGTAGAGCTCGTTGGGAACCCCAAGTGGAAGGTTGATGAGCACAACAGCAAGTTTCCCTCAGTTATGAAACCAAGGTTTAATTGAACCAGTAGGAGCAAGGAAACACCCCCAAAGGTGTTGCTAGCTGAGCCTTGGCAAGGCGCACTACCGGTCCTAGTAGCAACGTGGAGACCTGCAAAACACAACCACAGAACTTTGTCCCCAACTTGCGATGAGGTTTTCAATCTCACCGTGTTTTGCGGAAAACAAAGGATTAAACGTATCGAATGGAAAGAAGTAATAGTTTGCAGAAAGTAAACACAAAGCGGTAAACAGTTTATAGATTGTATGTAAAGAAAAGGATCGGGATCCATAGTTCACTAGAGGTGGCTCTCCTTAAGATAGATAACATGCTGGGTGAACAAATTACAGCGGGGCAATTGACAAACATCAAGAAAGCAATACATACATATACTAATCATCTTGACTCCTTTGGAACTTGATTTAGCATTACAACATTATACATAGACCGCCATCCAACTGCATCTATGACTAATAATCCACCTTCAGGTTATCATCTGAACCCCCTCCAGTATTAAGTTGCAAGCAACAGATTATTGCTTTACAAATTGCGTGTAATGTAAACAATACGATTGTTCTATGAACAAAGGATTGTTGTTTTCTCCCGAGTAGCAACAGCACATCTAGTACCTTCGAGATTTCTATCACTTCCCCAGATTACAAGAGGCATGAACCCACTATCGAGCATAAATACTAACTCTTGGAGTTGCTAACATCTACTTGGCCAAGATGGCTACTAACAACGGAAAGCATGCAAGATCACAAATAACAAAGACATGATAGAATCAATAATCAATCTGAAATAGCATCTCAATATCCATCGGATCCCCGCAAACACAACATGCAAAATTACAAATAGATGATCTTGATCATGAACGGAGCTCACAAGATCTAGACATGAAAGCACAAAGGAGGAGAACCAGCCATCTAGCTACTACATGGATCCGTAGTCCAAGGATGAACTACTCACGCATCACACCAGAGGCTTGCATGGTGATGAAGAAGGCCTCCAGGGTGAATTCCCCTCTTCGGCAGGGTGCCGGGAAGAGCTTCAGATCCCTCCCGATCTAGGGATGGAGATGACGGCGGCTACAGACTCTTTCGTGGATTTTTGATCGGGTACTTAGGGTTTTCGTCCCGAGGGAATCTTATAGGAGGAAGGAGAGGCCGAGGGGGTGCCTGGGCTGGCCACACCACCCCCTGGCGCGGGCCAAGCCTGGCCACGCGGCCAGGTGGTGTGGCCGCCCTCTGCCCTTCTCCGTCTCGTATTCTGGCATCTGATGACTTCCGGAAAAATAGGCACTTTGGGTTTTGTCCCGTCCAATTCCGAGAATATTCATTTTCTAACTTTCCTGGAACGAAAAACAGCAGAAAACAGGCAGCTGGCACTGTGGCTCTTGTTAATAGGTTAGGGCAAGAAATCATATGAAAAGTACTCCAAAGTGTGGACAAAACACAAGAAAGTGGATAAAACCAAGCATGGAACATCAAAAATTATAGATACATTTGCAATGTATCACTCGTCGCTTCCTCTACTCCAAGAGGTCCGTCCCCGTAGTTTTGGAGGTGACCGGAAGCGGAGGTTCTTCTCGCCGGTTCGAGTTTGGTCGAGCTCTCTTCTTAGACCTCGATGTTGGCTTCTCCTTCGAGGTCGCCGGCGATGGTGGCAGAGATAGCTAGGGCTGGATTTTATTTCTTTCTCTTCATTTGAGGTGTTTTCTGTATTTGTGGAGGCCCTTTTCTTTGAATTCAGGTCCTTCTGCGAGTGTTGTACTGGGCTTCCTTGTATTTTTTTACCCTTCGCCCCTGTAATCTGCAGCTTATAAAATTTGGGTGCCTTGCACCCTTTGACTGTTCAAAAAAAACAATCTTTCCTTTCAGCCGCATGCCTGCTGTGTCCAAATGTGGCGTAGTGGTGCTTACTTAATCTAATTTAATGTGTAGTTCTTATAAGCATCAACAAAAAGAATAATGTAATTAATATAATTTAAAATTGTCCCCTATATTAGGCTTACAATTTCTCCTTTTAGAAAGTGAAGAGGTGTCACAGAGAATATATAAAGCAAACAAAGATAGGCAGTCAGCTATAATGATACAGCTCAGAGACATGATATTCCACAAAAATTTACAAGGGACAAAAAGAAAAAATAATCATAAAGATGATTGCATTTACATCAAGATTCTTTGTAAGCCATTTCCATCATTATGTAAGGTACCATGCTTTTGATCACATCCTAGGCTTCCGATTTGCTAACTGGATGTAAGGCATTTGTGTCGATGCCATTCTCATTTTTTAGGTACATGGCACATCCAGCTATAATAGCTTCAGCCTGTAAGGCATCAAAAGCTAGGGTGTCTACCTTGAAGCAGAATGTGACCATCCCAGCCTTCTAGGCTGCCGATGTGTCGGTGAAAGCCCTGCTTGCACATGGGCAGGCAGTGTGTTGGTTGTGCCATCTTTGAGACATAGTCGGTCTTCCGAAGTTTCCTCCTTTGATTGTGACATGGCTGGGGAGCTTAGTATTTCGCCTCCTTTCCATTCGTGGTAGGAGACGTTAGAAGGAGAGCCCCGATGTTTGGTTGTTATGGGTTGTGTTGTATACCGTGTGGTGTTGTGTTTGTACCGGCTTGGCCTTCTTATCATTGTACCGGCCATTCTTGTCACTGTACCAGCGGTTTAGGCCTTTCTTCTATATGATTAATACATCTTCTAGGGTGTATTCTAGAGAAATGCCTTCCGTTTCTCTACCTGGATCATTGGGACCTTTAATGCAGGAATATGACACCTCTTTAACCCTCACATGAACAACATTGCCAATATTTAGACTTTGCAATGAAGATAACTCCAACAGGTACTATGTTTTCTTGTCAGTACATGCTCTTGGCCTTCACACTGTACACTCTTCTACTGCATAGTGAGTACTGAGCAACCACTTATAAGAGGATTTCTTATAGCTCTTGTCAGGTTAAGTGCAAAGGTCCTAGAGTTGGAGCGATGAGGTATAATTAAACTAATGGAAAAAATGAACAAATCAAATATGAGAGCATAAAATCACATGGTACACATGGAACCAGCAGCAAGTTCAATCAAATATTTAAGCACACATAAGTTATTATATTCTATCATAGGAAACTATCAATGTTTTGGCACACAAAGGCCTGAGGAAGCCAATAATGTTACCAGGAAACCTACTCCATTAAAAATACTTGAATAAGTAAATTCAAGAGTTTTAAAAATCCAGCATTATCTCACAAGGACATCTTAGCACGGAGCACTCAACTTTAATAAAAACAATGCAAAGATAATTTCATGACTTAATTCCAAAGCTGGGAGACAAGATACCAAACCTAACATAAAAAACATATAAATTTACGCATGAAATCCACCAAAGTAAAAGTTTTAATAAGAATCTATTACTCGGCAATATAACAACTCTTACTGAGATAAAATTAGGGGAAAGGACTGTGTTAAGGATCTGCACGGCACCAACCTTCACAACAACAAGTACTGATCTTGCTGAATTTACTAGACTTGGGATGAAAATTTCTAGAAATTCAACTTCCTGATACACAAATTGAATATACAGCTAGCTAATCCAGCGATTCGGACAACCTAACACCTAAGAACTCAAATCCACTTCCCATATTATAGATAGAACAAGCAATTCAACTCATGTCCTAACGTACTCCTGAATACAAACAAGTGGATTTTCATGGGATTCACACAATGGAGAAGATCACATAGAAGGAGCAAGCTTTACCTTCTCTGGATAGTAGGGAGACACTTGTTCCTTGCATCTCACCATCATTGGGGATGGGATAAGTTGACCTACCTTTAGTTCAGATTGCCAAGCTAGCGGGGAGAGGCGAGCTACGACCTTGGCCCTTGGAACTTGGACCACCTCAGCTTTGTCTCATACACAACTAACGACATCGATGGGCGTGTAAGTAGTGAACTTCTGGTCGAAAAGCGCAAAATAATTCTAATATTTAACAGAAAACATGAGTAATATATGTGAATTTTATCTATTATGTTATATCTTGTGCACTTACATTCATGTTAGTATCTATATATACACCAGAACAGAACACTGTAATAATCATGTTTTACACTACTATAGCAGAAAACAACTTGACTAACGACTAATGTAGTGATCCAAGTCGGAACCATGAGGATCAGTACAATATTGAGGCAATCTAGCATACACGTGGAAACAATATAGCACGGTAACATATCGCGGAAGCAATATAACACAGTATCATATCGTGGACTATTAGGATTCAACAAGACATGTCACAGGAAAATTAGTAACTCAAGAATAGGATTTTCACTCAAATACGCTAATTTACATCAGAGTGTAATAGTAATATCGTCATATATATCTACACTCTGGAATTTAACAACAAAATCATCATCCTTGATGCAACGTAAATCCCTAATGATTGGATCAATAGCTAGTTATTAGACGACAGTACACTTAATTAAAATTGGAACCCTAGGACTAAGGGCAGAAGGTGTAGATTAAAAGATGCTATTAGACTGCTCATTTGGTAAGTACATATCCTCTTGTATAAATAAACCAGGACCTCTTAAGAGATAGATACAGACAATAAATCATGGCATTGTCGAATCTTTGGCCGATGTTAGTAACCTGGGGTGTAGGACAAAGTTCTCTATTATTTATATCCGTTTCACCATCTTAAGAAATAAATATGATACTAAAGATAAAAGGCATATGTTATACATGTACATACATTCCTGGGCATATAATAACTTTCATGGTTAGTAATCTAAACATCATTTGATCAATTTAATGAAATCCTGGAGTTATTTAGCTTAGCTTGGTCAAAAACTGAAATTTAATGCTTGGTAAGCAAGTACTATTCCCTTGATTTGATTTTGAGTTTTCAACTTCATAGTTGGATTCAGAAGCTCAGATATTTCTGATATGGATCCAAGGGATTCAAAAGTTTCACTACCTCCAAGAAAAAAGAAAGTAAGAAACTATCGGGTAACAAAAGATGGAGCTATATTGACATTCACAATGCATGTTGTGCAACATATTTTAGCAGAACCCTCCATTGAAGTGACCTGGAGGTACTTGCGTGGCTATGCTAAAACACTATTCATGTTCCGGGAAAAGGATGTGACGGATTTGATAAAACAAGAATAGTACACTAGGAAGATTTGTGAGGGTCAACGGCTGTTGAGAAATATGAAACATGTTGTCGAGTCTTGGCCTTGCCTGGAGACGGATAATTTCGTTGTTTTAACTCATTGTTCCTTCTCTAATGGAAGTGCAGATATGGTTGTTTTAATACGAAATATAGTTAGCGAGGCACTTCTATTGCCTTGGAGTTTCTTGGCGAATTGCAAGGATGCACTTTAAGCTCAAGCCCATGCTAATTTGGAAGGAACCGGATTAGGCCTGTAGCATACAAATAAGAAAAGATTTCTTCAATATCAGTGCATGGTGTTGTTGCATAGAATGAAGAGCTCAGATTGTGATCGGATTGAAGTCCTTTTTCTCATCAAGGAGCTAAAGCAATGGATTCAAGGAGATAAAGATCTTTTACTCATAAAGGTAGATTGAAATCAAAATAAGGTTACAGATTTGATAAGAAATGTTGCAAGGGTGAAGCGAAGTACAATCAAGTTGTTACTTCATGCACCAGAATGTATGCTAGCAGCAGTTCCTGCATTTTGTAACATTATTCCGTGAGTAATAAAGTTTCATTTCCCCCGTGCAGTTCAACTTCCCAATGTAGCAAACAATATGATCATTGTATTGTCGACTATGAAATGATAGAGCACACCTTTTTTGGATAAAACATTGTATTTACAAAACCACAAGACAAACTCTAAAGTTTCATTTCCCCCATGCAGTTCAACATCCCAATGTAGCAAACAAGATGATCATTGTATTGTGGACTATGAAATGATAGAGCACACCTTTTTTTGGATAAAACATCGTATTTGCAAAACCACAAGACAAACTCTAAATCCATATAATCTCCATCCCTCTAGGAACTGTTGTGTGATTTATTATATGCAATATTTATCATCAGTCATTTGTACAAACACTTGGTGTGCACATCGGAACCTACAACGTTAAAGCCAAAATAAAAATTCTACTACTCAAACAAGCACTCATGTAGCCACCTAGTTGAGTGATGGTTACACTGTAACCAAATCAATAAAAAATATGATCGTATGAGGCAGTGCCGCCATCGGATGTGTTCATAGATAGTACGGGGAAGTGTGAGACCACAGCCAGTAGGGGAGGTGGGCGAGAACAAGAAGGAATAGACTCACCACGATTTGGAGGAGGTATCAGCTCTGACGGACGCAGCGCACTCTCTAAGGAGCCGCAACGCAGCAACTAGAGGTGGGAGGTCAAGGCCGAGCACCACCAGATCCACCACGGAAAACGGCACCCTCGCGGCAGCGTACCTCGTCGATGCGGCAACCACACCATGAAAAGAATGTGGACGCGAGGGGCAGCCCGGCTGGCGGCCGCTCGCCGTTGCCTTGGTGTTGGACCACTGGAGCAGGCGGAAGAGATGGAGAATGTGAGGGACAGAGAGATAGAGAGATGGCGTGCCATGGAAACCGACTAAATTGTGCGCTGTCTCCAAACGCTAAATGCGTGTCTTAGATTCAAAATATCTAATACACGTCCGGAGCAATCAGAGGCTGTCAAAACCAGGGAGCTTAGAGCTCCTTAGGGATGTATGCATTGGATATGATCTTGTATTAGTATTTTCTATAGTGGATGAAGTATTGCACTTCAATGGACAATTAGTGGGTTGTAAATAATAGAGCTTAGGACATTATAAGTGGTAGTGTGAATCCTTCTATGTTAATTATCACATTGTTTGTAGACTCTCCGGACATGTGGATGGAGATTGCACGTCAGGTGAAGTTTGCAGAAAGTAGCATCGGCAAGTATCCCAATATGTCATACAAAGATGTTTCGGTGCTACCAAGATATCCGGTACCAAAATGTTGTTGTGGTAACCTTGTCATATCCAACAATCTAACTACCACACCACCGCTGGCCGCACATTCTATCGTTGCCCCGATACACGCGTGAGTTTTGTGGGCTTGTGACATGGTATCTATCATACTTGAATCATCATTGATTGTTGATATGGTGAAGTTTATTTGATAGGAACATTATACATGCTACTTCTCTCAGTGGATCGATGGCCCCGAGTGTTATGATGACTATATTCTTTCATGGAGTATGAGCATTCTTTTGGGCCTGAAACCAGCCAAGATGTGGAAACGCATTGTGTGTCCTCCTCCATCTCCACCTAAGCTTTGGAAATTAGATGAAACCACACCCAAGGCTCCTCCACTTGTTTGGTGTGAGCATTGTCAAGATATGACATGGTGGTGTCCCCTTTACGGGCCTGACACTTTGGAGGAGTCTTGAAAGGTTTTTGGTGAGGAGAAAAAGAAGCATGAGGATGAAATAAACTTGGAGTTGCAAGGGATTAGAGAAGCGCGGAAGGAGTGCTCAAGGATATATGAGTTAGAAGCTAAAAGGAAGAAAGAAGAAGTAAGGAAGAAAGAAGAAGAAACTGAAGCCAATAGAAAGAAAGAGTTTGATGATAGCAAGGCATGGTTAACTAAGGAAAACACGAAGTGGAAGATGTGGAAACATTGAGCATATTCTGATATCGTCACGTATTAGGGTTGGTAGTAAGAGGACCTCCATGATGCTCTAGTTTGAGACCGTTTTTATTATGTTTGTAATGAGTACTTGAGATGATGTGGAGGCTGAAATATTTGCAGCTCATATTGTTTTCTACTTAGATGATAAATACATTGCATGCCACGAAATGATGATAAATTGCTAGACGGTTACAATTTATTTGTTGCTACGGCTGATGCTCGGGGAATGGAAACCATTGACCCCTCTAAATAGAAGATACAAGAGCACCCTTTTGAAATGGAAACTATATTAGAAGGAAATGATAGTGTCTAGCAATTTTCATGCTCATCCTAATTGTTTCTTTTGTTGGCATTATTTTTAGCACACCATGCGTCGAACGCTTTCTGGTTATGTTGTCTGTACTCTCTCTTTCTTTTCTCCTTCTCTTATTTCTCCACATATTTTCCCCATACCAGTAAACTTCGTATTGTCTCTAGTCTTCAAACCAGAAATCCTTATCGCATTGGGATCCTGCCTATAATTTTGTAGCGTAAACATATAATGCAACTGAAAGTAAAAAAATTAAGCGAGAAGAGAGTTCTTACGAAAAAGCGTGCAGGACCCCAGGCGTGGCCCCACACAAATCCTCATTTTCCGCCAATCCCACCACTCTTGATCTTGTCTTCATCAGCTGTGTAGCAGCATCTCGCATTGCAAGCACACTGGATGATCCACGAAACATGACCCTCTAGTGCTTCCATCGGTGGCATGTCTAATGGAAGGAACTTACCACTACGAGGCCCTACGAGTTCATTAGCTCTCTCCTTCCCTTTCCTTGAAGAGGATCCTACTCTGGCCATGAGTGGTGTGTGTTTGTGTGCGCGTGAGAGTCAGAGGGTTGGAGTGAATACAAATACAGATAACCACTTGAGTGCTATTTATGGAGGAATGACGGACGCAATGGCCGGGAGTGAAGTAAAATTAATAAAGGGATGTATAGAGAAAAATTAGCCCGTAATTTATTGATCACATGATTAGTAAATAAGCTACAAGTGTGTCGGCAAACAAAGGGGCATACATCATTCTACGGAACATAATGGTACGGTACATAAGTAAATTTAACACACGGACTAAATTAAAACAATATTATGGCTCCCCACCGAGTGTCCAAATACGTGCCTTCAAATTTTCTATCTTGACACGTTGGCCCATGATGAGGACCCATGCTTTAACACGAAACAGGTCGTTACACCACTGGAAGAATCCACATTGGCCATTACCCCTATAAATTTTTTGTACAATGATTAAATATAGCACACCTGGGCTAAATATTTGTATATATGATGGTTGTAAGTACATACATGACCGTCTGCCCCAGGACAATCCCAACACCTTCGACCAGCATTTCGGAACCTCGAGCCATAGCAATGTCTAGCTTCAAAGTTGCAGTCGCACCAAAATCATTGAATGTCCGCCATTGTGTGTTGTTTTAGGAGGTGAGATGGAAAACATTGTGTAGGGTGGTATATATAGCTACACATTTGTAAATTAATTTATGGGGTATTTTTTTCGTTGAGTGCAACTGATTAATTTGTAAACAGTGTGTTGTTACTATCAACTTTAAACTGCAGTATCACTCTTGTCATGTTTAAGCAACATTGTGATGACCGAATCACACGACAAAAATAAAACCTAATACTACAAATTTGGGGAAATTTGGGGGAGGGAGATATGGAAGGGGAGACATACCTGAGAGCGGAGAGGACGGGGACAGGGAGAGGCCGAAGGAGGTGCGGCCAGAGGAGGGACAACATGGCCGATGTGGGGGCGGAGGAGCACCGGCCGGCCAAGAGGTTGGGACGGAGGAGATGCGGCCGACCAGGAGCCGCTGGCCTGTAGGCGGAAGAGGTGGATGAGGTGTGGCGGCCGGCGGCAGAGCGGCCGGATGGCGGATCCTAGCGGCGGACCCCGGAGGAGGAGGTGCGGCGGCGGGACAGGCGTGCGGGAGGAGGAGGAACCGCTGCGTGTGGGGCGATGTGAATTGGATCGGGACCGGTTGAAGGAGATGGTGAATTTTAACCCTGGTTTCGGCGCCTTTTGAAATGGCGCCGATGTCGGCACCGTTTCAAGTGGTGCTGAAACTGCGGCCATGTCAGTACCCCTATGTCGCTACTTCGGCGCCATCACCAACCTGTGTTACCTCGGCGCCATTTGAAGTGGCGCCGACGTGAGGGGTCAGATAACGAATTAGTTTCTCCCTAGGGTCCGATTCAGTTGAAGTTTCTAGATTTGGGAACATTTGGCAGAAAATACGACATACGCTGAGGCAGTGGCGGTCTAGTGGAGCCAGGATTTACACATTGGGTATGCCAAGCCATAATTTTTTTATAAAAGTAGAAGATATTGTTACTTTGCTATTATGTCCCACATGTGATTGAAATCACTACACTATCCTCCCTATGCTTGTTCTTTTTTTGGGTAAAAGTGGCTTTCATTAATCTATAGGGCTTACAAGTAGGTCATGTTTTAGATCCGAGACAACACCTCAGTTCCTGAACCAAGCCAAACATAAGTTCTCATAAAATCCACGAGTCAAAACAATTAGTCCAATTAGGGATGATGTTACTAAATCCATCGCGAGTAATTGCTTCAATCAAAACATACATGTGACATATCAGCACATTTCTTTGGTTACTGAACATACTAGATCATGTAGGCGCGCGTTGCCGCGCCCATTTATTAGGTAAATATATTGTTAGTAATGGATACTAATTAAGAAAAAAGAGGTGCATGGAAGTAGAAATAATTCACCTTGACGTCATACATTGCAAATTGCCAGACAAAAATACCAGTCTAATATATCAGAGAAATTCCAATAATTGACTGATCTAATTAAATCAGACAGGGTGAAGAGAACCTGCATTGTTTCGAAATTTAGGGCATTATGCAGAATGAAGGATACAACCTACAGGTGGAAAAAGGGAGTTTGTAGGGTAGAAAAAGGAATGTGATCTTCTCGGCATGATCAAATTATTTTTATAATCAGTCTGGGCCACGTCTGAGAAAATAAAAACAACCTACCACACAACTGTTTCTATAGGAATTATTGTTTCTGGAGGGCGAAAGAGGAATGGACAAAGCGTGAGGCAAGGGAAGAATATATAGGACTTGATACATTGCAAATGTATCTATAATTTTTGATGTTCCATGCTTGGTTTTGTCTACTTTCTTATGTTTTGTCCACACTTTGGAGTACTTTTTATATGATTTCTTAGACTAACCTATTAACAAGAGCCACAGTGCCAGCTGTCTGTTTTCTGCTGTTTTTGGTTCCAGGAAACCAAGAAAATGAATATTCTCGAAATTGGACGGGACAAAAGCCAAAGTTATTATTTTACCAGGGGACACCTGAAGCCAGAATATGAGACGGAGAAGGGCCAGAGGGCAGCCACACCACCTGGCCACGCGACCAGGCTTGGCCCGCGCCAGGGGTTGGTGTGGCCAGCCCAGGCACCCCCTCGGCCTCTCCTTCCGCCTATATATTGCCTTCGATACGGAAACCCTAAGTACCGGATCAAAAATCTAAGAAAGAGTCTGTAGCCACCGTCATCTCCATCCCTAGATCGGGAGGGATCTAAAGCTCTTCCCGGCACCCTGTCGGAGAGGGGAAATCACCCTGGAGGCCTTCTTCATCATCATGCAAGCCTCTGGTGTGATGCGTGAGTAGTTCATCTCTGTACTACGGGTCCATGTAGTAGCTAGATGGCTGGTTCTCCTCCTTTGTGCTTTCATGTTTAGATCTTGTGAGCTCCGTTCATGATGAAGATCATCTATTTTTAATTCTGCATGTTGTGTTTGCGGGGATCCGATGGATATTGAGATGCTATTTCAGATTGATTATTGATTCTACCATGTCTTTGTTATTTGTGATCTTGCATGTTTTTCGTTGTTAGTAGTTATCTTGTCCAAGTAGATGCTAGCAACTCCAAGAGTTAGTATGTATGCTCGATAGTGGGTTCATGCCTCTGGTAATCTGGGGAAGTAACAGAAATCTCTAAGGTACTAGATGTGTTGTTGCTACTAGGGAGAAAACAGCAATCCTTTGTTCATACAACAATCGTATTGTTTACATTACACGCAATTCGTAATGCAATTATCTGTTGCTTGCAACTTAATACTAGAGGGGGTTCGGATGATATCCTGAAGGTGGATTATTAGACATAGATACAGTTGCATGGCGGTCTATGTATAATGTTGTAATGCCCAATCAAATCTCAAAGGAGTCAAGATGAGTAGTTGATACATTCCAAATGTATCTATAATTTTTGATGTTCCATCGTTGGTTTTATCCACTTTCTTGTGTTTTGTCCACACTTTGGAGTACTTTTCATATGATTTCTTGGACTAACCTATTAACAAGAGCCACAGTGCTAGTTCCCCTTTTTCTGCTATTTTTGGTTCCAGGAAAGTCAGAAAATGAATATTCTTGGAATTGGACGGGACAAAAGCCAAAGTGCCTATTTTTCCAGAAGTCATCAGATGCCAGAGTACGAGACGGAGAGGGGCCACCACACCACCTGGCCGCACGGCCCAGCCTGGCCCGCGCTAGGGGGTCGTCTGGCCGCCTCCGGCAACCCCTCGGTCTCCCCTTCCGCCTATAAGATGCCCTCGGGACGAAAACCCTAAGGTCCGGATCAAAAAACCACGAAAGAGTCTGTAGCCGCCGGCATCTCCATCCCTAGATCGGGAGGGATCTGAAGCTCTTCCCGGCACCCTACCGGAGAGGGGAATTCACCCTGGAGGCTTTCTTCATCACCATGCAAGCCTCCGGTGTGATGCGTGAGTAGTTCATCCTTGGACTACGGATCCATGTAGTAGCTAGATGGCTGGTTCTCCTCCTTTGTGCTTTCATGTTTAGATCTTGTGAGCTCCGTTCAAGATCAAGATCATCTATTTGTAATTCTGCATGTTGTGTTTGCGCGGATCCGATGGATATTGAGATGCTATTTCAGATTGATTATTGATTCTATCATGTCTTTGTTATTTGTGATCTTGCATGCTTTCCGTTGTTAGTAGCTATCTTGTCCAAGTAGATGCTAGCAACTCCAAGAGTTAGTATTTATGATCGATAGTGGGTTCATGCCTCTGGTAATCTGGGGAAGTGACAGAAATCTCTAAGGTACTAGATGTGCTGTTGCTACTAGGGAGAAAACAACAATCCTTTGTTCATAGAACAATCGTATTGTTTACATTACACGCAATTCGTGTTGGGGATATACTTTTCGGGTATCCTCATAGTTCCTCACTGACCAGGGTGGCCCACTTCGGGTTAGAGCTTTGCTTCATGGGCGGCCTAGTCAGGAGTGAAGACGGAGTCCAATCCGGCTACGGGAAGGCCCAGAAGACTTACCGACTTAGGCCCATAATGTTACTTGTAGTTCAAGATGTACTTTGTAACAAACTCTTAGTTGTAGCCAGATTGATCTCTCCTGTAAACCCTAGGCCGGATATCTATATAAGCCGTCCTAGGGAGAGACTTTAGGGTAACACCTTACACCAGAATAGTCTACAATCTCAACTCGCACAGGCGATACCCTTGTAACCCATATTCTGGCTCTGCCGTATTACTGGATTGCTAGCAGGAGTAGGATCCGTCCAAAGCCGGCGGATTCGAACCTAGGTAAACTTGTGTGCTCACCGTCTCGGAACACCGTACGTCTCACACCCCTCTCTTCCGCACGCCTCGAGGACCCCCTCATGGCGTACTTGTCCTCAATCCGACGACAGTTGGCGCCCACCATGGGGCCAAGTGAGCTACGGATCTGCGTTCCGAGCGGAATCTGCAAGAATCAGAATCAGCGAGACCATCACTGTCGGTCGCATCCTCTACGCTAGTGACGTCCCTCTCATCGTTCTCGACGAGACTTGGATTCCAGCTAGGGAGGTCGTGACTGCCTATACAATTATGTCTTTTGGCGAGATCGATGTTTACATCGGTTTCGCTGAAACTGCCCGACCCACCCCAGCGGTGATGATAGAGGCAGAAGAATCTTCTGGGTGCCCTTTGTCCGCGGAGGCGGCAGAGTTCTAGATCTCAGAAAACCCTAATCCCACCCAGCCCGCACCAGTTGCGGAGATAGTGGAGAAATCTAAGCCTGAAGAAGACTTCACGGTCCAAGTCGAATCTGGAGTGGATCTCCCTGGAGAAGCCGGATCCCAGATCGACCCACCCGTGGAAGTTGAAATCCAGGAGGAGCATATCAACGACACTGATTCCGGCTCTGACGATGCCGGGACAGACAAACCTTTCCTCAGGTACACACTAAGACATATGATACTCCAAGGCGCTAGCGCAAATGCAATCCTCGAAACCATTAAAAGTTTCGACATGGCTGATCGCAAAAGCTGCAGGTACCTCAGGAAGCACGCGTCGCACTTCGTCGGATATGTTGGATCCGGATCCGTCTCTGCTGATGCTGGAGAAAACACCGATTCGGTGCTGGAGGCAATTGGAACAAACGCCAACGTTCCCGCATCCTCGAATGAATCTATGACGTCGGCAGATTTCCGAAAGTTCTCCGTGGAATATGAAGAGTAGTACAACTCCAAAGCTGTAGAGGAAGGAGAAGCCATGGATGAAGGATCCGGGGAACACTCTCCCAAAGCGCAGGATGACATGGACGTCGGAGACAATCCCGAGGTCCAGATGTCCGAAAGTACCGATCAGAGCTTGACTCTGGGAAACGGACCCAAAGCCGTCTTTGCTACCGGCGCTGCCAAGAAGGCAAAGAAGAAGAACAAGAAGAACAAGACCCCGGCAAAAGACACTCTCACAGAGGAGGTAATCGCCGAGGAATATGAAGAAGACTCGGATGGAGCGCTTATCCCAGAAGAGCCGAAAAAAGAAGCATCGGTGGATGGACACGTGATCACTGAAGGTGCGCGTAAACTCATCGATGCCGCATTAACCACACCTATCCCTATAGCTGCAGAACTTACTGCAGATGAGCTGGACGAAAGGGCCCAGGCCCTAGAAGCGCGTCGTCAACAACTCCTCGATGAAGGAAAAAACATCGAGGTGGAGAAGAAACGCATGTCAACCAAGGAATATATGTCTCGGTTGCATCAGAAGACACGGAAGCGTCACATCAATGATGACCAGTTCCCACGTGTCCGTGCCGTCCTTTTCGAGGATGAGATGGGGAAGCCACGGAAAGACAGCAACGGAGATTGGGTATACCCAACCCCAGTACAGAATACTGTGGCAACCCGAGAAATTCTATCGGCTAATCCAGGACCAGAGGAGATCCGTTTGGGTATCAAGCTACTCAACAAGGGACTGGAGCAGCAGAAGGTCGCCCTGTCCGGAAGTCAAAAAATGGTCTCGGATTCTGACCAATGTCGCACAGTTCCGGCATGGGCTTACGTAAGGTCCCATTACGTTCGGGCGCAGCATCATAACCCTGAACACTGGGAAGACAATTATTCAAGAACCGGATCGTCGGGACAGCATCGCAGAGCTACACATAACTGGAGCAATGTTGCTCCAGCGGCTGAGAAAGACGCGATTGCTGCACTGAATCCGAGGAATCCTCCCCGACGAGAGTACAATGATCAAAAGGGAGAAGATAAGGAGAAACGTTGGGAGGAGGATCGTCAAAGAATGCCACCTCCTAGATATGAGAGCCGTCCGGCTGAGCCTCACCATGGTCGAAGGAACGAAGGAACGACGGAAACCACGCTGGAACAACGGACGAAGGAACGACGGAAACCACGCTGGAACAAGCCGGCAGGGGGCTCGTCGTAGTCAAGAACCTCCCCGGAACCGGAATAATGACGTTCCGGACGGAGACCGGCGATCAGCCGGAAACAATTCAGCTGCCCCACCCCCTCCGCCAGGCAGTTATCACAACGGCCCCCAAGAAGGGAAAGGACGACATGGCGGAGGAGGCGGTGGCAGAAGCCGAAGTCCGGCTCCAAGGCACCACAGCCACAGCCGACATTCGGGACGATCTCTATCCCCGAACGACGCAAGGCACAGGATCAACTCCAACATAGAGGCTCGGTGCTACGAAAACGATGACGTCTACGTGGGCCCAAAGTGCTTCGGACCACGCATCAGAGCTACAAAATTCCCTGAAGGATTTGCTATCTCAAGACATATCCAAGCCTACGACGGCATTGCTCGGCCAGACACCTGGTTACAGGACTTCTTCCAAGCTTGCTATATCACTAAAGGCAGAAACAGCCTGGTCGCAACCAGATATATCCCACTTATGCTGCGGAAGATGGCACGATCATGGCTCAATGAACTTCCAGCAAACACCATCCACAACTGGTATGTCTTGCAAAGTGTGTTCTTTCGGAATTTCGAAGGCACATATCGGAGGCTCTGTTCAGTCGGAGACCTACAACGTTGCACCCAGAAAGCCGGAGAAACTTGCCAGGATTACTTCGGACGATGGATCGACACCAAGAACTCCTGTGAGGGAGTAAACGATCAAACTGCGATCGAAGCTTTCATCGCAGGAGTCCCAATTGGTCTACTGTGTCATCGCTTGAAGTGTGACAAGGTCATTGATTTGGGAGAAATGATAGAAACAGCGAGCAAGTATGCAGATGCTGACAACGACGCAGAAGGATTACTCAACGTCCTGGCTGTACCTCAGTCAGCAAAGACAAAGCAACAAGCTCAGAAGCGCAAAAACACCTCGGAAGAAAAACCCAACGCGGAGACAGCAGTGGTCACTACTGTTTCCGGGTCTGGAGGACGAGGAGGACGTGGCGGAGGCCGCAGGCGTGGCCGTGGGACATCAAGGGTCCAAGGTAGAGGAGAGCAACAACCAGGAAAAACCTACACTTGGGCCGACATTGCCAATAACCCATGTGTGCATCACTTAGATGCCAATGGGGGCTCGTCCCACACCAATGCTGAATGTCGTTTTAATGACGACATCAAGAGAGATGATACCGCGGGCTACAAAGCTAAGCGGAAGAAGGGAAAGCAAAATCCCGAAAAAGACAAGGAGACCAAGGAATATTTCGACATGGAGGAAGCTGATGCTTCAAATCCCAAGCCGGAAGGGAAGAAAATGTTTCCCACCAAGAAGGACACTTACGTCAGCTTCCTCGGATCTCAACCAGCAAAGGTCAAGAAGGCAGTTCTCCACGAGCTCAATGCAACAGTTCCGGCTGTCCCTCAATATCTGGACTGGTCGGAGGTGGCAATCACATTTGACCGCGCTGACCATCCGCCTAAGCTACACAGGCGAGGAAAATACGCCTTAATCGTCAATCCACTTATTGACGGTTATGGTTTCTCCAAGGCCCTCATGGACGGTGGTAGCGGCATCAATATTCTCTATGTCAAAACGCTACGCCGGATGAAGATCTCGGAAACACAGCTGAACCATAGCTCTGTGATCTTTCACGGAGTTGTCCCAGGAAGACAAGATAATTCCCTGGGAGAGATCACTTTGGATGTTACTTTTGGAACTCCAAAGAATTATCGGACGGAGGCACTTTCCTTCGAAGTAGTCCCGTTCAAGAGCGCATATCACGCTATATTCGGACATCCGGCTTACTGGGCTTTTATGGCTCGTCCATGTTACATTTACAATATGATGAAAATTCCAGGTCCCAACGGCGCGATCACCATCAGGGGAGACCTGAAGAAGGCGCGAGAGTGCGAGGATGGAGATCCCACCTTTGCCGAAGCCGTGCTGCACGCCCAGGAGTACCAGGAGATCAAGAATAGCATAGATCCGTCCGAGATGCCCGCAACGAAGAAGGAGGTCACAAAGCCAAATCCAGAGTTCAAGGCATCAGAAGAGACGCCGTTGAAGGATGATGACCCCTCCAAGGTGACCCGGATAGGCGTAGGCCTAAGTAGCGCATAGGAAACCGCGCTTGTCAAGTTCCTCCAAGCAAATCAAGATATCTTCGCATGGCAGCCATCTGACATGACCGGAGTACCTAGGGAACTTGCCGAGCACTCTCTAAATGTAAACCCGAACGCTAAACCCGTCAAATAGTCCTTACGACGGTTTGGCAATGAAAAGCGTAAGGCAATAGCTAAGGAACTAGCGCGGCTCGAGTTAGCCGGATTCATAGAAGAGGTCATCCATACTGATTGGTCGGCCAACCCTGTAATTGTCCCTAAAAAGGACACCACTAATTTAAGGATGTGTGTTGATTATACTGCCTTGAACAAGGCTTGTCCAAAAGATCCGTTCGCTCTGCCTAGAATTGATCAAGTTATCGATTCTACGACAGGCTCGGAACTCCTCTGTTTTCTCGACGCATATTCCGGTTATCACCAAATCCGGATGAAGGAATCTGACAAAGTCAAAACTTCATTCATAACCCCCGTCGGAATCTTCTGTTTTGTTACGATGCCCTTTGGGCTGAAGAATGCAGGAGCTACGTACCAACGCACGATGCAGTGTTGCCTCCATGACCAACTCGGACGCAATGTACATGCATACGTGGATGATATCGCGGTCATGTCAAAAAGAAGGAAACGTTGATTTCCGACTTTGAGGAGACGTTCACCAATCTACGAAAATACAACATCATGCTTAACCCTAAGAAATGCTTCTTTGGAATACCAGCCGGAAAATTGTTAGGTTTCATCGTGTCTCAAAAAGGCATAGAGGTGAACCGAGACAAAATTAAGGCTATACTCAACATTTCCAGGCCAACTCGCCTGAAGGACGTGTAAAGATTAACTGGTCGCATTGCTGCGGTCAGTCGATTTGTAAGCCGGCTTGGTGAAAGAGCCGCACCATCATACAAACTCCTGAAGAAGACCAAGGAGTTTGTCTGGACTGACAAAGCTGAAGCTGCACTACAAGATCTGAAAAGAGTACTCTCATCTGCTCCTATCCTTGCAGCGCCGGAACCTCAGGAACCAATGTTGCTTTACATTGCTGCGACAAATAAGGTTGTCAGTATCTTCATGGTGGTGGAGAGACCAGAGGAAAATCAGCAACACCTGGTGCAGCAACCGACGTATTTTGTTAGCGAGGTCTTGACAGAGTCCAAACAGCGGTATCCGCATTACCAAAAGTTGGCTTACGGTGTTTTTCTAGCATCTCGTAAGCTACGACATTATTTTCAGGAGCATCCAATTACCATGGTGAGCAAAGCTCCCATGAGAGATATAATCAACAATAGCAACGCCACTGGACGCGTCGCCAAATGGGGAATAGAGCTCTCAGCTTTCGACATTGAAACCTCGGACAGCAATCAAATCCCAGATCCTTGCTGACTTTGTCGCTGATTGGACAGAGACCAAGGAGAACATGGTCCTCCCTGAGTCGGAATATTGGACCCTCTTTTTCGATGGGTCTAAATCTCGAGGGGGCTCGGGGGCTGGCGTGGTGCTCAAATCACCCCAAGGAGATAAACTTTTATACGTGTTGCAGATCCACTTCACAGCGACAAACAACATTGCCGAGTAGGAAGCACTGCTGCATGGAATCCGGATTGCTAAAGATATTGGCATCCGACGTTTGATGTGTTACGGAGATTCGGATCTTGTGGCTCAACAAGTGCCGGATATTTGTAATGCAAATAAGCACATGGCAGCATATAAAGCTGTCGTGGATGATCTGTCTAAATCGTTCGAAGGGTTTGAAGTTCAACACATCCCTCGAGCAGAAAATGAAGAAGCAGATGCACTATCCCGTATAGGCTCTGCGCGAAAAGATGTCCCGGATGGCGCTTTTTTAGAGCACCTCAAAGTTCCCTCGATAAAGGGAGTAGATGAGGAATATCCGACCAAATCCGACTCACCTTTGATAGCAGTTCTGGCTGTAATTCCCAGTTGGACTCAACCCTACCTCGATTACTTGGTAGATGGAAAATTACCCGAAGACGAGGTGTTGGGCCGACAGATTATCCGACGAGCAAAAGCCTATACTATTGTTAAAGGTGAGCTCCATAAACGGAGTGTTTCTGGGGGTTTTTAGCGCTGTGTATCTCCAGAAGAAGGAGTGGAAATCTTAAGGGAAATCCACGAAGGCGGGTGTGGTCACCACGCTGCAGCCAAATCTTTAGTGGAAAAAGCTTTTCGACATGGATTTTTCTGGCTTACAGCTCAGGCAAATGCCGAACGATTAGTAAAGACATGCAAAGGCTACCAAAAATACGCCAAGCAAGCTCATGTTCCGGCTGATCAGCTGCGAATAATACCTATAACATGGCCCTTTGCGGTCTGGGGGCTTGATATGGTAGGACCTTTTAAACGAGCCCCAAGTGGATTCACTCACCTCTTAGTGATGGTGGACAAATTCACAAAGTGGATCGAGGCTAAACTTGTCACTAGTTGTGATGGAGCAACAGCCAAAAGATCTGTCGAGGATGTTATAATCCGGTATGGTTATCCGCATAGTTTTATCACGGACAATGGGAGTAACTTTTCCATGGGAGAACTGGCTGAATTCTGCGATGAGCAAAATATCCGGCTTGACATTGCGTCAGTCGCACATCCACAGGCTAACGGACAAGTCGAAAGAGCAAATGGTTTAATTCTACAAGGCCTGAATCCAAGACTCGAAGCACCACTACGACATGCTGCGGGGGCTTGGGCAGAGGAATTACCCTCTGTAATTTGGAGTTTACGAACAACTCCGAACAGGTCAACAGGATACACACCTTTCTTCTTGGTCTATGGCGCAGAAGCAGTTCTTCCTAGTGATTTAATTCATACTTCTCCTAGAGTGGCCGCGTATATTGAAGAGGATGCCGAGATTTCTCGACAAAATGATCTCGACTTAGTCTAAGAAGTTCGCGTCGTTGCTGAAATGAGATCTACAGCCTATCAGCTGAAGTTACGCAAGTATCATAGCCAGAGAGTCCGAACTAGATCTTTCAATAAAGGTGATTTGGTTCTCCGGCTTGTGCAACATAGAAAGCACAAACATTCCCCAGTATGGGAAGGGCCCTTTTTAGTTAGTCGAGTATTGCACAATGGATCATACTACTTAACTGACATGAGGCCAGTCAAAGAAAGACCTGCTACCAAGAATAGAAAGAGAGCTGGAGGAAGTACAAATCCGGATGAGTTAGATAGACTATGGAATATTGCTCAGCTACGTCTCTTTTATTCTTAGTTTATCCTTCTTTGTAAATCATATATATGTACATGTTCTTTGAGAAATAAAAGTCTTGGTTGCCTCAAGTTTTTTCTGAGAAGTTTTTACCATCTTATTTCCAAATGATCATGTTATAGTCGAAAATCCCAGAATGCTTGAAAGTACTTTATGCTCATGTTCGTTCTGGTTTAGATTTCCGATTCTAAAACTGCTACCTTTGGGTATAACTCTAAAAATTCTAGTCTTTACTTGTGTTATTTGTCTGATTGCTGGATGCGGGTATTTTCCGAGTATTGAATTGTTGGTACTGGAAGCCGGCTTTGTTTCCGAGTTTAAACTGGTTTAGCAATTGAGCTTCGTTGCTCGGCAAAGTTTCCGGCTGAAGGTTTAGCCGGCTCACGAAAGGGACGAGATGGAAAGCCAGATAAACGATAAGTAGAGACGGAACATTTCAAGTGCTTATGTAAACATTTTAGGCACACAAAAAAAATCTAAGACAAAAGTGCTGAATAGATAAAAAACTTAGCACTAGCAAAATCAATAGTACTTTATATTTACAAATGCATCATGTTCTTTCACAGAATAATACATAAATTTTTGGTCTATGATGCAGGAGGAGATGAAGCAGCTGCCGGATCGCTGGTTACTCCGCTTTGATATCATTCCAAGATGTTCGGATCTAAGGTGGTCCGTTCATCGTCGGAAACTTCTTCGGCTTCTTCTGGAGGAGGTGGCAAAGTAGCTACGCGGGTGAAGAAGGGAATCTCGTAGCTGGTCAGATCAGCTACATGGCACCCATATCCGGCACAGGAGTGCATGATGGCTTGAAGGTCCTGCTCCTGGCCGTCTTCGTCTACCTTGCAGTACCCTCTGCTCACTTGCCATATCTCCATGTTTCCATGGTGGCTCATGACCATGGTGAGAGCATTCTGCACGGCAGTCCGCACGTAGGACATGTTCCAGTCCCGAACAAGTTGCGGCATCTCCTTGGCCTTGTTCCGCACCTGAAAATCTGACATGCTTGGCATGTCCGGAATCCTGAGAGAGTCGCCAATGTCCTCAAGGGACTGGCGGAAGTCATGAAGAAGATCACCGACTTGGGTAAGCCGGTGGGTGCGGGGCTCGGAGGAGGAATAGTCCGTCAAGTTCAGAGGACCTATACACAAAACAAGTTAAGAAAAATCTGACATTGATAAAAGTCGAAGAAAAAGATATGTCAGAAAGATGGAACGTACCAAGAATGACGTCGTCAATCTTGGCCTTCTCCTCCCAGAGACTCTGGAGTTCAGCCCGGAGTGCCTGGGAGATGTCCTTCTCTCTGCCAAGCTCATTCTGGAGGTCCGAGATAACTTTATCTTGAGCAGCAATCTTGCGATCACGCTCTTCAGTGGCCATGGAGGGGGATTCCAGGACTTGAGCTATGCTCGTTTCATGATCTTCCTTGAGCTTCTCCAGCTCTTAGCGAAGTCCCTTGTTCTCCACCACCAGGGTTTTGAGGTTCTCGGCCTCTTCAATCATAGCGATGGATTGTTTTACCAGCGCTGTAAGTCAAAAAAGAACAACAGTTCAGAAAAAGTTCGGCACTCAAAAAGTAAAAGACAAGGTTTGAATCTCGGAATGTTTACCTTCGGCTTCATCCTTGGCTACTTTGAGTTCGGCATTTTTAAGCCAGAGAGCCTTGATCTCTCTCTGCTTATTGCAGACATTGGTCAGTAATTCTTGGTTATAGGAACATACTTTATGTAAGTCAGAATACCCAAAGTCAGAAAGCTACTTAAGACTCGGGCTAATATTTTTTGTTAAATATCAGCACAAGCCTTGGGGGCTACATTAGTTCGTTCTTTGGCATCCTAATGAAAGCATAAACCCGGATTCTATATCCTACTTCATGCTTGGGGGCTAGAGGATATGATATAACATAATGTAAAAACAAGAGTTTGAATTCCGACTTACATATTGCTCGCGGGTGAGTTTTTCTAAACCCGCGTTCACTTCAACTGCCACCTTCTCGGCAAGAGTAAGAGGGATCACTGGGGCTGTTGGAAGCTCACCAGCCCTAATCCTCTCGTCCGAAGGCGGACTTGAGCGAGAAGATCGGAGAACTTGACGTCCTCTACTTCTTGCCCTTCCTCCTCGGGGGATAGATGGCTTTTGTCCAGGACTTACCTGGCCAGCCGCTGGATCTCCTCTGTAGATTTCCGAGACAGGCCAAACTTGGCAAGTCCCGGATTACTGAGGAGGTTTTCGGCGAAGACTTCAGAAGAGGGATCATTACCCGAAGAGGGTTCACCCTTATCTTGATCTGACGCACCCACGGTGACATCAGTGTGTGACCCAAGGATCGCAGACTCTGTTGGAGGAGCCGGATCTTCTGCAACCACTGGAGAAGGAGTGATCGCCGGAGTTGCAGAAGGTTGAGGGGCCGGAGTCGGAGGAGCCACGGCAGGGGAAGCTATGGTAAGATCCGTCTAATGTAAGGGCTTCGAAGAAGTTCCCTTCCGCTTGCCCTTGATGATTGATTTTGCTCTGAGAAGGTAGTAAAGTCGGAAACATTACATCTCGGAAAGAAATTTGAGTAAAGTACAAAGGCGGAGAAGTTGTGACTGAAAGATACCTCTTCACGACAGGCACCTCCTTTGTGCCAACTGCCACTATCGGAGCTTTGCGCTTCTTCAGCGCCAAGTCCGGCAGTGGGACTACTTCTGTCTCCTGAGAGAACTCAGGAGGGTATCCTTCGAGTGGAGCAAGTTCTGACTCGGGGAGGTCAGCAAGCTGAAAATAGGAAAGCATATCAGCATTGCAGTATATAACTTAAAAGATTGAAATACATAAAAGGTGTATTGATGGAAGCTTACCGGCACCACGGGGTTTTCCGCTGTGTACATATCCAGAGAAATCTCCGGAATCCTCCTCTAGATCCGCTCCTTGATCAGCCACTTGATTTGGCTAATGTAACCTTGAGTGGTGTAGGATTTGGGGCTGATGCAGAGAGAGTCTTTTTTGGAAGACGTGATGGAGTGCATCAGTCTATCCCCGTGGTACTAAAGTGGCTGGATCCGACGTGAGACCCAGCACTAGACCAAGTCGAATCCCTTCAAACCCATGTGCTTGATCAGATATTCAATCCGCCTCTTAGCGAGGATCAGATCGTCGGTGAGAGCCGGAGTAGCCTCATCCCAAGAAGGCTGGGCTGTGGCGGCTCTGTCGACAAAAGCCGGCAAAGCCGTAGCTTTGCCGAGAGCCTAAATATCCCTAAGATAGAAGAAAGTGGTTGGCCATTGTTTGACCGAGTCACTGGCAGCGATTTTGGGATAGGCCTGGTCTCGTCTAAGAGAAAAGCTAATGGTGTCGCTGATGTAAGGAACACCGGCAGTGATGGAATTTCTCCAGACATGAAAATAGTACCGGAAGAGAAGCAAACTCGGCCTAATGCCGAGAAAGCCCTCGCAAAGCGCAGCATATGCGCTCATTTCTAGAAGTGAATTGGGAGGAAGATTGTGGAGTTGAACTCCATAGTGATCTATCACCTCCGAGGGAGGAAAAGACAGACCTTGGTCCAGATGGGTACCGAAGTGGACTCGCTCGCCAATCGCCGGCGGCGAGAAGCCCCTCCTTCTACACGTTCTTGAGACCGTCCTCGTCAAGGGCACAGGGGATCCAGATTCACCGAAAGCTTTCCTTCTCTGCTGCTGCTTCCGACGTCGCCACCGCCGCTGCCGCCGCCAAACCGAAGGAAGAAGAAGATGAAGCCATTTCTCCGGTGAGATGACCTGAAAGTGGCGGTGCTGGGAGTTTCTATGGGGGGAAGGACGAGAGAGCTCTGAGCGCGCAGGAGGATTGGGAGGAAAGGAAACGGCAAAGACTAGTGGAAAGGAGAAGGAGAAATCCAAACCCCTTATATCCACCTAACTGCGCCAAGATTCATGCAAATGCTACAGTGTAACCGCCACGCATCGTGGAAACAACTAGGAAGGACCACGCGTTGATTGGTTCTCCTCGATCTCCACGCTTGCATTGAAACGGCGCCTCGGTTCCGCGAACTGCGGACCCACCAACAGTCGTGCTGACGGCACGCCTGTCAGATGACGTGACTTGACCATGCTTGTGTCAGGTGGCGTAGAAACCAAGTTCCGGCTTAGTTTAAAATCAAGATGGAAAATCCGACTAACTAATTGATAGGTCCGACTTATTTTTAAGACCCGGATCGTATTTTTTATTGTGAAGTTTCAGGAACCCTTCAAGATTCTGCAATCCGAAGATCAAGCTAGACGATGATAAAATCCGACTTTGGATCTTGGAGGCCTCCGGGGGCTGCTGTTGGGGATATACTTTCTGGGTATCCTCACAGTTCCTCACTGACCAGGGTGGCCCACTTCGGGTTAGAGCTTTGCTTCACTGGCGGCCCAGTCAAGAGAGAAGACGGAGTCCAATCCGGCTACGGGAAGGCCCAGAAGACTTACCGACTTAGACCCATAATGTTACTTGTAGTTCAAGATGTACTCTGTAACCAACTCTTAGTCGTAATCGGATTGATCTCTCCTGTAAACCCTAGGCCAGATATCTATATAAGCCATCCTAGGGAGAGCCATTAGGGTAACACCTTACACCACAATAGTCTACAATCTCAACTCGCACAGGCGATACCCTTGTAACCCATATTCCGGCTCTGCCGTATTACTGGATAGCTAACAGGAGTAGGATCCGTCCAAAGCTGGCGGATTCGAACCTAGGTAAACTTGTCTGCTCACCGTTCCGGAACACCGTACGTCTCACACCCTCTCTTCCGCATGCCTCGAGGACCCCCTCATGGCGTACTTGTCCTCAATCCAACGACAATTCGTAAAGCAATAATCTGTTGCTTGCAACTTAATACTGGAGGGGGTTCGGATGATAACCTGAAGGTGGATTATTAGTCATAGATGTAGTTGGATGGCGGTATATGTATAATGTTGTAATGCCCAATCAAGTTCCAAAGGAGTCCAGGTGATTAGTATATGCATGCATTTCTTTCTCGATGTTTGTCAATTGCCCCGCTGTAATATGTTCACCCAGCATGTTATCTATCTTAAGGAGAGCCACCTCTAGTGAACTATGGATCCCGGTCCTTGTCTTTTACATTCCATCTACAAATTGTTTACTGCTTTGTGTTTACTTTCTGCAAACTATTACTTCCTTCCATTTGATACGTTTAATCCTTTGTTTTCAGCAAAACACAGTGAGATTGACAACCTCATCGCAAGTTGGGGACAAAGTTCTGTGGTTGTGTTGTGCAGGTCTTCACGTTGCTACTAGTACCGGTAGTGCGCCCTACCAAGGCACAACTAGCAACACCTTTGGGGTGTTTCCTTGCTCCTACTGGTTCAATTAAACCTTGGTTTCATAACTGAGGGAAACTTCCTGTTGTGCTCATCATACCTTCCTCTTGGGGTTCCCAACGAGCTCTACATCAACACCGTACCAGCATTTTTCTGGCGCCGACACTGAGCCATCAAGCATTTTTCTGGCGCCGTTGCCGGGG
Source organism: Avena eriantha (assembly GCA_910589775.1). Classification (NCBI taxonomy): domain Eukaryota; kingdom Viridiplantae; phylum Streptophyta; class Magnoliopsida; order Poales; family Poaceae; genus Avena; species Avena eriantha. The sequence continues at coordinate 152,095,443 of OU342746.1, read as the reverse complement.
AGTCAAGGACATCTTCACTAGGGGAGTCCCTCATAACCAATCTCTTTACTTTGTTATTTTTGTTTTTCTTAGTTTCCTTTTGCTTTGTTTGCTTGTTTTGTTATCAAAAATACAAAAAAATAGTTTTACTAGTTTGCTTTCTTATTCAAAAACACACACAAAAATTAAGTCTCCTTTAGTTGTTGCCTCTTCCTTAGCTCACCATGTTGTTCCCCAAATTCACCCTGCAAGACCTTTCAATTGGTAGTGGTTCTATACTTGGGAAATATAATATTGAAGAATTCTTTAATCATGTTAGTAAGCATGAAGATACTGAGGATAGATCCCTTGCAGAACTTGCTCCAAACTATGAGATTGCTGCAGCTTCTTTAGTTCACATGTTAGAAGCTAGGCTTGTTAACCTCAACCCCTTAATGCAAGTAATGTTTCTTAAGCTTAAAGAAATTGAGGACCCTGAAAAGAGGGATTTTATTCTAGAACCTTTGTTTAAGGAGTTCTATGATGTTGCCAAGGAAGCTAGGAAAGTCTTTGAACGTTTCAATATGCTAGGCTCATGTGTAGATGTTGTTGGTACACAAGAAAATATGAACAAAACCGAAGCTAATGGGGAGGAACCTAAGATACCAATACCCTTTAAACTAGTAGCAATACATGATGCCATAGAAAAGAATCTTGATTGGATTGTTCCTGCAAACCCTTTTGATGAGAATAGTGAACCTAAGAGCATTGAGACAGGATCCTCTAGAACTTATTTGGATGATATACCTTGCCTTGTTGAAAATATTTCTGGTATTAATCTTAATGCTTCTTTATTTGAGAACACTTGATTCTTTTTCTTGCTTCTTATGCCTAACTTAAAGGCGTTAAAGAAAAGTACTTATTGGGAGATAACCCAAAAGTTTTAGATGAGTCTTGGAAGTTATTACCTCTATAATAACCGCTACTTATCCTTTTTTATTTGCTTTTTGGGCCAAGAGTAACCTCTAATGAGAGAGAAGTAATGATTGGGAAAGTTGTTGTCCTGAAACAGATTTCTGTGCTTCATCATAAAAATTCATGTAAAATCTATAAACGTCTTTTTGAGGCGTGAAGTTTTGTTCTTCTGCCCCAGGATGTTATCTAACTTTCGTTAGTTCAACACCTTTTGATTTGAGCAACATAAGGTCTTTAAAAAATTCGTCTTTACCTGCTGGTCTGTTTTGACAGATTTCTGCCATTTTCTGCATTTGCTTCTTGTTGGTTCCTTTTTGAGTTCTTTTAGGGAATTGAGCTTTTTGAGGGAAGTGCTACAGTAGCTAGTGTTCTAATGGAAGCTTATTTGGTGTTAGAACTGAACCTTAAGACCTTTTATCTTGAGTGCACTAATGTTGCTAATAAAGATTGTGTGAAGGTTTGTATGAAGGAAAAATTTCAGGTGTATGGAAGGAATGAGTAATGAGATGAAGGATAGACTAAAGCTCAAGCCTGGGGATGCCACGCGTGTCACCCCAAGAAATATCCAAGAAGTACAAGCGTCAAAGCTTGGGGATGCCCAAGGCATCCCCTTCTTCATCAATAAAAATCCCAGATTTCTTCCAAACACTTCATTTTTATTGTTTCATGCACAGTTGTGTTGTTCTTGGAGCGTCTTCTTTGTTTTCATTTTGTTTTTTTCGTTTGCTTTGGTTTTCTTAGTTTGCTGAATAAATTGGTTGGACCCCCTCTTTCATGCATTGATTTGCAAATAGTTTGGTTTGGTTTGGAAAAGAGTAGGAAAGTTCATACTTATGTGGTAAAAAGAGCCTGTTTTTGACTGTGGCCTATGCTCTGTCATGCCATGCTTGATATTGTTTTGGCTTTCTGCTTAGTATTCTTTGCTGTAGAATGACTTTTTATAAACAATTGAGATTGCTTAATGTGCCTTGGATGAATCATGCGTTGTTTTAGCATATTAAAGCATAGTATAGTGGTATTCTCCTTTGATGCTTTATTTGGGTTGACTTAGCGCATGCTCACACCATGTTATGACTATCTCAAGTCACCATAGCATTTATGATCCTTTAGTTTTCAACTTGTAGTATCACTTTATGCTTTGATCAATGATGTTTTGTCGCTCTGCATGATTATGGCCATTATTGCTCTCTTAGTTTGTCGCTCCCAGTCTTTTGCTAGCCTCCACAACCAAGTATGAGTTCCACTCATGCATCCAACTCCCTAAACCAAGTTATTCCAAAGAGTCCACCATACCTACCTACTAGCTTATGCTATTCCAAGTATATTCATGCTTTTGTTTACCTTCCAAATTAAATTTGTTATGAGAAAACTAGTGATTAAAGATCTCACGAACTTGATGGCACACTTTACTTTTCTTGCCCTTAATAAACTTGAACCATTGTGTCATCTATGTTGTATATGCTTGCACTTATTTGTTGGGAATTAGCAGAACCATGCTTTCATGGTGAACGCTTTCAACATTGCACTTGGTACTTGTACCTAGTTGATATCATGCTCTTTTGTATATGGATGTCGTCGGTGTGAAATGAAAGGGGAGCTTGTAAGTCCATGGAGTTATGTATATCTGTTAGAGAAATGCCTGGGCCGCTGGTCTAATCCATGCTGACATGGTGGAAACCTGCAGCGTAACCATAATGAGTTGTCTATGAAGCATTCTTCTTATAAAAAAAGAGTCCTATATTGAGAAAAAAGAGAAAAGAAAGAAAAAAGAGATTATGAAAAGAGGAAAGAGAGAAAAAAGCACCATATTCCAATGGTAAATAAGAAGATTGTTCAGATGCTCGTTGTCTGCTTGCCTTGTCATTTTGATATGGGGATTCTTCCGTATCACCGGGCAAGGAGTACCACGTTGGCGGTTCTCTATGATACACATGTACTTACGATGACAAGAACTTACTGGTGACTAAACTTGAGTAGCATGAGGAGTGGCCCTCGTATACAAGGGACATGAGATTTCTAACTTATACTTTGTCAAGCATGTACACCATAGTTTGTTCACTTTAACCTTAATCACTTCAAGATGCTTATGATAGGGGCAATGAGAACTGAAAGCTATAAGTACCATAATTTTTGGAAGCTCTTTATCAGACTTGAATCCCTACTTCCTTTTATAAAAAGGCCTTTCTTCCACCATTATATTGAGTCTCCACCTTCTATCTTTATGCACCTACTTTGAGAGCATAGTGGCCATTCTTAGTTCTATGTGCATTGTCCCAAGACTAGTTGATTGATGCATACTTTGATATTGCTTGTTTTAAACTATTTGTATCTAGTCACTCTTATGAACTTTGAAGGTGTCCTATGCATTTATATTTGCTACTCTATGAGGGACAAGCTGAATACCATTATGCTCTGTTTTCTTTATGTGAAACAAACAAACATCTTGCAAAGCATTGTGATTCATGAATCTTTGTTTGTGCCTTTTCATGTTGCATCATAGTTTCTTTGTCTTATTGCTACAACTTTGTCTTTCATGTTATGATTGAAGTAATATGATCCCAGCTTTGAATGTTTTACAAATACTTTGATCAAGTCTTTGATGGTGCGTGTCCCCTCAAAAATTATTCTTTCTTTTTATCACTTACCTACTCGAGGATGAGCAGGAGTTAAGCTTGGGGATGTTGATACATTGCAAATGTATCTATAATTTTTGATGTTCCATGCTTGATTTTATCCACTTTCTTGTGTTTTGCCCACACTTTGGAGTACTTTTCATATGATTTCTTGGACTAACCTATTAACAAGAGCCACAGTGCCAGCTGCCTGTTTTCTGCTGTTTTTGGTTCCAGGAAAGTCAGAAAATGAATATTCTCGGAATTGCACGGGACAAAATCCAAAGTGCCTATTTTTCCGGAAGTCATCAGGTGCCAGAGTACGAGACGGAGAGGCGCCAGGGGGCCACCACACCACCTGGCCGCGCGGCCCAGCCTAGCCTACGCCAGGGGGTGGTCTGGCCGCCTCCGGCACCCCCTCTGTCTCCCCTTATGCGTATAAGATGCCCTCGGGACGAAAACCTAAGGGCCCGATCAAAAATCCATGAAAGAGTCTGTAGTTGCCGTCATCTCCATCCCTAGATCGGGAGGGATCTGAAGCTCTTCCCGGCACCCTGCCAGAGAGGGGAATTCACCCTGAAGGCCTTCTTCATCACCATGCAAGCCTCCGGTGTGATGCGTGAGTAGTTCATCCTTGGACTACGAATCCATGTAGTAGCTAGATGGCTGGTTCTCCTCCTTTGTGCTTTCATGTTTAGATCTTGTGAGCTCCGTTCATGATCAAGATCCTCTATTTGTAATTCTGCATGTTGTTTTTGCGGGGATCCAATGGATATTGAGATGCTATTTCAGATTGATTATTGATTCTATCATGTCTTTGTTATTTGTGATCTTGCATGCTTTCCGTTGTTAGTAGCTATCTTGGCCAAGTAAATGCTAGCAACTCCAAGAGTTAGTATTTATGCTCGATAGTGGGTTCATGCCTCTGGTAATCTGGGGAAGTGATAGAAATCTCTAAGGTACTAGATGTGCTGTTGCTACTAGAGAGAAAACAACAATCCTTTGTTCATAGAACAATCATATTGTTTACATTACATGCAATTTGTAAAGCAATAATCTGTTGCTTGCAGCTTAATACTGGAGGGGGTTCGGATGATAACCTGAAGGTGGATTATTATTCATAGATGCAGTTGGATGGCGGTCCATGTATAATGTTGTAATGCCCAATCAAGTTCCAAAGGAGTCAAGATGATTAGTATATGCATGTATTGCTTTCTCGATGTTTGTCAATTGCCCCACTGTAATTTGTTCACCCAGCATGTTATCTATCTTAAGGAGAGCCACCTCTAGCTCACACCATGTTATGACTATCCCAAGTCACCATAAGCCTTTATGATCCTCTAGTTTTCAACTTCTAGTATCACTTTATGCTTTGATCAATGATGTTTTGTCGCTCTGCATGATTATGGCCATTATTGCTCTCTTAGTTTGTCGCTCCCAATCTTTTTGCTAGTCTCCGTAACCAAGTATGAGTTCCACTCATGCATCCAACTCCTTAAACCAAGTTATTCCAAAGAGTCCACCATACCTACCTACTAGCATATGCTATTCCAAGTATATTCATGTTTTTATCTACCTTCCAAATTAAACTTGTTATGAGAAAACTAGTGATTAAAGCTCTCACGAACTTGATGGCACACTTTACTTTTCTTGCCCTTAATAAACTTGAACCATTGTGTCGTCAATGTTGTATATGCTTGCACTTATTTGTTGGGGATTAGCAGAACCATGTTGTTATGGGGAACACTTTCAACATTGCACTTGTACTTTGTACCTAGTTGATATCATGCTCTTTTGTATATGGATGTCATCGGTCTGAAATGAAAGGGGAGCTTGTAAGTCCATGGAGTTATGTATATGTGTTAGAGAAATGCCTGAGCCGCTGGTCTAATCCATGCTGACATGGTGCAAACCTGCAGCGTAACCATAATGAGCTGTCTATGAAGCATTCTTCTTATAAAAAAGAGTCGGATATTGAGAAAAAAGAGATTATGAAAAGAGGAAAGAGAGAAAAAAGCACCATATTCCCATGGTAAATAAGAAGATTGCTGAGATGCTCGTTGTCTGCTTGCCTTGTCATTTTGATATGGGGATTCTTCCGTATCATCGGGCAAGGGGTACCCCGTTGGCGTTTCTCTATGATACACATGTACTTACGATGACAAGAACTTACCGGTGACTAAACTTGAGTAGCATGAGGAGCGGCCCTCGTATTCAAGGGACATGATATTTCCAACTTATACTTCATCAAGAATATACACCATAGTTTGTTCACTTTAACCTTAATCACTTCAAGATGCTTATGATAGGGGAAATGAGAGCTCAAAGCTATTAAGTACCATAATTTTTGGCAGCTCTTTATGAGACTTGAATCCCTACTTCCTTCTATGAAGGCCTTTCTTCCACTATATATATTGAGTCTCCACCTTCTATCTTTATGCACTTACTTTGAGAGCATAGTGGCCATTCATAGTTCTATGTGCATTGTCCCAAAACTTGTTGATTGATGCATACCTTGATATTGCTTGTTTTAAACTATTTGTATCTAGTCACTCTTATGAACTTTGAAGGTGTCCTATGCATTTATATTTGCTACTCTATGAGGGACAAGCTGAATGCCACTATGCTATGTTTTCTTTATGTGAAACAAACAAACGTCTTACAAACCATTGTGATTCATGAATCTTTTGTTTGTGCCTTTTCATGTTGCATCATAGTTTCTTTGTCTTATTGCTACAACTTTGTCTTTCATGTTATGATTGAAGTACTATGATCCCAGCTTTGAATGTTTTACAAATACTTTGATCAAGACTTTGATGGTGCGTGTCCCCTCAAAAATTATTCTTTCTTTTTATCACTTACCTACTCGAGGATGAGCAGGATTTAAGCTTGGGGATGTTGATACATTGCAAATGTATCTATATTTTTTGTCCACACTTTGGAGTACTTTTCATATGATTTCTTGGACTAACCTATTAACAAGAGCCACAGTGCCAGCTGCCTGTTTTCTGCTGTTTTTGGTTCCAGGAAAGTCAGAAAATGAATATTCTCGGAATTGCACGGGACAAAATCCAAAGTGCCTATTTTTCCGGAAGTCATCAGGTGTCAGAGTACGAGACGGAGAAGGGTCAGAGGGCAGCCACACCACCTGCCGCGCGGCCAGGCTAGGCCCACGCCAGGGGGTGGTGTGGCCAGCCCAGGTACCCCCTCGGCCTCTCCTTCCGCCTATATATTGCCTCTGATACGGAAACCCTAAGTACCCGATCAAAAATCCACGAAAGAGTCTATCGCCGCCGTCATCTCCATCCCTAGATCGGGAGGGATCTGAAGCTCTTCCCGGCACCCTGTCGGAGAGGGGAATTCACCCTGGAGGCCTTCTTCATCATCATGCAAGCCTCCAGTGTGATGCGTGAGTAGTTCATCACTGGACTACGGGTCCATGTAGTATCTAGATGGCTGGTTCTCCTCCTTTGATCTTTCATGTTTAGATCTTGTGACCTCCGTTCATGATCAAGATCATCTATTTGTAATTCTACATGTTGTGTTTGCGGGGATCCGATGGATATTGAGATGCTATTTCAGATTGATTATTGATTCTATCATGTCTTTGTTATTTGTGATCTTCCATGCTTTCCGTTGTTAGTAGCTATCTTGGCCAAGTAGATGCTAACAACTCCAAGAGTTAGTATTTATGCTCGATGTGGGTTCATGCCTCTGATAATCTGGGGAAGTGACAGAAATCTCTAAGGTACTAGATGTGTTGTTTCTACTAGGGAGACAACAACAATCCTTTGTTCATAGAACAATCGTATTGTTTACATTACACGCAATTCGTAATGCAATTATTTGTTGCTTGCAACTTAATACTGGAGGGGGTTCAGATGATAACCTGAAGGTGGATTATTAGTCATAGATGCAGTTGGATGGCGGTCCATGTATAATGTTGTAATGCCCAATCGAATCTCAAAGGAGTCAAGATGAGTAGTATATGCTTGTATGGTTTCTCGATGTTTGTCAATTGCCCCGCTTTAATTTGTTCACCCAGCATGTTATCTATCTTAAGGAGAGCCACCTCTAGTCAACTATGGACCCCGGTCATTTCTTTTACATTCAATCTACAATCAACTGTTTACTGCTTTGTGTTTACGTTCTACAAACTATTACTTCCTTCCATTCGATACGTTTAATCCTTTGTTTTCAGCAAAACCAGTGAGATTGACAACCTCATCGCAAGTTGGGGACATAGTTCTGTGGTTGTGTTGTGCAGGTCTCCACGTTGCTACTAGCACTGGTAGTGCGCCCTGCCAAGGCTCAGCTAGCAACACCTTTGGGGTGTTTCCTTGCTCCTACTGGATTGATAACCTTGGTTTCATACTGAGGGAAAACTTGTTGCTGTGCTCATCATACCTTCCTCTTGGGGTTCCCCAACGAGCTCGATATATTTTGGGCCATCAGGGATATAAACTGAAGGGGACGAGCAAAGTAATAGTAAAGGCACCTTCGTGACTCGTTATCGGCGAGCTGCACAGGATACTTGTCATCATTGTATTGAAGAACTACACATTTAACGCCTCCTTAAATGCTGACATAATCATCCTGAATCTTCGAGTCTACTCCCGTAGTTGGCCGGTTGTTGAAATCAGTTCATGGCTTCCCACACTGTGTATTAGTTACGGGTTTCTATTGAAAAAACTCACCGAGAGCATCTCCACTCGTTGGCCGTTCCCAGGCCGAAAACCGGACCTAAATAGCGCCGGACGGAGAAAGGTTTCAGCCTAGAAATGGCTGATTTCCCACTCACGTTCCCAGGCCAAGTTCCTAGGCGAAGCAAAAACAACGATATTTTCGAATTTTCTCATTCCCGCCGGCCAAGTCTCGGCCATAGGATGCTTGACAGAAGTACGCCCAAAAATGTTCGGCCATCAAATTATTGCAGAACAAGATAAAATTGGTCGGTGATCAGTCGTTGATGGGGATGATCTCCTTCGGCGTGTCCGGTGCGAATGGATGGGTTTGTCGGCGTCGTGGCCAGTCGACTGGTTGGAGGAGGTCGAAGCGGAGCTCGGAGAGGGCACGGTGGCGGAGGTGATCGGCACAGAGCTTGGCGCGCTCTCGGCGTTGTCCTCCTCGAGGATGTCCTTGCGACGTGCCATATACGAGGCCTTGACCGGCGAGCTCATCGCCGAGGTGTCTTCACCACCCATGAGAAACTGCAGATCAGTGTTCCTCTTCTTCGCGGCGAAGTTTGCTTTGAGGAGATCGAGCTTGTGGTCTTGGTTCTATAGCAGCTGTGCCCATCTCTGCTCGGTCTTCTCCTCCCTCTTCTTGGTATGGGCCTTCGTATCAGCGATGCACCTCTCGATGGATTCTGGAGGCGCTCGGCGGGAGGTCCTATGGCTTTGAGAATCTTCGCCTTCTTCTGGCCGAGCTCTGGCCTTCCTTTGCCGGCAGCAAGTGGAGGGGCCGCCAGTTTGTACATGCAATCCTTCGTCTTGTCGAGTGTCAGCCGAGTATCCGCCCATTTCTGGCATTTCTCAATCGAAGGGAACACGTGATGGAACTTGAACTCCGTCCCGGTGTCAGTCCAGTACATGCCGAGTACGCGGAGGAGCTGCAAAGGCAAGGCAAAGTGTGTCAGGATAGGCATGCACAAGTACCTTCATCTAGTTTTCAGCGTAGTACCTTGGCATCCATGCTCTCGCCGTTGATGGGTGTGCGCTCGACCTCCTCGAGAATACCGTGCCACTTGCTGCACGCCTGTTGGATGAGCCCCTAGTGGTTGGTCATGGCTTTCTCGCCGCGCTCCATGTGGGTTTTGTTATACTTCGGGTCACAAAGGTTGCGTTCGTCGATCGCTAGCTTCACGTGCTTCCAGTAGTTGTCCGAATTTTGGTTGGCGCCAGTGATGGGATCCATGCTCACCGATTTCCAGGCGTCGGTGAGGCAAAGGTCCTCAGTCAGCGTCCACTTGATCCGGGGCTCTGTCACCAAGGTGCCCACCTTCTTCTTGCATTTGCCTTTTCCCTTCGCCAGAGCCAGGCCAACGCCTTCCTCTTCCTCATCGGTCCGGTTCTGCTCGGCGAAATCCTGGGACTCGATACCGTGTTCGACGTCGACCTAGGACTGTTCTTGGGTGAAGAAGCGGCATTGCTGGCCGCAGTGGCCGCCGACCCTTCGGCGATCATGCCTTGCATGTAGGCTTCATTCGACATTCCGCCGAACATGTTCTAGGCGTCGGACTCGCCGTGGGTCACGTGCGACGAGCTTCTGGCGAACGGCAGAGGACCGCGGCACGCCATCGAGGAAGCGACGTACGCCGAAGAGGAGTAGGGGGCGTTGACGTCGATATTGAACACTGAAGGAGGGTGTGGTGTGGGGCAGGGGAAGACGGTGTTCGGGTTGCATCCGCTATCGAACTCGGGGGAGGAGGAGTACCTCTGCTGTAGGTTTGCCTGGTTCTCCTGGAACATCACCGGCGAGATCGGCGAGAACCCGACCGGCGAGTATCCAGCAGGCGACGCGACGCTTGGCTGGCTCCCCCAAATGTCGCTGTACTGCGCACGCGACGACGCCAATGATGCTTCCCTCATCGCCTGAGCCTCGGCCACCGATTCCCTCATCGCCTGAGCCTCGGCTGCCGCTCCCCTCATCGTCTGAGCTTTGACGAGCTCCTACGCCTGCTTGGCCCTTGCCTTCCTGTCTCTACGGCTCTCCGTAGCGAACTTCTTCTTCGTGGATAGGGCCAACCAGTCGGGGGAGCTCATGCCTTGAGGTTTCGGCACGAGCGCTCTCGGCTTCCTCGCCTTTTTCTCTTTTGGTTCGCCAGCGGCGGATCGGGGTTTGGCGAAAGCGTTGGGCGGCATGGCGGCGGGAGCTCGGCGAACTGGCGGGAGATGTGGGGGATTGTGGAGGGAAGGCGGGAGAGGAATAAGAAAAAGGGCGGGAACTCGGCCTCCACTCACCGACAGGGCTGGCCCACCCTCGCTTTCTCTCCATCCGGTGTTCCTAGGTTGTTCCCAGCGCCCCGGGTTCGGCTTGAGAATGCAAGACCAATTTTGGGCCAAATCCAGACGAAACCGGCGTCCTGAGAACGCGACTGGACGAATTTTCGCCATCCGAACGAAAAATAAGCGCTGGGAACGCCTTCCTGGGAACGCGAGTGGAGATGCTCTGAATAGCTCAATATTAGTCTAGCCCAATATACTTATACATGTTCTTAAATAGGGTAATGGAGGTTGATTACATTATACCTAAGTAAATAGTGTATAGTCAATGGAGAATAGAGCATGGATTTATGCTGATCCGCATACTGAATGGGTGGAGTGGGAAAAGTGAAATAACGCGAACTGTGTCGACGATATGAAGAGCTTCAGCACCGATAGTCAGTCTGTTCGGCTGCTTCGGCAATGGAGGCTGTCTAGTGCCTTGCTTCAAAATAACTTCCATCAGTAGGTCTACTTCTTTGACTACATAAACATCATGGGACAGATTCACGTACTGGAGCAAAAAATGATGCGTGCCCAAAAATGTCATAAAGCTGAAGAGAATAAGAAATTCAAAGGATTGAAAAACGATACTATTAGGGAGAGATACATCCCGGGTGTTATCCCCACGCCACATCTTCTCCTATTCCCAACCAAACAATGGACTCTGCAATCCAAAGGCCGGACCGTATTTATCTAGCCCAGTTAGGTATTAGTGCAGATTTTAGACCCAGTTAACCTTAGTGGGCCGATTTGATACGCAGAGCTCTCAGGATATTTGGTTCATTGTGGGTTGAGAGAAAATCAAACAGACTGGATTTTGTAGGAATAATGATCGGACGGCCAGAAACGCTAATGGTCTAAGAGAGCTCCTAGATGCTCCGGTTATAATATTTCTAATGTGGGATATAGCAGTAAATTAAAAACATGGTATGAATTGCTGATGCAATTAGGTAGTAATTAAGGATCATCCTACAATCCCAATTAGAGGAAAATCAAAAAGAGAAATTAAAATTGAAGCAACTACTCACAATCAGTGATGAACTGCCGAGAACGCCAATGTTGGTGCGGCGTCACGCATGTTGCGCTAGGGAATCGAATAGGCAAGCGGAAAGGAGAGTTGCTAAGCAGCGGCAAGCAAGTGGTGGCTATGCGGCGGGTGGCGGGAGGCATCACAAGCGCGTCGTGCGCCGCTGTCACCGATACCGGGGCCGTCAGATTTTAGACGGGCCACTAAGCCGAGCATGGGGTTGGGTGGATGGCGCGGTGGAGCTTGCGGACGGCCGGTGGGACCATGGGATTCGGTTTCCTGGAAACAGACGGCGGGAGGCGGGCGGCCAGCAGCGGGAGACGAGACATGTAGGGTCGATTTGAGAAAGAAAGCAGTTCGCGTCCGGTAGTGTGGATCGATCGGTGGCAGCAGGCAAGGCGGGTTGGTAAGAGCCCAAGTAAAGCCCAATGGCGTGTTTGGTTGCTCGTGCTCTTTAGTCCCACTAGAGATCATGGCTCCACGGAAGTTGCGCGCAGCAATGCAACCTCTCATGCCTAAAGGTCAATTCGTTTGGTTCCTTGTATTTTCATTTCCCTAGGGGTTTAGAAGCCAAGCCCCAATTCTTTGATTTCATGCATTCTTGGTTTTTAGCTAATTGGTTCTTGTTTGCATAGTTTTATTGTCTCTGATAGCCTTACCTCCTGAATGGTCAGGTCAACTTACCCAACATCGGCAAGGAAGAAAACAAAGTTCAGACAATTGCAATTCAGATAACTATTAGCTTATATTAAGACTGAATCAACATAATCAGTTATGGCGTGTGTGTTGCAGCACGAGTTCACAAACAACTGTCCGTGATGCAGCACAACTTCATCACAAAGGGAGGGCTTATAACTAAATACCGCCTCCCAAAATATACAGACCAAAATTCAGGGTCACCGCAGCTAAGGTTCAACAACCTAGCTACTCCAAAATACACATCACAGTCATCATCATCAACATCGCTACCAACACCTCCTCGAATAGCTTAGTCCGCTACTCATTGATAGTTCTTGTTCAGGAAGTCCATGTACTAGCTCATCATGTGCTAGGGGTGATGGAAAGATACCTGGTCGTCTACCCACTGTGCTCCATTAGGTGGCTAAGAGCACAGTGTATCGTGGCTAGAGAGACGGGCGAAACGGGAATGTGAGGACCGTAGATCATCTTCATCTGAGCATAGTTCTCAATGGGCTTGTTGATCAACTCGTGTCCTTTGGCTGAGCCTACATAAGAATCACTATTAGTTCAAGACATGTAGTTCATATGTAAGCTTTACAACTATCAATGCAAGTGCAAATATATCGAACCTTGATGTGCACATAGTAATCATCATCGTACATGATGATAGAAGAGATCTCCTCAACCCAGCACATGTTCTCAAGCCTCTTGATCCTCAGCACCTGAATCCACCTAACTAGCTAGTTCCTCATGTGGTTGTACATCTAGTTCGAAGTGACTGTCCGGCCACAAAACTTGAAGACATCGTTAGCAACCAACCGCATGTCTGCCTCTCTGAATCCCCGAACAACTGAACCCCTTTTCTGAATAAACTAGCAGACCCAATTCAGGATGAAGGTGGACAGAGATGCTGGCCATGACATGGTCAACTTCTTCTTGCACACCGCACCAGGCATCAGCACATAATGCAGAGGCCGCACAGAGGTTGCAGACAGATCAGGGGATGCAACATTCTCCTACGGCACCAGAGATATGCAATGTGTTCAGTTCTAGGGGAGGAACTATGATGGTAACACTAATCCTACCTACAATACATGGCAATCCTCACAGTATAACATGAAAACAGACTGCCAAAATGCACCACGAAAGGTCAAGATCTACTAGAAGAGAGCACAGGAGAACATATGAACTGTGAGCTACAACATGGTAACAGATCTAAGCTGCGAGAGGTAGGGTTAGGTGTCTCTTACCATGATCTCAATCTCGACCGACGAGGACGACATGTCAGAGATAGCCAAAGACAAAGGCTTGCCAAAGATGAGCTACACCTACGGAGTAGGAGGCGCCACTTACCTGGTCATTGGTGAGGAAGAGGGTTTGGAAGGAGAGCTCAAAATTGGGGGGAACGGTGGCGGGGATTTTGGAGACGGAGGAGGGGCGGTGTAAATAGCCGGTGCGAATCGGTGGGCGGTAACCCAATTTCTCCCACCGGATTTTGCGAGCTCCCACAATCCCTCCCTTGCACGTGCTTGTGCATCTTCTTCTCCTACGAGCGCGAGAAGAACTTGGCTCCATGAAAACGCTCAATTTGGGCGTTCCTTTAGGGCCAGACAGAGGGGCGCTTTAAAACTCGTGCTGTGAAAATATTTCTCCGCACGTGCGGAACCAAACATCTGAAGGAAATATGCCCTAGAGGCAATCATAGAGATGATTTTATTTCATGTGTATCCATGAGTTATTATAATGTTCCTTAAATATCCATATACCAGGCAACTTGTATTGATTGGCAATTATGTGAATTGTTTGTGAAACTCTTTACTTGTATGGTTATCTAATAATTGTCCCTAGTCGGAGCTCATGCGAGGACACACGTGAATATTAGACTAGCACATCGATTGGTTGATGACTATGTTTCGCAAGTCATAGACATGGAGATGTCAATCCAATGATGTGGACACATGTTATGAACATGGGGTTGGACTGACCCAACATGAGACTGGCAATAATACTTGCAGCTCTCTCTACACATCGTGTACGTTTTGTCCTTAGACCTGAGATTGTCGCATGTACTTGAGATGTGGATCGACCTACTTTGGGGCTATCAAACACTACTCCGTAACTGGGTAGTTATAAAGGTAGCTTTCGGGTTTGTCCTGATACATGTTGCAAGGCATCGGTCATTCAAGATGGGGTTTGCCCCTCTCTACTTGAGAGAGATATCTCTGGGCCCCTCGAGTGATCGGATCCAGAAATGCATGGCCGTGCTACATATGGTTAAGAGTTAACCTAGTAAAGGGATTCCGAATCACAGTATCGAGAAAGAGAGGTCAGCTTGGAGCTAGACCAAATATCGTGAGGCAAAGGGAAAGACATGTACTCAACCTTGTGATGGTTCGTCCGAATGATCTTTATATTCGTTTAGGAGTTGGCACATCTTGCTAGAGGCCGCTACCAACTATTGACGGAGTAAGTGTACTCGCGTCATGTCTATACGTGTATGAACCTATAGGGTCACACACTTTAGGGGCTGAAAGCCTAATGAGGATTGGATCCGAATTAGACTAGGCTTAGGCTGCTAATGGGCTGCTAATGTAGAAGCCCACCAGGGATACCTATATAAGAGAGGGTGAGGCGAGATGATTAGGAGAGAGCATTCCACCTAGCCGCGACTCCTCTTCCGCCTGTGTTACACACGCAGACCTAGTAGTCTGGCGTGTGACGGCTTCCACTCCGAACGTGTGGATACCTCGGAGGTGCTGCATCTGTAGCACTTGGACGAGCCGCGCAAAGGGGAGCTGCTCGTGGGACGAGGACGAGGAGGAGACGTAGAACATCTACACTGCCGCAACGTGCTTCATCGAGTTCCGCACCTACGCGTCTAGCGGTAATCCCGTGATCTATGACAATAGTATTCTTGGTTGACGCGGTAGAAAATTTTGATTTTACGCTAGTGTAGCCTACCCGTTTCCCTAGACCCCCCTTAGTCGTAGGCCCCTTTTGTATCTCGTTAAGGTTCATAGGTGCTACTATTTCACATGATCCGGTAGAATGCGATTCTATGCACAACTTGTTTTTGCAGGATTTATGTGATCAGTATGGCCCAAAAATGTATGTGATGCATGTATGTATTTTTCATGACCTGCGTGTCGTGAGTAGGGCAACACGGGTGGAGCCATATGTGTTGTCAATTATTTTAATGGCCTACGTGCCAACTTGTGATGATCCCAATACCATGTAATTTTGATTACTAGTTGTTAGGAGTAATAGCTTGTATTAGTTCTTGGAGAACTCATCACTTGGAGGATGGCTCGCATAGAGCATGAAGATGGAGATCATCATGGTGGACATGTTCTATGGCGATGGAGATCACCATGAGAAAATGGTCCATACTGTATCACATCTATGTGAATGCTATTCTTATACGTTTTACTATTATGCATGCTTAGATGATAGAAGTAGAACGATCCCTCACAAAGTTTAAGTTAAACCATGCCCTCCCAACCAAACCTTGCACCATCCTATGCCATGTACAATCGTTGGTGGGTCTATGAAATTAGGGTGCCACGGTTTTCCTTGGCTGGATGGGTTTGTATCGGATACCTACACGCATAAGGGTTGGTGAGCTTAACAAGGTCATCTTAACAGTTAAGGACCTTGGGGCATAAAGGTTGGACGCCTAGTTTTGACATAGAGATGTCACCCAACAACAAGAGTCATATGTGATATGATTAGCAAAGGTTGCTTACCGATTTACCTTGTCTTCTAGCAGTGATGCTAAAGCTCACTAGTCGACTTGTTAATTGTGGATCTTGAATCACTTAGTATCAATAGAGGGATGTTGATTTAAGTGGGAGTATATGCTATTAAATTGTTTAATATGTTTTACTCTTTCATGGTTACATGGCTCAGTACTTTGCATATTTTTTTTGTTTTGTTGTAGATCAATGGCACCGAACAATTCATCACCTTTTGCTTTGCGTTCGATTCTTGAAAAGGATAAACTAAATGGAACAAACTATTCGGACTGGGTCCGTAACCTGAGAATTGTTCTCAGGGCTGAGAAAAAGGAAACTGTTCAGGATACCCCAATCCCGGATGAACCTGCTGATAATGCAACTGCTACCCTTAAGAATGCCTACAAGAAAGCATGTGATGAATCTCTTGAGGTTAGTTGTCTTATGCTTGCATGCATGGAACCTGATCTTCAAAAGCAGTTTGAGGATCAGGAAGCATACGATATGATCGTTGCGCTTAAGGACATGTTCCAGACTCAGGCTAGGACTGAGAGGTACAATGTCGCTAAGTCCTTTGTGGAATGCAAGCTGGAAGAGGGAGCAGCTGTAGGCCCCCATGTGATCAAAATGGTTGGTTACAGTCAGACTTTGGAAAAGCTTGGTTTTCCATTAGGCCAAGAGTTGTCCACTGATTTCATTTTGGCATCTCTTCCATCTAGCTATGGGCATTTCATTTCGAACTACCATATGCATGGGGTGGAGAGGGGCCTTAATGAATTATGTGGGATGCTGAAAACAGCAGAATGTGACATTAAGAAGTGTGCAGGGCATAGCCATGTGATGGCTGTGCAGAACAAGCCTAGCTTCAAGAAAAAGGGCACTTCTTGGCAGAAGAAGAAGGGCAAGGCTAAGGATACGATCCCTAAGCCAAACCCTGCACCCAAGCAAAAGGCCGGTCCTGCAGGAGACACTGAGTGTTTCTTTTGTCACGAATATGGCCACTGGAAGAGAAACTGCAGCAAGTACCAGGCTTCTTTGAAGAAGAGTGGAAGTAAGATTACTTCCCACTCAGGTACGCTTGTTGTAAATGTTGTGGATATTTTTCTCACAGATTCTTATGTTAACTCTTGGGTATTTGATACCGGATCGGTTGCTCATATTTGCAATTCGATGCAGGGGCTAATAAGGACTAGAGAAGTGCAAAAAGGCGAAGTGGATTTTCGCGTCGGAAATAAAGCAAGGGTTGCTGCATTATTCGTCGGCGTCGTGCAACTTCACCTTCTGTCAGGATTTATCATGGAGTTGAATAATTGTTATTACATTCCTAGTATGGGTCGAAACATTTTATCACCTTCACGTTTGATGAGGGATGGTTATTCATTCGCGAGTACAAACAATGGTTGTGTAATCTCTAAGAATGCTATGTTTGTGGCTGATGCTCCCATTGTGAATGGGTTATTTATTTTAAATCTTGATAATGCATGTGTTTACAATGTTAGTGCTAAAAGGCTTCGGCCAAATGATTTGAGTCCTACCTATTTATGGCATTGTCGTTTGGGGCATATAAGTGAAAAGCGCATGAAGAAGCTCCATGGTGATGGTCTTCTAACTTCGTTTGATTTTGAATCATACGAGACATGTCAAGCTTGTTTACTTGGAAAGATGACCAAGACGCCTTTTACGGGGTTTCCCGAGAGAGCGACAGACTTGTTGGAACTCATACATACTGATGTATGTGGACCAATGAGAACGACAGCCAGAGGAGGATATCACTACTTCATTACTTTCACTGATGAGTTCAGTAGATATGGCTATGTCTACTTGATGAAGCATAAGTCTGAAACTTTTGAAAAGTGCAAAGAGTTTCAAAATGAGGTAGAGAATCAACGTGGCAAGAAAATAAAGGCCTTGCGATCTGATTGCGGAGGTGAATATTTGAGTCACGAGTTTAGCAATCATCTTAAGAGTTGTGGAATTGTTCCACAGCTCACGCTGCCCGAAACGCCTCAAAGAAACGGGGTCTCTGAACGGCGTAATCGAACTTTGTTGGACATGGTTCGATCGATGATGAGCCAGTCGGATTTACCATTATCATTTTGGGGTTACGCGCTAGAAACAGCAGCTTTCACACTAAACAAGGTACCATCTAAATCCGTAGTTAAGACACCATATGAGATGTGGACTGGAAAGAATCCCAATTTGTCTTTTCTAAAGATTTGGGGCCGTGATGCATTTGTCAAGCGACTTCAGTCGGACAATCTAACACCCAAATCGGATAAGTGCATTTTTGTGGGATACCCAAGGGAAACCTTAGGGTATTACTTCTACAACCGAGAAGAGGGCAAAGTGTTTGTCGCTCGTAGCGGTGTTTTCCTAGAGAAAGAGTTTCTCACAAAGGGAACGAGTGGAAGGTCGGTGCGACTTGAAGAAGTTCAAGATGAGCCAGTCGAGGATGCTTCTACGAGTGATGCTATTGTAGCAGAACAAGTTGAGGAACCCATGGCAATAGAAGCACCACAACCACGAAGGTCGGCGAGGCTTCGCGAAGCGCGAGAGTTATTATTGTAGCCTGTGACCTATGCAGAAGCGATGGTGGACCCAGACTCTGAGAAATGGCTGATTGCCATGAGATCCGAGATAGAGTCCATGGGAGACAATCAAGTTTGGAACTTGGTTGACCTGCCTGATGGTTTTAAAGCCATCGAGTGCAAGTGGATCTATAAGAAGAAGATTGATATGGATGGAAATGTTCACATCCATAAAGCTCGACTTGTGTAACTACCTCAGTGAATTACGCTCTTAGTTGCATGCCTGGATGAGCGAGAGTGGTTAAAATAGTACGGTGGGGCCCAGGGGCCACTCACGGGTAGACCTTTCGGTCGTCCTAACCACTTTCAGAACATCGAGACAAGAACGAGCGGCGTAATCGGCAGGCGAAGGGATCAACTACATACACAAGTGAGTATGTATGCAAGCCACCATACAACTGTTCACAGAGCCATTCCATCTAAAAGAAATAGAAATATTGCAACGCCATACAGCAAGATCTAAATACCCTAGATAGAGATAATAGTTTAGGATAGCTCCTCATACATCAAACATCAGAGTATCAGGCGGAAGCGGAAAACAAGATCCGAGTACGGATCAGAAGCAAATTGGCATAAGATGCCACATAAATAAACACATCCCGCCCATAGATCTCACGGATCCCTGTTCCCGGAATCTCTAAACCGAGTGATCGTTGCCAACATCATCCGTCTCCTCCACCCAGTATCCATCTTGCAAGTACACTTGTTCATTTGAATCAAACAATTTATCGTGTGAGACCCTAGGGGTACTCAGCAAGTCTTTATGCCTCTAAAGGGGACATATACCTGGGGTGACGCAATTGCAGCAAAAGATAATAACTAACAAGCCTAGAGATACTTGCTAACCATCCGCCTAACCAAGGATAGACGGATTTCCGTTAATTAGAATCAACAGTTGTAACAGTATAATTAATAGATCCATCCTCCTTCTCGCTTACCAACGAGAAAGCGGACGAACAACCCATCTGTTAGCAGTTTTATTAACCATTCGATGAGTATTGCACTATTTACTAGTCAGGTATTTAGTCAGATTAAAAGCGGTACTTTAGTTATACTTGTCTATGATCGAGAAATTGTCCTCCAAGTCGTCCATAGCCGCGGACACGGCTTTCAGAAAGATTTACCCTGCAGGGGTGCACAAATAGCAACACACACTCGATCAACCTCGGAAAAACCAACTCAAAACCCAACGAGGCATTCACGACAAAGCGATCACAGGATTCAGAAATATTTCAGGGGGCCACCCCATTAAGCTACCCGCTACGAAGCTAGCTGACTCCGAGACGGACTCAAGGTTTGTGTGGACGACGGTAAACGACTGGAAACCCGAAAGTGTGACTGCGCTTGTCGATACAGCGAAAACGTGTCACGATCCAAAACAGTACAGGTGCTCCACGCACAATCGTAAATAAACAGTAAACATGGCATAAGTACAGGATAATAATAAAACCCCAAACTAATTGTGGCCCCAAGAAATAGAAATGAATCAAGCTCTGGCTCAGGGGGGGTCCATAAGGCCTCCCGGATGTGGATAGTGCGAATAGTCAAGGAACAGGAATCAAGTACTCAGGGTCCTACGGGACACAAGTGAGCATGACAAACCAAATAGCAGATATTGCTCACCGGTGCCTCTTTCATTAGTTATCCCATTACTACTCAGGTTAAGTTGTTTAAGTACCTCGTATTCATCAGACACTCACATACCCTACACATGCTTTTCTACGACTCGCATGGCTCAAACAACTCTTGTAGTAATGGCTCATAGGATTGAGGAACAGGCTCGGTGGGGTTTAAAAGTAAAGGCTATGCAGTACTTGGGATTCAATTTAATGCAATCGTGACTCAATGATGCAAGAATAAGATAGATGCAATAGGTACTATATGTATGCAAGCATGTGGTAGTGCTTGTCTGGCAGCTCAGTTGAAGCGAGAGACGGATCTGGGTAGTGCTCCTGGGATTCCTGATATATCCCCTGCTTGGCGTCTATTCGAAGAAGAACCAAACAAACAAGGGCCAACATAAATAAAGTGCACAAGCATATGAATTAAAAAGCGACAAGCAAACAAGCACGCCATGATGAATGATGCACAATTTGCATGGCAATAATGTAGCATGGCATGGGTGAGGTGTGGGGTACAAGATTAAAGCATGTTATTAAGTTTTTAGTCCGGTTTGCTCTCATATAAGTTGCTGTACACTTTCTATTTATATGATGCATGCTTCAAATCAGAACAACGAATGCATAGTTGGATCGGGCTCGTCGCGCTGATCGATTTAGACATATTATTTGTTGAATTTGGAGTTATAGATTTAAAGTTATTAATTAATTAAGAAAATGGTATTTTATTGTAATTTTAATCATCTCGAAAATTTAAAGTAGTTAAACAACATTTTGAATGGCATATTTGAATTCCTCACATTTTTTGATTCAAAAATATATATCATTTGTATTATTTGGATTTACCAATTAAAAGTTATTAATTTCTGGATATTAAAACATATTAAGCATTTTCAGGAATTATTTTTATTAAAAGAAAAAGGATCTGGAACTTTTGTCACCGGCTCAGACTTACCCACGGTGACCAACACGCGGGCCAGGGTCAGGAGCGGGACCACCTGCGTGCGCGCCCAGCCCGGACGCGACACGTGGGCGAGCCGAGGACAGCGGGAGGAGGCGGGAAAAAGCACAGGGGCTTATGCGCAAAATTCACCGCGAGGCTGACGGATCTGAATCTGGGATCTGGGAATTTGGCAGAAATTCGGCCCGCGTTCGAATGAAGATGACGGCGAATCTAGCGGGATTTTGAAGGTGCCGTAAAAACGAAAGTTGTAGATATCGCATAGGTCTACAACTTTGCAGAAGGAAGTTTTTCCAAAGGAACAACGTACACGACAGGGCATAGGTCGGGACAGAGCGGATTCAGATTTGACGAATTTTTCAGAAAATGGAAAGTTTCGTCCTAACTTTATAAGAGGATTTCTTCGGCTGTGGATGTCCAAATCGAGTGAAGTTTGATCCTGGGGGTAGATAGATGATAGGCCTACAAGTTTTGTGTGCGAAGTTTTTGCAACGGATGAACGAGGGTGACGGTAAAAATTCGGGAATAAGAGCCTGTGAGATGTACGTGCTGCTGCTGTACTGAAACTCTGACGAACTGAATAAAACGCTCGCGAACAGCTAGCTCGGGCCGATGTTCGGAAGAAGATTCCCAGGGCTGTAGATCACCGTTTTCGGCAAACTCGGGCTCGATGGAAAGAGGGGTGCTGGGGCTATGATTTTTGTTCAGGAAGTGTCGCCGGAGGTGGACCGGGGATGCCGGTATTTGGACGGAAACAGAGGGGCTTTCTGTAGCAGAGCCGATGCTGTTCCGGACGCGCGCGAGCTGCCGCGTTCTGTCTGCGCGCGCGGCGCGCGGCGGCGAGCGGCAAGGCGCGGCGCAGCGAGTCGGCGGCAGGAGAGGGCGATATAGGCAGGGGGACCAAGTCTGGCAGGAGAGGAACTCACCGACGGCCTACTGGTGCAGATAGCATGCTCGGGCAGGGCTGGATCAGTGGCGGGGCTCATGCAGAGCGAGCTCCTGGCACATGCGGCCACCAGCATTCTGCAGCTTCTCCGGCGAGCTCCTGGCGGGGGGTCATGTACAGGACGAAGAAGAGGAAGCCGGGGAGTGTCCTGGTGCTCTCGGATCGGCTCGACGTCCACCTGAACGAAGAAGGACAGAGGGGTTCATGGCTAGGGTTTTGGTGTAGACATGGCTGCCATGGGTGGGTGGAGCTCGCCTTGGAGAGGAAGGAGAGATGCACGACGTCCAGATCTCGATCTGGGGCTTCCTAGAATGGCTAGGTAGGTGAGGAGATAAGAGGGGGAGGAGGAAGCACATGGGAGCCTTTTTCTCTATTCCTGGCTTGCTTCCAACGTGAGAGAGAAGGAAAGGGACCAAAAGAGAGGTGGGCTTGCACACTAGGACTGCTGCTGCGGACGGCGAGGTTGGGCTGCAACGCGACCTGCTGCTGCTAGCGTTGCTGCCTGCTTTTGCTGAGCACGGCGAGGTGCAGAGGGCAGGGGCGCTTGGCTTGGTTTGCTCCTGATCAAGTCGGACCAAAGGGGAAGGACAGGGTTCGGTGCAACCGAGAGAAGGAGAGGGGAAGGTGCGCGAGTGCAGGCTGCTGCCGAGCCAGCGAGCAGGGGTGTGCCAGTTTGGGGTTCAGGAAGCTTTAGGCGAGAGGGGTGTTGGTTGGTTAGGGCTTGGATTAGACTAGGGTTTAGAAGAAAAATGAGAGGTTAGATGAACCATATGGCTAGATAGGAGGAGAGGGAACACATGCAGCTAGAAAGATTAGCTAGACAGATGGTAAAGGAGTGATAAGAATTTATCTAGGGTTTTTGTAGAGAGAGAGAGAGAAAAGATGTAGGTGTGATGACATTGCATGTGCCATGCAATATGGACATACATGCAAGCCTCAAGTTGTCAACCTCAAAAATTGCAAGAAAAGTGCAAGACACAAGGGTTGTGAGATTAGCTAGTCTTAGCTAGCTAGAGATGAGGGAGAGAGAGATAGATTAGGATTTTTGGACAAGATTGTTTGAATTCCAAAACCCATGCAAAACTTCAAGTAAGAACTCCAAAGATAAGAAAGGGAAGGTGAGAGGTTGTTTGCATGGCTCATGCATGATCCTTAGATAGGCCATACTATAGTTGTGAAAACAAATACAAGCTCAAATGACTCCATTTAGTTACATGCACTCAAATTTGATTAAAGCCCAAGCAAAAGGTTTGAAGAGATTAAATAAAACATCAAATAGAAGAACTAGAGTAAGATGGAGATGTGGAGCTTATATTTCATGCAACATGAAATAATGGTACCACACATAGCATACATGCACAAGGAATTAACACATGGTTGGAACTAAACCCATATGTCCAAAAGTTGATGAAATAACATGAATAAATATAATGGATCTGCTAGTGTGTGTATGCCACTAGATGATTATATGGTCCCATTTATATTTAGAGATGCCCACTCATTAAGAAGTAAACCATATGAGGACGTAGAAGTACCCCTACATGTAGACCCACATCATTTCTATTGTGAAAACAATAGTCAACACCATTGGGGCATGTGGTATAGAAGGGAATCCATCTTTATATATGTGAGCTTGACAAAACCCAAAAGAGAAGATGCAAAAGCCCACAAGTATTTTGGGATGGTGGAATTATGAGGTGGTGACAAAGGAAAGGTGGTGGAGTTGAATAAAAGATATGCCCCCAACTCAACTTGGGCATCAAGCATTTATCAAGAACCAAATACAATATATCAAGAGCCAAATACAATTACTAATGCACATGAGAGAAGAACCAAATGAAAAGGGTTTTATATGATTCTCAAATGCAAGGTGGCATGATGACATGAGCATGATATAATTATGATGCACAATTATATGTAGGAAGTAGCAATTATATAGACTAGGCCAGTAGCATTGCAATTGTTAGACAATTGGGATGCTACAACTTGTTGCAAAAGGTTTTCGACAAGTACAAGGAGTTGACTACGACGAGACTTTCTCGCCTGTAGCGATGCTTAAATCTATACGGATCATTCTAGCCATTGATGCATATTTCGATTATAAAATATGGCAGATGGATGTCAAGACGGCTTTCTTAAATGGAATCCTTTCCGAGGACGTGTATATGATGCAGCTCGAAGGTTTTGTCGATCCAAACAATGCTGGAAAGGTATGCAAACTTCAAAAGTCTATTTATGGGCTGAAGCAAGCATCTCGGAGTTGGAACATTCGATTTGATGAAGTTGTAAAGGAGTTTGGCTTCACCAAAAACGAACAAGAACCTTGTGTGTATAAGAAAGAAAATGGGAAATCACTTGTGTTTCTAATCTTATATGTGGATGACATATTACTGATTGGAAATGACATTCCTATGCTCGAGTCTGTTAAGACCTCATTGAAAAATAGTTTTTCTATGAAGGACTTGGGAGAAGCGGCATATATTTTGGGTATCAAGATCTATAGAGATGGATCAAGGAGGCTAATTGGATTAAGCCAGAGTACGTACGTTAACAAAGTGTTGAAACGGTTCAGCATGGAAGAGGCTAAGAAGGGGTTCTTGCCCATGTCTCACGGCATTAAACTCAGCAAGACTCACTGTCCTTCGACCACTGATGAGCGAGAACGCATGAGTAGGGTTCCATATGCTTCGGCTATTGGATCCATCATGTATGCAATGACATGTACTTGCCCAGATGTTTCCTATGCTCTAAGTGTTACAAGCAAATACCTGGCTGATCCAGGTGAGATTCACTGGACAGCGGTAAAGAATATCCTTAAGTACTTGAGAAGGACTAATGATATGTTCCTAGTTTATGGAGGTGAGGTTGAACTCAGTGTAAAGGGTTACATAGATGCGAGTTACCTTAACGACTCAGATGACTCGAAATGGCAATCAGGTTATGTGTTTGTCATGAATGGTGGTGCTGTGAGCTGGAAAAGTTCCAAGCAAGATACAGTGGCCTACTCTTCAACAGAAGCTGAATATATTGCTGCCTCGGAGGCTGCAAAGGAAGCTGTTTGGATTAGGAATTTCCTGATCGCTCTTGGTATGGTTCAGGGCTCGTCCAATCCCTTGGACGTTTATTGTGACAACAATGGTGCTATTGCACAAGCCAAGGAACCTAGACAGCACCAGAAAAACAAACATATTCGCATGCGTTACCATCTGATTCGTGAGTTCATTGATCATGGTAGTGTGATGTTATGCAAAATACATACGGACTCAAATGTTGCTGATCCCTTAACTAAGCCACTCCCGCAGCCTGCGCATGAAGCGCACACAAGAGCAATAGGTATTAAATATTGTCTAGATTGACTCTAGTGCAAGTGGGAGACTGAAGAAAATATGCCCTAGAGGCAATCATAGAGATGATTGTATTTCATGTGTATCCATGAGTTATTATAATGTTCCTTAAATATCCATATACCAGGCAACTTGTATTGATTGGCAATTATGTGAATTGTTTGTGAAACTCTTTACTTGTATGGTTATCTAATAATTGTCCCTAGTCAGAGTTCATGCGAGGACACACGTGAATATTAGACTAGCACATCGATTGGTTGATGACTATGTTTCGCAAGTCATAGACATGGAGATGTCCAACCAATGATGTGGACACATGTTATGAACATGGGGTTAGACTGACCCAACATGAGACTGGCAATAATACTTGCAGCTCTCTCTACACATCATGTACGTTTTGTCCTTAGACCTGGGATTGTCGCATGTACTTGAGATGTGGATCGATCTACTTTGGGGCTATCAAACACTACTCCGTAACTGGGTAGTTATAAAGGTAGCTTTCGGGTTTGTCCTGATACATGCTGCAAGGCATCGGTCATTCAAGATGGGATTTTCCCCTCTCTACTTGAGAGAGATATCTCTGGCCCCCTCGAGTGATCGGATCTAGAAATGCATGGCCGTGCTACATATGGTTAAGAGTTAACCTAGTAAAGGGATTCCGAATCACAGTATCGAGAAAGAGAGGTCAGCTTGGAGCTAGACCAAATATCGTGAGGCAAAGGGAAAGACATGTACTCAACCTTGTGATGGTTCGTCCGAATGATCTTTATATGCGTTTAGGAGTTGACACGTCTTGCTAGAGGCCACTACCAACTATTGACGGAGTAAGTGTACTCGCGTCATGTCTATACGTGTATGAACATATAGGGTCACACATTTTAGGGGCCGGAAGTCTAATGAGGATTGAATCCGAATTAGACTAGGCTTAGGCTGCTAATGGGCTGCTAATGTAGAAGTCTACCAGGGATGCCTATATAAGAGAGGGTGAGGCGAGCTGATTAGGAGAGAGCATTCCACCCAGCCGCCACTCCTCTTCCGCCTGTGTTGCACGCGCAGACCTAGCAGTCTGGCGTGTGAGGGCTTTCACTCCGGACGTGTGGATACCTCGGAGGTGTTGCATCTGTAGCACTTGGACGAGCCGCGCAAAGGGAAGCTGTCCGTGGGACGAGGACGAGGAGGAGACGTAGAACATCTACACTGCCGCAACGTGCTTCATCGAGTTCCGCACCTGCGCATCTAGCGGTAATCCCGTGATCTATGACAATAGTATTCCTGGTTGACGTGGTAGAAAATTTTGATTTTACGCTAGTGTAGCCTACCCGTTTCCCTACAACGTCCTTATTTCTTCCCGTCCCATGCGAGAAACGGGGAAACGAGCAACGAAACATGCCCTAAATGTATTTGGTTCAGGTTGGAATGGCTGATGTCGGGATGGCACTAGACCACGCGATTTTTCGAGTTTTACGAGGTTAACGTATATAGAACAATTCTTATATGTATATACATGCATACATGAGCTTATATACTGAAATAATTTGTAAAAAAATATTGGGTATTCATTATATACCCATAAATAAGTCTAGCTCCGCCCCTGCGCTGAGGGCACGTTTGGTAGGCGCTTTATGTTGGGCTAGGTCCGTGGGCACGTTTGGTAGGCGCTTTATGTTGGGCTAGGTCCGTGGAGCAGAAGTTGAGTCGGTTGCATGTCTGGCTTTCTCGTTGTAGCCCGCAGAAATTTTAAAACACCCTGGGGGAGATCCACTGGGAACTACAGATTCGGTCGTTTCTAGCGAGCCACCCTTGTTTGCGGCCCCCGGTACGAAAGCAAAGATTTCCAGCACGAGCTCGCCCATGTAGAGGGATGTCGGGACAATGTGTGTGCCACCATGAAAATGGAAAATTTGAGGCCCTCCCGCCAGAACTCTTCCTCTATTTAGACTCTCCATTTTCCACATATATTTACAAGATGTCGATGCACCGTAAACGGGTGCGACTTTGACCAAACTATGAGAGTAAGTGTTCCAAACCTCTACATGAGGTAAGAATAAATAATTTTTTGAATAATACATATTGAAATATAATGGAGCTTTGAAGCCTGACTATATCGCATTAAAGAAAGCGCTTCTCAGGAGGCAACTCGGAAGTTTGTAGATGTGCTTTGTAACTTTGTGTCTTGATTTTAGTTGCATTCATGTTGCATTGGAACTTATATCTTTACATGATTTGTTATTAAAGTTGGCTTGGGACTAACCTTTAAAAAGTAGAATTATTCATTGCTCTAAATCATGTGTTGCATATCTTGGTTAAAATTTCTCTATAAAAATATATATATGTTTTATCTGGATGTTGGACTAATATTTTAGATCCTTGAAATTTTTTTAGAGAGAATAAGTTGTTTTACAGCTTCCAAGAGCTTTAACGAGCAACAATACGAACAGACCGGCCTGTACCGGGCTCCCGCACAACTCCTGTGCTATGACGGAAGAGACAACACAAATCAAGAAAAGTCACTGCAACGTCAAGCATCGGTACGGGCACACTGCGCTCACGTACCGTTTGGACCTATTTCGTTATATATCTTTGTACTGTGAATTCTCAAGTTTTCTTAAAAGAAGTTTTGAAGTTTCAAAATTTAAATAGTTGCAACATGCTAAAGTGCACAATCTACAACATGTCACATGTCCCACACAAACAAATGGATCTCGAACGAGACAAGCTGCAATTTCGTAGACATGACCCTTTTTGAGCAATAATCTTATCCTGTGAATATTTATGTAGTTGCGCGAGTCGTTCAAAAACATGATTGTTTTTTCAGTAAAAAACATGAAACTGGGGATGATTTGGTCCAGATGTGACTTGTGAGGCGGTAAGAGTGGATCAATCAATTGAAATGGACAGCTAAACGGACCGATGAGAATGCCATCATCACACCTGAAGAAAAACAGAGCATGGAGCTCACTCACCGAGGCTCTTCCACCGTCTAGATGGCTGGATCGTGGTCGTAGCGGCACGGCCTAGGTGGCGTCTTGCGCCTGAGCCTGAGCTTCCTCGTTGCCTGCTTGCACGGGGAAAGGGGTTTCTGTTGCAATGCACCGTCATCATCACGTAACTAATGGACATTTAGTGCTGAGAGAGAAGTAAAAAAAGATTTAGGGTAATAACTTTATGATATTTTCGGGTTGTTTTTCGTGATTCTGGCGATCCCCTGATTTTTTTATCTATCCTCATAGTAATATACTTTCCTAATTATTGGTCACCCTATTAATTACATAATATACTTTCCTAATTAACAACTCTACCGACATCAACTTTAATAATTTAATAATAAAAATACCATTAATAATTTAGCAATGTGTCAGACGAGACGACCGACGGAAATCCAATCCGTATCATATCTCTTGGCCTGCCTTGGCGGCCAAGGTAAAATCCAAATATCACGGCCAGTACATAAAAGTTTTTTTAACAGATCAGGAAAATCCTGGATTACTAATTTCCAGCTAATCTCTCGCCGTATACTCCTACGGTCCTACGCGTTTCCTCCTCCCAGGGAATAAATACGCGACACCACCACCAGAGGCTGGAATAAAAATTGACGGATCATCAAACAACAGATTAAAAATAAAATCCACAACCCTAGCATGCCCGCGATGACGCGGGACGGCGTGCCGCCGCCGCCGCCGGCCGCCGGCGACGGGTCCAGGCGGTGCTCTCAGTGCGGTATCCACGGGCACAACGCGCGCACGTGCACGGCGCGACACTCCGTCAAGCTCTTCGGCGTGCGCATCGGCGACAAGCTACCGATCAGGAATTGCGTCAGCATGGTTAACCTCGCGCAGCTGGCGGAGGGTAGCGGTAGCGGCGGCGCCAGGGCCGAGGGGTACGGCTCCGAGGGCGACGACGACAAGCCCCACAAGAAGCGAGGTGAGTTCTCTCTCTCTCTCCTGTTTAGCCTACGAGGCGATCAGATTTTTTTATTTTGTTGCTTTGTACGGAGGTGTGGTCTCTGTCGTCTAAATATATTGTTTGGTCTTGATGGCCATGCGATGTGTTTTAGGTGGGCTGTACTGTTTGGCAGTAAGCATATGAGAAGTTGTCGGTAGTGTGCAAATATTTGTTTTTGATGTAAAGGTGCAATCTTGCTGTTGGCTTTAAGATGGCAATTGACTAAGATCGGTTCTTGCTGTGCTGATCCAAGTTTTTCTCTAATCCTTATGGATCGGCCGGAGTACTGCTTTTAATGTGTTAGGTTCGGTGGAAGTTGGGTTTCTTATTGGTTTGGGATGCCTAGTGGTATGGAAAATTAGCAATCTGTGGGTGTCTAGTTCGTCGCTTAATTCATTTTACTGACAGATTTGGGGGTTTACTGGTGAGTGCTAGGTCTGAATCGTGATCTGATTTGAAAGAATAATGTCTCTTTATTCTTGTGATCTGATTTTTTGGTAGGTAAACCATATACTGTAGCATTTTACTGCTTCGGTGTTTCTTATCGATACCAATGAATTGAAATTTTGATCTGAGTATAGCTCTACAGTTTGTTTCGTTTACTTAACATGTATAGTCGTGTTTTGGTTAGTATGGTGTGCTGATCATATTGAAGTTAGGTTTACTGTAGCAACCTCTCTATTGACATCTTTTATCTCAAGTTTCTTACTATGAAATTATAGGTGTTATCAGATTGCTTGATTAGATCAAAGGCTAAATAACAGATTGTATTACCACTTACAAATGAGGAATTTTCACCTTAAGTTCACAGCCTAACACAAGGCATGGGCAGATGGGCTAACATTGTTTAAAC
Organism: Avena eriantha; assembly: GCA_910589775.1. Classification (NCBI taxonomy): domain Eukaryota; kingdom Viridiplantae; phylum Streptophyta; class Magnoliopsida; order Poales; family Poaceae; genus Avena; species Avena eriantha. The sequence continues at coordinate 152,065,217 of OU342746.1, read as the reverse complement.
ACAATGATAATTGTAGCATGGAATTTGAACAAGTCTCTTGTTTCAACTATTTTAATATATATATATATATGGTTCCTGTGGTTAGTGGTCACTCATTACTGTATTTGGGTACATAATAACAGATTTATGAACAGTTTGGAACTTGTATTTCTATTCTGCTGTTACAGTTCAGGCTTGTGTACTTGTCACTTAATTGACCAAATGATTATGTTGCAACCCACAAACGGAACTCTACAACATGGATTTGTGATATTTTCATAGCTTCACATGTACAACTTTATGAATGATACATTACGAACATTGAATTCTGTTTTCATTTGCTAAATATATCCAATTTGTATGAAACAATGCATTTTTTTTGTTTGGTGACAGGTGAGTCATGGTCAGAAGAGGAGCACAAAAACTTTCTTCTTGGATTGCAGATTTTAGGAAAAGGGGATTGGCGTGGCATATCCCGTAGTTACGTTGGTTCGAGGACACCTACTCAAGTTGCTAGCCATGCTCAGAAGTATTTCATTCGCCAAACAAACAATAATAGAAGAAAGAGAAGATCAAGCCTCTTTGATATGGTGATTCCTGATGTGAGCATCTCTCCTTGCCTCTTTATAGTCTCTGCATCTAGCTTGTATTGGGACCAGGTCCAGCTGCTTGCATCTAAACTTATTTGGATACATTATAGTTTTTATTATTGCATGCTTACATTTTACTATTACAAGAGGTTTTTATCTTACTCTTTGTTTCTGTTGCCCCACATCTGTGTACCAATTTGCTTATGACTGTTTCTATGGTTTTAATCAGTCTGGTGATCTTCCGCTCTCCCGTTCATTGTCACAAGAGATACCACTCTCCCGTTCATCGTCACAAGAGATACCACTCTCCCGTTCATCGTCACAAGAGATAGAAGAGTATGCAGATGATCTGCGGGCTGTTGCTGCTCCTGTGACCCCACCCGCTCCTGTTGCTGCGCTAACATCTGTTTCAGTTCCACCACCGGTGCCATTGCAAGTAATGGCACCACCTGCTCCCGTGCCTGTGCCAACATATGCATCAGCCCCAGCACCAGTTCCAGCAATGGCACCACCGGTGCCTGTGCCAACATATGCATCAGCCCCAGCACCAGTTACAGCAATGGCACCACCGGTGCCTGTGCCAACATATGCATCAGCCCCAGCACCAGTTCCAGTAATGGCACTTCAACCTGATGGGAGCCAATGGGTTTGTTCAAGTTCGAATACTGGAGAAGCAGGGATGGTGATGCCACAAGTCATACCCCCCTATGGTTACCCAATGATGTTTCCTCCGCCTCAATATGCTCAAGCATATTACCCGGTTCCGTACTATGGCTATGCTCCTATGTTCTATCGGCCACCAGGTATGATGCAAGCATGGTCATCACCACGTACAGTACAAGCATCACATGAGCCTGTCAGGCCTGTAACCGTCCACTCAAGTCCACCGATAAATGTTGAAGACCTCTACAACATGTCTGAACTCAACCTGAAGGGTGATTCAAGTACCAATGGTCTCGTGCTGCCGTTGCCTCCAAAACCAACTGAGAGGCCAGAGAGGCAATCTGCTTTCCATGGAATAGGGCCTGCAAACGGCTCATCAAATGGACTGATCCAGGCAAAATGATTCTGCGGCTAGACCTTCTTTAAAGTTTTTGTCACCCTTAGATGTGATGGTAAAATCACTATAGCGTATGCTGCTAAAGCAGTATTGTGTGGTACATTCGAAATGTTTTGACTGCTCATAGAGCTTCATGGTCATGTTCTTCGAGTATAGTCTGTGTCATGAATGTTGCCTTCAGGTTTTGCTCCATTGATTTTCCCAAATTCTCATATACGATGAATGGATAGGATTATTCTGTATTGTTGCACTCGTATTTCTGTACAGAATTTTCACGTTTTCTGAGTATAAATTCTTTGCTATGGTATTGTTTAAGGTGAAGTGGGATCCCACTTTTAGTTCATTTTATAATTTGTAGTGCAAAATTTTATCCAAATTTTACACTAGAAATATAAAAATGAACTAGAAGTGGGATTTAGGTGGGATCCCACTCTCACACTAGTATTGTTGCACTCACATTGGCCTTCCAGATGCATCCAGGCAACATATACTTGGTGGATTAGTAGTATAAGCGTATCAGCATCTGTAATGCAAACAAATGCTTGCTCCGTTTCAAAATATAAGATGTTTCATCTAGATTTATAGTAAACTGGGAACATACTTCATTACGGTCGATCACTTCTTGAACGTGCGTGGCCTCAACCTTGGGAGGATGGTCGCCTGAATAACTTTAGTTCGATTTTGTTACTCCTTGTATACTTATACTTAAATAAAGCCCTGTCGGAACGGAGAGAGTATTTTTTCTCTCTGTAAGCGGTTGTATAAGGACATATGTAGCAGATACCGCATCCGGCATCCCGCAAAATAACTGCCATTTTACAGTACGACGCAAAAAAATGGCTTTTCTAGATATCGTACCGCATCGGAATTTATTTTATGGTTCACCGCAAATAGGTGCTTCCGTGCTGCATATTTTCCATATGGAGCGCTCCCGATGCGGTTTACTGCAAATGAAAAGACGGTTGACAGGAAGGAATATTCAGATAACTAATAGACCTTCTATTTTTTTTTAGAACGCATCTGAGCCGCTACTCCCGGTTCGCTCACGTGAGGCGACTCCGGGGCGCCCACCTCAAAACCCTAGCAGGCCGTCACCGGGTCCTCTCCCTCCGGCCGCTGCCACCGCGCCCTCTTCCCGATCAGCGGTGGCGACCACGCCTTGGTCACCAAAGGTGACGGGCAGTTTTGCTCTGCCTCCGCCGGTCTCCTTCGCGCGGGGGGTAGGCACCTTGGGGCTGCGTCGGTGGATCCGGGCTGCGGGTGGCGGCGCTCCAACGACGCAGGCTAGCGACTCGGATGGGAGGCGCGGAAGAGCAGAAGGGGGTCTGGTGTGGATCTAGCGGCAGTGGCGGTTGCCCTGTGGCGATGCTGCTCCCGGAGTCCCGCTCAATCTCTGGGTTTGGCCATGGGCTCGTGAGGGCTAATGGCTGACCCGCTCGTTTCGATTGCCGGTAGCCGCCAGCGGTGTGGGGACTGCTGGTTCAGCTCGAATAATGGAGGCGGTCCTAGGGTTCATCCCGCGCGAAGAAGAAGATCTTCTTGATGCTTGCCCTCGTTGATCTGGCTAGAGTGTTGAGTTCCAAAAGGCTCCACCGGCGAACTCCCATGGGCGCTTCAGGCCTGGAGATTGCTGGATTAGAAAGTATTCGATCGTGTGTACCTTGTTTTTCTGGCCGTTTGGTTTCATCGGGAGCATTGCGAAGCTCTGCTGTTTGTTCCCACCAAGTGCCATTCAATGAGCCATGGTGAAGTCGGATGCGGAGAATGTCAGGAAAGCGGAAATATGAGGGCAACGATAGTGATTTGAGTCTTTGTGGCGACAGCGAACTGGCTGCGCGATCTGTGACTCGCAGCAACGACTGCTTGTGGGGGAGACAACACAGGAGGAGTTCCCAGTCCTACTTTGCAAGGTGAAAATCCAAGGTCTGGCCTTAACTGGTTGTGCCTGGCAATGGCCTTGTTGAAGGCATTGTTTTGCGAGTGAGGACTTTCTCCAGGGTGAAAACCTATGATCTTTGATCGGGCAACGATGGCGCTTGTGTACTGTTTTCTTCTTGAAGGCATTGTTATTGGAGTGAAGGACTACTAGTGTTGTTCTGGTGGTGTCAGTGTCATTGCTTTGAGGAATAGTTCTCAGTAGCGGGACTTTTCTTTTTTGTAATTCTACTTTCTTCTTTCTGGGTTGTGTGCATCCGTAAGGCCGCTAGGGCATATGTTGTTGCAGAGGCTGGGTGTAATTGGTATCCCTAATATTAATATATACTATTTTCTAAAATAACAGTGCCTACGTACTCGTCACCGCCGCCATCGCCGGATGGTCGATTTCGACCATCCCGCCGTCGCCACACCGACGAAAGTCGGCCACCAGAGCTAGCAAGGGTCATCATCTTCCAAGCCTCACAGATTGTCAACGCTAATTTTTTCGGCTGCCATTGTCAATGCTTGAATCGATCAGCATGCTTACTTTAGCTAGCTGGACCTTTGCGTTGCCCAGCCGACCGCTGCTTTAGCTAGCTAGCTAACCGGTGCATGAATCGATCGGCATGCTTATATACTAGCTACTACCTCCGTTTCACAATATAAGCCTTTTTAGTAAGCTAAATCAACTTTTTAAAAAGACTTATATTATGGAACATGGCTAGTATTGGTTTTGTTTGCTAGCTAGCTGGGCTGCAGCGCCGTCATTGAACCAGGGGCATGTCCAGCTAGGAGTCGGAGCAGCGGAGGCTAACGCCAGGATTGCGATGTGAGTGCCTCAGATCTAGATCCGCGTGACTACGAAGAAGGAGATAGAATATTCGTGGGTATATTATGTTTTGTGGTATACATACACGGTATCTGTCCAATGCCAACGTTTTTCGGATAAAAAGTGTTTTGCAGTACACCGTATTCGCATTTTGCGGTACCGCAGGATGGAGTATCTGCTAGAGATGCTCTAAGCGTCTTCCATTGAACATGTCCTAACCACCGACGCCCACGCCGAGTGCGGTGGCAACCACACGGACTTATGGTGTCGGCCAAGGTAGCAACACCTTCTTGTAGGGGTTCCGCGCATAAAAACAATAAATTTTACTCTACGCCCCTGAACCCTGAAGTTGTCAGGACCTATCTATTAGTAATACAGTAACGGGAGGGGCATTTCGCGAACTTACCCTTGAAGACCGAAAAGCGTTGTCAACGCTCAGGAGAGCGTGGTTGATGTAGATGAGCCGAAGCTGACCTCAAGGTCGTGATGAAGTCCTTGCGCTCCTTCTGGCTCCAACGACTTGAGTGCCTCAAGTACGACACCTCGCGGGGAGTTACACACGTCCGGTGCCTGACGATGACTCCCGCTTCCCCGATCCAGCAGCAGTTGCGGAAGTAGAGCTTCCGGATCCGAATCCCGCAGCGTGACGGCGCTCCGCGGTGAAGATGTCTTTCGCTCGCGCAGTCCAGACTTGGGACCACGGTCATAAGAGAGAGAGGGGGAGAGAGAAAATATCAATTAGAGGTCCTCCTAAAAATGGGGAGACCTTTATTGATTATTGGATGTATTTTTCTAGGCCAAATACCCCACTTTATATAGGGGGAGGGGAGGTACTACCTCCCTCAAAGTCCCGGGGTGGGACTAAAGGAGAGGAGGGGGAGGAGGTGGCCGCCGGCCACTAGTGGCCCCGCGCGGGGGGGCTAGGCCCAGCCAGCCTCCCCCTTGCCCCTTCTCCCTCTCTCCTTTCCCCTAATTGGCCCCATTCCTCCGGAATTGGCCCATTAAGCCTTTGACCTTTTTAAATGATTTTCTCTTTATTAAATAATTATGAATAAATGATTAAATCAATATTTAACATTCATTCACACATTATCTAATCTCCGTGGCTATGGAACACCTTCCACCTCCACTCTGGACATCCTCCGGATTTACCGAAACCCTTCCGATTTTCTCCCTACTCTTCTTCGGTGATTCCACCGATCATATAAACACTCTCCAAGCATCATCAAGCCCTTAAGCGTGATACCCCACGGTTCGGGAACACTCCAGATATGATCGGGACACTCCCGCACCAATGATCGACAGAGGGACCTGGATGGCCATGTGACCCCTATGCGTTCCACGAAGATCTTTCGTCGTTTGAACCGGGACAGTCGTGTCCTATTCCCTTTGTCATTCGGTACTTGCATTGCCCGATATCTGATCAATAACATCACCATGTCGTGTTCAATCTCGTTACTGAACAATGCTACTTAACTCGTTCTGACAAGTGATATCCCCGTGACCTAATCACACGTTGCGCAACTATTGGATATAACTTCTCCGAGTGGGCCCTTGAGTATCTTCCCGTCACATGGACGGACAAATCCCGCTCTTGACATATATTGCCTCTACGGTTTCCTCCAAATACCTGAACACACCTTTATAACCACCGTTTTACCAGATGGCATTTGATGCTATCTAAGCACTCTCGGGAGACAGTGATTGATATAGCCTCACGGTCTAAGGAATAGTCTACGAGGATCCAATTCTAATCATCGTAACTTGAACTTCGTGACATGATCGGGTCACGATGTTTAGGTTGGGTATTGGTTCATCATCTCATTGTCCGAATGATATGACCTCATTTCCAACTGGCATAAATGCCACATGATCAGGAAACATGATCATGTGTTGACCAATGAACCAGTGACTAGAGTTTCACTGGGAACCCCTGGTTGTTTGTATATCACACGTGTATTGATGTTTCCACTTAATATAGTTATAGCATGATATAAAACTTAATCATAAATTATATGAAATATGATAATAGTCCTTACTACTATTTGTCTCTAGGGCATATTTCCAACAGTCTCCCACTTGCACTAGAGTACAAATACACTAGCTGCATTTGTTCTAAATCATTGGCACCACATACCCGGTACCCTGAACATGCTTGCTCATGGAAGAGGTTGAGTCTTGGGTCTGTACTTTACAGTCCCAAATCCTTTGCAACTTACTAATGTCACCTTGATTGACATTAATACTTTATCATCACATGATAACATCTGTGTGTATGCATCATCGCTATGGCAGCAGAACGAGGCCTGATTCCAGGAGCCTGCAGTGACGTTAGATCAACCTAGAGGGCTTTCTCATGGGCATTGTGCCCTGGGACACATCATTCTACGTTAAAAGCGAACTAGCCCCGCCATAACATTATACAACACTTTAGATGGTACCCTTATCTATTATTATAAATGTATTCATCAAAACACTAGTGCACTCTGTGCAACTTTCAATGTTTTGTTCACCTCGCTTCCTATTTGACTTTAATTGGTATCTACAGGAGTTTCCAACATATTCCCTTATAACACAACTCTTTATGCTTTAAGATATGTTATCCTTTATGGATTTGGAAAATGTGTCCATAGTTCTCTACTAGACACTACGGACAAACTTAGCTCAACGTTCTGTGATTCGAACTTAATCACTTTTAAACGTTCTTTAATTGGATCACATATTATGCTAAGTTATCATCATGGTTTCTAAGATAGAACCTATGTCTCAACATAGTGGATGACGATCATCCTTTTCTTTCTTTCAACCATTGATGGTAAACTTAATACTATTCCTAATTTGAGTTATTAAGGACTAGTTCCTTAATTACTTCTATTCTGAAACCCTTTTCAGAATCCCTTAAGGAATACTACATAATATCATAATACACCTATTATCAACTTCTACATCTTATAAATCATTATTTATAAGTATTTGCGCTTTCATCCTTAACATATTTAAGAATTACTCCTATAAGCTCTCACTCAAAATATGTTCCTACACATTTGAGTTTGCGACTCATATTGCTCCCACTTAAAAATATGTCAATCACATATTTTTTAGGAAGACTTTCATAGCTCCCACTCAATTTTATGCAAATTGCATATCTCCTTTACTATTTTGAATAACTTCAAAATCCTTTGATCAAATATCAAACTTGGAGATTTAGTATGAGATACTAGTTTTAAATCCACTAGACATTTAGCACGCATGAATCAAATTCATTTGAATTTGTCCAATACTTGACAAATTGTGCTTTTGTCATTCACCCCTTTTTCCTACTATGGCTTTGCAGTCATTTGGGAAATTTCCAAGTAACCCCTTTACTTGTGAGATTCAGCAACGAATTACTTTCTAATCTCAAGGGAATTTTGCTTTTAGAATTTATCATAATTTAGTTTACCATTATTTCCTTTATAGTTCGTAGGTATGTCATATTCCAAAATCATGACAAGTGATTCACAAATGTTTCGATATAAAATATAGATTTACATTTTGAATCCTACTTCATGTAGTGAAAAACAATAGTGGAGGGAAAAACACAATGATCAAAATCATTGATTCTTTCCTTCTATGAAGAGAATCGTTCAGGAACATTGTCCGTTGTGCTTCTCAACACTCTGATGCAGGGTTTTGAATCATCATCGTGTTTTACACTAATTTCCATTTGCTTCATAATTGAGAAACATCACTAGAAGTGAGCTTTCTCAAGAATGCACCAAAATCCAAGCAATACAAGTTTTGCTTTCCTTTTGGTTCAGCTATGGATTTCGTATTCAAAGTTTCCAATGAATACACTACAAGGACTTATTCTCTATTGTTTTGGTTATATCGAATAACCCCAAAACTTTCACGAATTTAGATGGTTTACCAATTCTAATTGAGTGCTAACTATTTCTTAGCTAATGGTCTCTACATATACACTACAACGATTTATTTGGTGCCTTCTATTCAACCCCCTTTGATATCTAATATCACATTCTGATGCTCTGCATTTTGACGTTTCAAAACACTTCGCATTTCACAATTTCTTCCATGCCATTCTTATAAAGTCGAATTTCATTACTATTGATCAAATCATAGCAATTGGATTCCCTTTTATATTTATACCCTTTTATTAATGAAACACTTTGATCAAATCAAATGGTTTCATATTCATGTTTCCTTTGGTAAACTGCTTTACACATTTAAACAATCAATTAATGATATACCATTTTCGTTAAAACACAATACATCGAATATGTATTTACTTTTAACAATTCATTAAACACTTTTGTATTCAAGTAATACACGGTGTTCAAGTTATTTTTCCGAACTTAGGCATGATTTATATGTGACAAGAAATCGAATGACTTTCAGATATTATCACATAACTTTGAATTCTAACAATGGTTTTTCATTCATTAATGAACATATCATTAAGTTGGGTATTTTAAACAAGGCATTTTAATATTTTACAAATGTTCATGCATTATCAATTAGTTTCAAACAACAAGGATGATTCACACATAATCAAAAAAGATATGAACACGAATAGAAATCATTCATAAAAGCAGAACAACTGTTTGTTACAAACTGATATGAATAACCGTCTCACGAAGTGTGAGACACACTAAAGAAGTTCACAATCTCTTGATTACATTAATCATCTTAAACATAAAATAAACGATAAATGTCGAGGGAGAGTGTCATTAGCCGTCATCATCATGCTCGCCATCAACACGCAACGTCACCTCCTCTCCAGCAAGCATCTCTATGCAGAAGGACCTGTTTTCAATAAAACAGAACAAGTATCAGATATACTTAACACTGCAATGTGTTTGCAAGATTATAACATTTATAAAACTGTATATCAAATATATACCTTGGCCGTTGACGACTCCAGCGACGTTGGGTTCATCTATCACATTTCTGAAATGTGATATGAACTCAAGGAAATCCAGTGTTTCCGTGTCGCCTCTCATAACGCAGATCCTAACTTGTGCTTGGAAGCTTGGAGAAAGCGACCGAAGCATAACTCCCATCGCAAATGAGCTTGAGTACCAGTTGTCCAGGTAGTATGCCAGACTCATATACGTATCGTAGAGGCGCAATAAGTGCTCATCCAGTGAGGAGCCCTCCTCCATCTTTATGGAGAGGAAGTCCCCCATCAACTCATACTCCCACATGCGCACTTGTTCCACGAAATGTGCTCTCAGATGTGCCATGACCATTCGAGGCTTGAGACTCCCCACCATTGGCCACAGCCCATCCTCCATTCTGAGGTGCATGGTCACTGATATAAACGTGGCCATCACACGACGACGATAACGCAGATCCCATTGCTCCTGGGTCTTATGAGAATAGGGTGGCTCCAGATACATCTCGCACGTCATGTAGTCAGCTACATTGTTCTCCCAAGGAGATCAAATAGGCGTATGACCCATGCAGAAAAGTTGGATCCATCTAACTTGAGCTTTTCTCCTTTTAACCAATCGTCGATAGGAAAGGTAATCTCGGGAAGAACCATTTTCTACATTTATAATTGCAAAAGGAATTTGGACTAAGTTTATAATTAAATGAGTTAATAATAACTCCACTCAGAAACGCCTATCCCCAAAAGGGTTCCTAGTGATAACACGACGCCTATCAGCCACATCTCCCCCGATCATCACGACCATCAATGTGGGTTCAAGGGTGGACGCTAAATGTCGGTCACATCATTCATGCGACTCGTGCTCGATCTTTCGACCACCCGCGTTCTAAGGCCATCTCTGTACATGCTAGGCTCGCCAACTCAACCTTAGTGTTTTCGCTGTGCAACATGGCTTACACCCACTGTATGTGAACGTAGATATGTCTGACACCCGATCATCACGGCCTGCCTCATACCGAAGAACTTTCTTGGTGGTGCACACTAAGGGGGAACACAATCGTTGGTTATTTTAACAGGGATCATCTTATTAGGCTACCGTCGAGTATCTAATACTAGCACACAATAAGACATACAAACAATAACATTGAATGTAAATGCTATGTGATATGGTCCTTCACGTCGTGATCTCCATCCGCCGTCACCGGGTTCCGGCGCCAGGGTTACGGTGCCGTAGACATCAGGGTACCAGTGTCATTTCGGCGTGTTAGTTTGTCACCTCCGTGACTATCTACTACTACGTAACAAAGGGTAATCACTTTACCTTCGCCACAACCATATCACAAAGCAACGCCCCCTGCAAAACAAAGTTAGACGCCTCTACTTTATCTTTGCATGTTTTACGTGGCTGAATGGGCTTTCGCACAAGAACCGATCTTACCGACGAACTTTCAGCACAACGCTGATCAAGTAGTTGTCTATACTACACCCCTTTCGGGGCCCTCCGTTGCAAATGGTATACCAACTAATGCGAGAGAGACAGACACCCCCCTAAGCCACTTTATATGGTACAAGCCGTATGTCAAGCGTGGACCAGTCTCGTGAATGAATGCGTAAAGTCGGTTGGGGCCCGCTTCATCAAGCATTACTGCGGTATACACAAGTACACGTGGGAGGGTAACAACTAAAAGATCAACGCCCACACGCTACATCTCGTGTGTTCTACTCATACTAGCATTACTACGCATAGATCTAGCTCTGATACCACTCTAGGGGTTCCGCGCATAAAAACAATAAATTTTACTCTACGTCCCTGAACCCCTGAAGTTGCCAGGACCTATCTATTAGTAATACAGTAACGGGAGGGGCTTTTCGCGAACTTACCTTGAAGACCGAAAAGCGTTGTCAATGCTCAGGAGAGCATGGTTGATGTAGACGAGCCGAAGCCGACCTCAAGGTCGTGATGAAGTCCTTGTGCTCCTTCTGGCTCCAACGACTTGAGTGCCTCAAGTGCGACACCTCGCGGGGAGTTACACACGTCCGGTGCCTGACGATGACTCCCGCTTCCCCGATCCAGCAGCAGTTGCGGAAGTAGAGCTCCCGGATCCGAATCCCGCAGCGCGACGGCGCTCCGCGGTGAAGATGTCTCTCGCTCGCGCAGTCCAGACTTGGGACCACGGTCGCGAGAGAGAGAGGGGGAGAGAGAAAATATCAATTAGAGGTCCTCCCAAAAGTAGGGAGACCTTTATGGATTATTAGGTGTATTTTTCTAGGCCAAATACCCCACTTTATATAGGGGGAGGGGAGGTACTACCTCCCTCAAAGTCCCGGGGTGGGACTAAAGGAGAGGAGGGGGAGGAGGTGGCCGCCGGCCACTAATGGGCCCCATGCGGGGGGGGGGGGGGGGCTAGGCCCAGCCGGCCTCCCCCTTGCTGTTGGAGATATGCCCAAGAGGCAATAATAAAAGTGGTTATTATTATATCTTTATGTTTATGATAAATGTTTACATCCCATGCTATAATTGTATTAACCGGAAACATTAATACTTGTGTGTTTTGTAAACATAAAAGAGTCCCTAGTAAGCCTCTTGTTAAACTAGCTTGTTGATTAATTGATGATCATGGTTTCCTGATCATGGACATTAGATGTGATTAATAACAAGGTTATATCATTAGGAGAATGATGTGATGGACACACACCCATAGTAAGCATAGCATAAGATCAAGTCATTAAGTTCGTATTGCTATAAGCTTTCAAATGCATAGTAACCTAATCCTTCGACCATGAGGTTATGTTAATCACCATCACCGGATGGATACTTTGATGACATCAAACACCACTTCGTAACTGGGTGGTTATAAAGGTGTCATTGGGTATTCTGAAAGTATGTGTTGAAGCGCATGAATCAAGATTGGGATTTGTCCATCCATATGACGGATAGATATGCTCTGGGCCCTCTCGGTGGAATGTCATCTAGTTAGCTTGCAAGCATGTGACTAGGTCACAAGGGATGACATATCACGGAACGAGTAAAGAGTACTTATCAGTAACGAGGTAGAACTAGGTATAGAGATACCGACGATCAAACCTCGGATAAGTAAAGTATCATGTGACAAAGGGAATTGGTCTCGTATGTAAATGGTTCTATCGATCACGAAGTCATCGTTGAGTATGTAGGAGCCATTATGGATCTCCAGGTCCCGCTGATGGTTATTGATAGGAGATGTGTCTCTGTCATGTCTACATATTCACGAACCGTAGGGTGACACACTTAAGGTTCAAAGTTGTTTTAAGTAGATATGGAATGTGCGTTGGAGACCGAATGTTGTTCGGAGTCTCGGATTAGATCCGGGACATCACGAGGAGATCCGGAATTGTCCGGAGAGTAAGATTCATATATTGGGGATCATTTTCTGAGTTAGGAAATGTTCCGGAGTATTTGTATGAGGTTTCTAGAAGGTTTCGGAATGTTCCGGAAGGTTCTGGAAGATTTCTTGGAGTTTGCTTGAAAACCAAGAAAGGATCAAGGAGTCCTTGTGGGGTATGACAAGGATTCGTGGGGGGGGGGGGGAGGACTCCTCCCCCCACCTCCCAATCCGCCGGCCATAGGAGGGAGGGGAGTCCTACAAGGACTCCCCCTCCCATGGCGCCTCCCCCTTTAAATAGAGGGGTGGGGGCGCCACCTCCAAGCCCTCCTCCATAACACCAAATCTCTGCCGCCTCTCTCCTCCTCCTTTCTTCTGCACAGGCATAGGCGAAGCCCTGCAGAATTCTCTACTCCACCACCACCACCACGCCGTCGTGCTGCTAGGATTCCGTGGAGAAGATCTACTACCTCCGCTGCTCGCTGGAACAAGGAGAGGAAGGTCTGCTTCGACTCCGCACGTGTGACCGACTGCGGAAGCGCTGCCGGAACACGGCGCCGGAAGGATCGTCCACACGATCTTGAGATCGGCAAGTGATCGACTACATCAACCACGAGATCTAATCTCGTTAACGCTTTCGGATCTACGAGGGTTAGTACCGATCTATCTCGTTGCACATGTCTAATAGATTAGATCTTGGCTTTTATCTAGATTAGATCTGAGTTTTGTTCGTTCTTGCGGTAGAAATTTGTTGTTTTCCATGCTACGAACCCATCACTTGCCCCTTCTCCCTCTCTCCTTTCCCCTAATGGGCCCTCTCTCTCCGAAATTGGCCCATTAAGCCTTTGACCTTTTTAAATGATTTTCTCTTTATTAAATAATTATGAATAAATGATTAAATCCATATTTAACATTCATTCACACATTATCTAATCTCCGTGGCCATGGAACACCTTCCACCTCCACTCTAGACATCCTCCGAATTTACCGAAACCCTTCCGGTTTTCTCCCTACTCTTCTTCGGTGATTCCACCGATCAATTAAACACTCTCCAAGCATCATCAAGCCCTTAAGCGTGATACCCCACGGTTCGGGAACACTCCAGACATGGTCGGGACACTCCCACACCAATGATCGACAAAGGGACCTGGATGGCCATGTGACCCCTGTGCATTTCACGAAGATCTTTCGTCGTTTGAACCGGGACAGTCGTGTCTTATTCCCTTTGTCATTCGATACTTGCATTGTCCGAGATCTGATCAATGACATCACCATGTCGTGTTCAATCTCGTTACTGAACAATGCTACTTAACTCATTCCGACAAGTAATATCCCCGTGATCTAATCACACGATGCGCAGCTATTGGATATAACTTCTCCGAGTGGGCCCTTGAGTATCTTCCCGTCACATGGACAGACAAATCCCGCTCTTGACATATATTGCCTCTATGGTTTCCTCCAAATACCTGAACACACCTTTATAACCACCGTTTTACCAGATGGCGTTTGATGCTATCTAAGCAATCTCGGGAGACAGTGATTGATATAGCCTCACGGTCTAAGGAATAGTCTACGAGGATCCAATTCTAATCATCTTAACTTGAACTTCGTGACATGATCGGGTCACGATGTTTAGGTTGGGTATTGGTTCATCATCTCATTCTTCGAATGATATGACCTCATTTCCAACTGGCATAAATGCCGCATGATCATCTGTTGACCAATGAACCAGTGACTAGAGTTTCACTGGGAACCCCTGGTTGTTTGTATATCACACGTGTATTGATGTTTCCACTCAATACAGTTATAGCATGATATAAAACTTAATTATAACCTATATGAAATATGATAATAGTCCTTACTACTATTTATCTCTAGGGCATATTTCCAACACTTCTAGGAGTGCGTCGATTCGGCGGACGGGCTCCATGGAGCCCGTTTTTTCGAATCTTCTTGAAATTAATATTTTGAAGTTTCAAAAAATCCGAAAAAATATTTAGATATAGATAATGATGATTACTACGTGCGTGTGAAAAATATATGCAAAATATTATGTATTTTGGGCTGTGTTAAACTGACAAATTCCTAGATCTGAGGTAGTGAACAGTGCAAAATTCTAAAACCTCTAGATTGGTCAGGATTTGTCATTTTTGTGTAGGCTAGAATACGAACTATTTTTTGTTACAATTTTGCATGGCCGTTGTAGCATCCCAATTGTCTAACAATTGTAATGCTACTTGGTCTAATAAGATATTGGCTACTTCATATATATAATTGTCGCACCATAATTATATCATGCTCATGTCATCATGCCACCTTGCATTTGAGCATCATATAAAACCCTTTTCTTTTGGTTCTTCTCTCATATGCATTATTAATTGTATTTGCCTCTTGATTTTGTTTTTGGTTATTGATATATTGTTTAAATGCCCAAGTTGAGTTGGGGGCATATCTTTTATTCACCTTCATTATCTTTTCTTTTCACCACCTTATAATTCCACCATCCTATTATCCATGAGCTTGTAATTATTTTTCTTTTGATTTTATTCTAGCTCATGTGGTGGGGTGGACCTAATCCAATTCTTTTGCTTGGCCTTGGTTCCACTTCTTGGGAATGCATTAGAATAATGCCATATCATTACTTCTGTTCTCACAAAAACTAATCATGGCATTTATTATTTTGCATGGACCATGCAATCACATCACCACCTTTAACCCATTTGATTTCTTTTGGTCTTAGTGGTTCTTCTTTGTGGGATCCTCCACATCATCTTCCTACCCTTCCTTTATTCTCATCAACATCTTCTCTTCTATTTATCTCCATGCATGAATCAAATGAGGGCTCTTACCATACATCTTTTTCTTTCTCCTTTTTCTTGGGTATTCCTCCACCTCATCTCTTGATGCTTCAAGGCCTTACTAGATTCCACTTGGGTTGATCTTATGCACTAGTTGGTAAAACCTAAACAACCTAAACTAAAAACCTAACCATCTTCTCTCTCTCTATCTTTTTCCCTCTAACCTAGTTCTACTTAAACCCTAACCCTAATCTCATCTCTCTCTCTAACATGTTGGTCCCACCTGGCCTCTCTCTTTCTGGCCCACACCCTAGCCACCACTACCCTACCCTAACCCTCAAAACCCTAACCCGAGCTACCCCACCTCTAACCTAGCTAAGTGCACCCGAGCTCCTCTCCCTCTCTCTTTTCCTTCTATCTGCCACGCCAGCCCCACCACACGCCGACCCCACCTGCAGCCTCTCCCTGCCCTGCCTGGCGACCCAGGTCGAGCCCCAGCTCGACCACGTGCTCGAGGAGAAAGAGAGGAAAGAGCCGAGGCTACTTTCCCTCGAGCCGCGCCCACACGCCTCCTCTCCCTCTCCCTCTCTCGCTTGCCCTCATCCACACGACTCCCCTGCCCTTTCCAGATCCACCCCAAGCCTGCCTCTCCTTTCCCTTCTTCTTCACCGCCGCCAGCTCCGGCCGCCAGACGCCGCCGTCTACCCCTGCTTCCCCTCGTTCTAGCTGACCGGCACGTCGTGGAGGTGGCCTGGAAGACCAAGGGAACCTCGCTGCTGCGCCCTGGACACGCCGACGCGAAGGAGGAAGCCTCTAGGACCGCCAGAACCTCGTCGCTCCCCGAAACCCTAGGTCGCCGGAGCTCCTGCCTCGTCGACGATCCACCGCGCCTCACCCCGATCTGACACCGCCAATCTCCCCGCGGTACGCACCTCTCCCTCCCTAACATCCTCCGCTTCGCTGTCGCCGTCTAGCGCCGCCGCTCGTTTCGCCGAACGCCCTCTGTGCGCCAGAGGTCGCCGTTGTCTGCAACCTTCCCGCGCCGCATAGCGCCTTAACTAGGCCCCAACCACCCTCCTGTCAGCTCCCCTAGCCCACCGCAGTGGCTTCGCCTCCCTGCGTGAGCACCCCAGGTCGCGGGATCGAATCCCCCGCACCGTGCGCGCGCTGTCGCCGCGAGTGCCGTCAGAGATCAGAGAAGATCCACAGTGCGCGTTGACACCTTGCACTTAACCCCCCCCACCTTTTTGACTCCTTCAACCCGCGCTCCTAGAGGCCCCACCTGTCAGCCGCAGTGACAGTTTAACGGAAAGGCACCCAGGGAACCTTACCCTCAACCCGTGGTCCAGCTTGCCCCCACATGTCAGTCTCTGCCATCTCCACCACTGTCACGTGGGGCTTAGCCAGTTGGCCCCACCTCGCAGTCGCACGGGCTAGTTAGAGCCGCGGTGAGAAAAGAATTTGCGCGCGGGTCTCGCCTAGTCAGCAGCTGGCCCACCGTCAGCGGCTGTGGCTAGGTTTTCCTGGGTGACAAAAGATTTCCTGTTTAGCTGTTTAAACAAAACAAATCCAAATTTATTTAAATTCAAATTCAAATCAGTTTTCAAATAACTTTTAATTTACAAATCCAAATAATATATGTTTTTGAATCAGAAAAATGTGAGGAATTCAAATATGCTATTCAAAATATTGTTTGAACAAATTAAATTTCGAGATGATTAAAATTACAATAAAATGCCCTTTTCTTAATAAATTAATAACTTTAATTCTATAAATCCAAATTGGGCAAATAATATGTCTAAATCGATCAGCGCGACGAGCCCATTCTATCTATGCAGTCCTTGTTCTGAATTGAAGCATGCATCATGTCACTATTAAAAATCTGAACTGTTTATGACAATAAAACTTGGTTAAATAAATAACAAAATGATTTATTTCTTGTATCCACACCTCACCTTTGCCATGCTACTTTAATGCCATGTAAATTGTGCACCATTCATCATGGCATGCTTGTTTGCTTGTCGCATTTTAATTCATATGCTTGTGCACTTTATTTATGTTGGCCCTTGTTTGTTTGGTTCTTCTTCGAATAGACGCCCAGCAGGAGAATTACCAGGAATCACAGGAGTACTACCCATATCCATCTCTCGCTTCAACTGAGCTGCCAGGCAAGCACTACCATATGCTTGCATACATACAGTACCTATTGCCTCTATCTTATTCTTGCATCATTGAGTCGCGATTGCATCAAATGGAATCCCAAGTACTGCATAGCCTTTACTTTTAAACCCCACCGAAGCTTGTTCCTCCATCCTATGAGCCATTACTACAGGAGTTGTTTGAGCCATGCGAGTCGTAGAAAAACATGTGTATGGTATGTGAGTGTCTGATGAATAACGAGGTACCTAAACAACTTAACCTGAGTAGTAATGGGATAACTAATGAAAGAGGCACCGGTGAGCAATATCTGCTATTTGGTTTTTCATGCTCACTTGTGTCCCGTAGGACCCCGAGTACTTGATTCCTATTCCTTGTTTATTCGCACTATCCACATCCGGGAGGCCTTATGGACTCCCCCTGAGCCAGAGCTTGATTCATTCTTATTTCTTGGGGCCACAAAGTAGTTTGGGGCTTTATTACTATCATGTACTTATGCCATGTTACTGTTTTATTAAGATTGTGCGAGGAGCACCTGTACTGTTTAAGAATTGCGGAGTGTTTTCTCGGTATCGACAAGCCCAGTCACATTTTCGGGTTCCCAGTCGTTTACAGCCATTGGCGCAAACCTTGGGTCCGTCTCGGAGCCGGCCAACTTCGTTGCGGGTAGCTTAATGGGGCGGCCCCCTGAAATATTTCTGAATCCTGTGATTTCTTTGTCGTGAATGCCTCGTCGGGTTTTGATTTGGTTTTTCCGAGGTTGATCGAGTGTGTGTTGCTATTCGTGCACCCCTGCAGGGTAAACCTTTCTGAAAGCCGTGTCCGCGGTTATGGACGACTTGGAGCACAGTTTCTCGATCATAGACAAGTATAACTAAAGTACCGCTTTTAATTTGACTAAGTACTTGACTAGTAAATAGTGCAATACCCATGGAATGGTTAATAAAACTGCCAACGGATGATGGGGGTTGTTCGTCCGCTTCCTCGTTGGTAAGCGGGGAGGAGGATGGATCTGTTAATTATACTGTTATAACTGTTGTTCTTAATTCACGGACTTCCGTCTATCTTTGGTAGGCGGCAGGTTAGCGAGTATCTATAGAATTGCTAGACTTTAACTTTTGCTGCAATTGCGTCACCCCAGGTTGTGTCCCCTTTAGTGGCATAAAGACTTGCTGAGTACCCCTAGGGTCTCACACGATAAATTGTTTGATTCAGATGAACAGGTGGACCCGCAAGATGGATACTGGGTGGAAGAGACAGATGATGTTGGCAACGATCGTTTGGTGTAGAGATTCCGGGAACGGGGATCCGTGAGATCTGTGGGCGGGATGTGTTTATTTATGGGGCATCTTATGCCGATTTGCTTCTTATCCGTACTCGGATCTTGTTTTCCGCTTCTGCCTGATACTCTGATGTGTGACGTATGAGGAGCTATCCTAAATTATTATATCTATCTAGGACATTTGAATCTTGCCGTATGGCGTTGCAATATTTCTATTTCTTTTAGATGGAATGGCTCTGAGGACTGTTGTATGTGGCTTGCATACATACTCATTTGTGTATGTAGTTGATCCCTTCGCCTGCCGATTACGCCACTTGTTCTTGTCCTGATGTCTGAAAGTGGTTAGGACAGCCGAAAGGTCTACCGTGAGTGGCCCTGGGCCCCACCGTACTATTTTAACCACTTTCGTTCATCTAGGCATGTAACTAAGAGCGTAATTCACCGAGGTAGTTACAGCCGTATAATACATCACTGTAAATATCTACGATATCTTGACAGGTCATAACATTAGTTAGATAACAACTAATGTTTATGTATAAGTTTAGATTTTACATTTCAGAATGAGTAATTCATCTCTTAAAACCACGGTTTCACCGCTTCTAGCCTTGGACTAAGGCGCCAACTTTGCTTGCAACGGTATGATAAAAATAAACATTATAGTAAATCGCCTAGTGCTACAGTAGATCAAAGGGGAACTAGCACATGATTTCTGGAAAGCTCTCTCACCTCCTCGTTCCTTCTTTTCCTCTCTTAATACAATGTAATATTTACATAGACGACCCTGACATAGTACTAGTCTACACACTAGTCCTTCCAACACTCCCCCTCAAGATGAGGCGAAGATGTCAATAAGCCTCATCTTGTTACATATACTTACAAAAGATACAAAACTAACACCTTTTGTCAGAACATCCGCTAATTGATCAGTTGATTTTACATAAGTGATTTTAAGTGCACCTTCATCCAACTTCTCCTTAATAAAGTGCCTGTCTATCTCAATATGTTTAGTTCGATCATGATGGACTGGATTATGTACTATGTTAATGGCAGCTTGGTTATCACAATACAAGTAAATAGGTTCCCCATCAAACAGCCGGATCTCTAACAGTAATATTCTCAACCACATCATTTCACATAAACCTGAGGCCATGGACACCCTTTCAAATATCTCAGTATTCTATTTACTGCATCCATATGGCAAGTCTGAGGATCATGCATATACCTACTAACCACACTTACAGCATAAGCAATATCTGGCCTGGTATGGGATAGATAAATCAGCCGTCCAACTAGTCTTTGATATCTATGCTTATCGACTCGTTCCCCTGAATCAGCTCTCACATGGTGATTCTGTTCGATAGGTGTACTAGCAATTTTACAGTTCACCATTCTAGTTTCCTTAAGTAAATCAAGGACATACTTTCTTTGGGATAAGAAAATACCTTGCACACCATAAGCCACTTCAATGCCAAGGAAGTAGTGAAGATGCGCTAGGTCCTTCACTTCAAATGTCTTTGCTAAAACTTTCTTCAATCTCATCATCTCCTCTTCAGCATTACCTGTTATCACGATGTCATCCACATATACGATAAGTATAACATTTTTTTGTTCAACATGCTTGAAGAATAAAGTGTGGTATGCATTGCTTTGTTGATAACCCCATGAACAAATTTCATTTCGAAGCTTGCCAAACCAGGCCCTTGGTGACTGTTTTAGCCCATATAATGCTCTCTTTAATCTACAAACTTTCCCTTCAGTTTCACTTGTATTAAAGCCGGGAGGAATCTCCATATAGACCTCCTCTTGTAATTCCCCATGAAGTAATGTGTTTTTTACATCTAACTAAAACAATTTCCACTTCAAGTTTGCTGCAATTGAGATTAAAGTTCTAATAGTGCTCATTTTTGCAACTGGTGCAAAAGTTTCATCATAGTCTACACCATATGTCTGACTATAGCCCTTGGCTACTAATCTAGCTTTATATCTCTCGATCTTGCCATCTGGAGTATGTTTTACAATGAATACCCACTTACAACCCACAACCTTTTTATTAGTAGGAAGAGTCGTAAGCATCCAAGTGTTGTTTTTGTCAAGTGCTACCATTTCCTCCAGCATGGCATCTCTCCATTTGGGGCACCTCTTCGCTTCCTGCCAATCACGGGGAATAGGTACAGCCGAGTCAAGTGCAAGGTCCCACAAAAGAATATGAGACATAATTAGAAATATCATATTGGGACAAATTTGATGGCAGTTTCCCAGCGGTGGAGCGGGGTGTTTTCTCTGAGCTATAGGGATATCCAGATCATCAAATGGAGCAGAAACTGTACCATCACTTGCAGAGGGGCTTGAATCTGAGCTATGTGAATCTGGCTGAACTTGAGCTTCAGAATTTTGACCCAATGGAGTATCTTCACCCCTCTGCACTTGATCATTCTCAGCTCTGTGTCTCCGCGAGTACACTTGGACCTCTTGTTCTTCATTTGGTTTTGGCCACTATGGTGCACCACCTAGTGTACCTTGTTCTGCTTCTGTAGGACCGACATTTCTATCTTCATGTCTGTCTTCTCATGGTATTACTCCAATCACTATTTCCCTTGATGTAGTACGGTTACTCTCTACTCCCTTTGCTCCCCCTGCTTCACTGTCTAGATCTGAAACATCATCACCATATAGATCAGGAAAGACATTAGTTAAGTCCACAGGTTCTCCATAAAATGGTTGATGTTCTCTGAAAACTACATCCATGCTCACAAACATTCGCTTTTGTGATGGGCACCAACATTTATATCCCTTCTGTCTTCCTGAATACCCCACAAACACACACTTTAGAGCTCTTGGATCAAGCTTGCTCATGGAAGGTCTATAATCTTTCACATAGCACATACACCCGAATACTTTTGGTGGAACCACATAAGAAATCTCACCAGTTAAACATTCTATTGGAGCTTTGTACCCAAGTACTCTAGATGACATTCTATTTATCAGGTATGCTGCTATCATCACTGCCTCACTCCACAATTTTTTTGGAACATTCATAGCCATCATTAAACAGTGGGTAACCTCCAAAAGGTTCCCGTTTTTCCTTTTGGCCAAGCCATTTTGTTCAGAGGTACCTAGACAAGTTGTTTGATGAATAATCCCAAAACTGGACAAGTATTTGTCAAATTCCTTGTTCACATACTCCGTCCCATTACCAACGCATTATATTGAGTTTTGATCATATTATGAAAATCAACGAAGCATTCAAACACATCATATTTGTTCCTCAACACATAAACCCAAGTGACTCTGGTACAATAGTCAATGAACGTAACAAATGAGCGGTAACCATTTAGGGCTTGAACTCCACTGGGACCCCAGACATCAGAATGAATAACTTCAATTGGTGTGTTACTCCGATTATCAGCTAGCACATAAGAGCTTCTAGTTTGCTTTCCAAGTTGACATGCATCACATACTAGTTTCTCCTTCTTAACTTTATTATAAAGATCACGATAAAGGTGACTCAGAATAGGGAATGACATATGACCCAACCTGCCATATTGAAGTAGAAACTCTTCTAATGGTGATGAAGATAACATGGCTGCAACAGAAGGTGATACTTCCTTGTCTAGGTAATATAATCCATCATGTAAGCTCCCCATCCCGAGCCTTTTACCAGTTCCAAGTTCCTGAAATATACACCATTTTGGGAAGAAAATAGCAGCACAATTAAGCTCCTATGTAATACAACTTATGGATATGAGATTAAGTGGGAATGTGGGAATATGAAGCACGGATGAAAGTGACAAGTTAGGATTACATATAACTTTCCCTGAACCCATGATGGCTTGAGCTGAACCATCGGCCAATTTAACACTCTGTTTACCCATCTCAGGAACATAATCATGAAATTCTCTATAGGAACCAGCCATATGTCGAGATGCACCCGAATCAACCAGCCATGGTGCACCATTGCGATCAAACTCAACATAAGTTGAATCATTACTATAATGACTAGTAGAGACAGCAGCAACTTCACTTTTCTTATCACCTTGTTTCATGCCCTTGAACTGGTACCATTTTTCCAAATCATCAATGGTCATCCTGACTGTAACAATTTGGGATCTTCCACCATCAACACCTGCTCCACTAACACCTATAGGATGAGCAGCTCCACAAAAATTACAGAATCTCCGAAAGGCAAAATTTATATTTCTACAGCTCATATTTGGACACCGCCAATCACCATCTCGTTGTCAAGATTTTGTGGCACCGTCACCCAGTCCTTTACCTCTGCATGATCCATTATCCAATACCATTCCCTGCTTACCAAACCCACCAAACACAACTCGGGATTTTTCATCCATAGCTCACAACACAATTGCAAAATCTCCAATCAGAATGTTACTACCACTAGTTCCTTGGTCGAACTACCTGCGACCTTCTTCATAGCACAAATACACTCCGGTTTTATTTACCTCTGCAATTTTTTAGCTCCACGAACCAATTCTGCCTCCAATGCGGGAAGCAAAAGTGCCACCAACAACACACTTTAGCAGGAAAAGCAATGTACAAGTAGCTCAAGTATACCTCTTTATCTCTGCTGCAGAAACACACCAACAGCAGTTGTGCTACCTTCTTTCAGCTCTAGCCCACCGACAGCACATCAGACTAGGTACCTCGATCTCTCCCCCTTAGCAGGGACACCACCGATTCAAGCAGCGAACGTCTGCCTCATGTTGATTTCTCCTTTATGCAAGATTCGAGCTAGCCCAGCTCACTCCTCTTACCTCTGCTCACACACACAGAGCAAGCCACCACAGCTACCTTCTTCTCTACAAGCCAGAAGCAGCCGTACCTCACCCAGCTGCCCCTTCACTTCCACCAATCCACCACCTAGAGTCGTTGACCTGCACTCGCGCACGCTGCCAGCCCCAGGCTCCGACTCCTCCGATTCCAAACAGCCGCACTCCGCCTCCTGCTGTTGCCACCAATGCGCCACAGTCTGCAGCGCTTCCCATAGCTGGAGCTCCACCACACGCTGCCGATTCACCGCCCGCGGAGGCTGACCGCCGTCTCTAGCTCTGATACCATATAGTAAATCGCGTAGTGCTATAGTAGACCAAATGGGAACTAGCAGATGATTTCTGGAAGGCTCTCTCACCTCCTCGTTCCTTCTTTTCCTCTCTTGATACAATGTAATATTTACATAAAAGACCATGACATAGTACTAGTCTACACACTAGTCCTTCCAACAAACATGTTGGGATAAGGGAGCAACTTTTGAAGAACCACTCTGGAGGAGGCTTAGGACATATTTTCCCAACGTGGACAATAATTCTACCATAGCCATGTGAAATCAAGTGCATCCGATATTTTGGTATTCGAATACAACTATAGTGGAAAAAAGGAGGTTGAATATAATGAGGGGGTATTATCAGAACTATACTGGTGGAGAAAAGCTTCTTAACAATTGTCATGTATTATTTCTACTGCGGGTGTTTATGAAATTTAACTAGAATTCGGTTTTCCTCATAAAACTAGAATTATATTTGACCAAACAAATTTTTTGTAGACGAAACAATTATAACATTCATCATCTTCCAATACATTGCCAAACCTCAAAATCAATCAACATCGGTCCGTGTGCCCAGGAACGTCTCAATAGTGGTAGCTACAAAATGATGAAGTTCCTCGATGACTCGTGATGAGAATCAGTAGGATCCATTTTTTCGGATGCAGCTTCAGTGACTTGGTGAACCCAAGTCTCACGGTGATTTACCCCCAAGATCCACCTTCCATCTCAGATCCAACGAATCGCATTGACTCAGATTTTGATCTACAAAAGTAAAGCTACAAAAATTTGAAAATATTCTAGTAAATCATAAATGCCTCACTATGAATCCTGAGAAAGTTTCGTCCCATTTGGATCACTAGTTTGTGATTAAATAGCTTTTTATGTTTTCTAGTACTAATTTGTGAAACATCACCAGAATATAAATCGAAACATGTATGATTTACTGGAAGTTTTTAATATTTTCTGAATAGTTTTAATTTTTTATTTTAAAATCTAAGCCAATATGGTTCGTTGGATCTGATATGAAAGGTCGATCTTGGGGGCAAGTTACCATGAGATTTGGGTTCACCATGTCACTGAAGTTGCGTCCCATTTTTTCATGATACTCTGTGTCTACAAAATGTATGATACCTGGAAATCTGGAGCTGCTCAAACCCTTACTTCCATCATAAAACTTGATATAACTCTATATCACTTGTGAACCAAACGTAGGATCATAGACTCGAGGATGCAACTTTGCATTGCAGAACATTTTGTTACCATTTTTATGTGATGCACGGTGAATAGACAATTGAATCCGTTCTACACATCTTTCGTCCAAATACAAGTGAAAAAATTAGGCACGAGTGACAAAATTTGCCAGAAAAAGGAAACATGGAAAACTAAGGAAAGAGAAGGATCGAATCCTATGCCAATTATGCCTGTGGGGTAACAATTAATAGTCTAGTATTGCTGCAGAAGATGGTATCCTCTGCCCTATTTCTGTACACGGTTAGTGTATAGATCTGCTCCTCGAGCGGTTCGGTATGCTTCCAATAGTGCATATGCTTTCCATTGGGAACTCAGAAAATCGTGTAGTTGGAGAATATGTTCATCAGGTTATTTAAAGCTTCAGGGTAGAACTTCCTTGCAAACAAATAGCAAGGTCTCTTCAGTCCATTCCATAAGCAAGGCCTCTGCAAGAGCTCTCTCTGCATTCAAGAAGACATAGCTTATGTTATTTAGAACTAACAAGCCAAATTGCCCACGGAATTGTGCCGATACATTTGAAAATAGACTTGCTATGCAATATGGTAAGTAAGTGATATTTGCAGGATGTGCTCCTTAGTACTCCCTCCGTCCGGAAATAAGTGACTTGAATTTGTCTACATTCGGATGTATCTAAACACGTTTTAGTGTATAGATACATTCAAATCTAAAAAAATCAAAGTCAGTTATTTCTGGACAGAGGGAGTATTATTTATTGCCTAACCTAAATTCACATGTAAGTATTGTCCCATGTAGTTGAAAACTAACAACACAGAGAAAAATGCTTTTATGGTACAACTCCGATCCGATTTAATCTTTACCTAAACCTGCGATAATTAATTCGGATTGGAGGGAGTAACATTTTTTCTATCATCTATCGTTGCATTTGTGAATCAGTAGAAACTGTCCAAAATATGCAAGATCCCATTAGGTCATATCGGTAAAAATTGAAATAATCATGGCCAAGAGGAATCCACTCTGATAAATTTCAAGTGTCCGACATCAGCAACTGAAGCGGCTTAATCAAATAGTCATCGAGAAGACCATCCCTTGGTCTTTCTACTTTGTATGTTGTGGTAACTTATGGATTTACCTTGGTGCTGCAATAACTTCATGTATTTTGGGTCCCACTTGCATGGTAGTTTACTATGTCAATCATCTAAGGTGGGTGGCCCTTTTAACAAAAGACAATCTCCCTAATGGCATGTGAATAAGCATTGTTGTATTTGTCAGCACGATGAAACCATTAAGCATCTCCTCCTTGAATGAAAGTTCGCTCACATAGTTTGGTCAATTATTTAGGTTGCATCAAATTTATATCAACCCCAGAGTGTTACTAATATATTAGGTAATTGGCTATGGGGTATTCCCAAATAGACAATGTTTTAGATATTGGCACAATCTTCAACATGTATTTGAATGTTACCTTATGTACTGTTGTGGCATTAGGAGCACATAGATATAGCTAGAGTATAGTCCAATTATTACTGCCAGGATTAAATGATTAGGGAAAATAGGCAACGTGGATTAATTTAAATAGAGTCCTAGTTATGTGTACTACAAGTTTTAAGTCGGTTTCGGGCACTAGATCCCCTAGCGGCTGGTCCTCCTATAAGAGGATGTGTATCCCGTGTGTTTAGGGCAAGCATATACAATCGAATATACTTTCTACCTGCTACTCACGACCCCTCTAATTTCTCTTCATCTAATCCCTGCTACCTTTCCAATCCCGGTAACAACACCAGGACACATAGGACAAACTCCTCCTCCCATACCAACCCCTATTACCTTCAAAGCTCCAAGCAACCACAACATCTGGTATCAGAGCCGTCCACCATGCCTACCGATGCGGAGAAAGCGAAGCAGCCAACCTACACCATAGATGACATCATGGAAGCAATTCTTGATTTGCGCAAGAGCAACGATGCAATCCAAGAGACCAACAAGGCCATCCAGGATAGCGTCGCGAAGCAGACAACCTACACCACATATGACATCATGGAAGATATTCTTGATTTGCGCAAGAGAAATGATGCAATCCAAGAGACTAACATGGCCATCCAGGATAGCGTCGCCGTGTTCGAGATCCGTGTGAAGGCGCTGGAGCTCAAAGGCTAGGCAGACCTGTACACGCCTCCAAAGGACGTGGCACCATCGAGATCGTAGTTGCTCCTATCAACATCATCGGCTGCTACCGACCTAGTCGCGAACCTTACTGGTGTTGCCTCGGCTCCGGCTATGGCCAACTCTGGGTTGCCAACAATGTCACTACCCTAGGGCAGTAGCGTCCTATGGGAGCATGGCCCCCATTTGTCACGCCGCAGGGGCCACCGCCCCACCTCGCTGATGTTGAAGTGTATAAGTGGATTGCCTAGCCCTTTTCATTAGATCGGTCTTTTTGAATAGTTGGTTAGTGCATGAAGCTTGACATGGTATCAGAACAAGGTTTCAAGTTCTGAGTCCTGTGTGGCGCACTTTTTCCTAAAAATTGCTGATGCCCCCTCTATCCACGTATTGGCCTCTTGAGCCGACCTCTAAGTTTACACGTGTTTACTTGTCTTTCCGTCACACGTGAAGAGGGGTGTTGAAGTGTATAAGTGGATTGCCTAGCCCTTTCCATCATATCGGTCTTTTGGAATAGTTGGTTAGTGCATGAAGCTTGACAGCTGACACCGCTAGCGTACCATGCTACCACAAGCTGGATTTCCCCGCTTATGATGGAAAGGTATCCCTTTGTGGCCTCGCTTAAAAATTGTTGCCATCTTCGATTCAGCCCTCCAGTTCGATCCAATTTTCTAGGCGTATTAACAAGGCTTCGGATGACAGGGACTACAACAGAGTACCAAGAAAAGTTTTTAGCACTTCTGGGGCACGTTGACGCCTTGTCCATGACACAGAAGGTGTCCATCTTCACCTCTGGCTTGATCGACCTGTTGAAGATCGATGTGGATGTGCATAACCCACAAGATTTGGACACAACAATGAGCATTGCCCGTGCTCATGAACTGAGGGCTAAATTCGCAGCTGCTTCCATCATATAAGCACCCTCCAATGAAAAGTCATCCATGCCCACAGGACAGCTGCAAGGTATGCCCTTGACTGGTTCAGTTCCAGGTGGGGATGGACGGGCGCTCCGCCGATTGACAACCACAGAGGTGGCACAAAAAAGGGAGAAGGGATTGTGTTTCAACTGCGACGAAAAATTCTCAAGAGGCCATCGTTGTCAACACCTTTTCTACCTTGAAGTTATTGAGAATGCTCAGGAGAAAGAGCCGCCATGAGTTACAGCTCGAGGACAAGTTGTATCTGAAGAGGGGAATTAGTGTTGTGGCATTAGGCCATCTAAGATGGGAGGTGCTTAGAGGAGTGCTTACAAAAATAAACCAACCATTTTGTTAAGCATTTGTGCTTAATTCTATAGAAGAGGTGCCTAGTTAGGCATCTACCTAGTATGAATAAGCACCGGTGCTTAAAGAAAAACCATTTTATTTTTCTAAGCACCACCCTAAGCATCTTGCATTGTACATGCTCTTAGGAGCATACAACTATAGTTAGAGTCCAGTCCAATTATTACTGCAGGATTACATAATTAGGGAAAATAGGCAACGTGAGTTAGTTTAAATAGAGTCCTAGTTATGTACTACAGGTTTGGAGTCAGTTTTGGGCACCAGGTCCCCTGACGGCTGGTCCTCCTATAAAAAGATGTGTATCCTGTGTGTTTAGGGCAAGCAATAAACAATCCAATCTACCTTTTGCCTGTTATTCCTGATCCCTCTATTTTCTCTTGATCTAATCCTCGCTACCCTTCCAATCGCCAGCAACGGCACCAGGACGTAGAGGACGTACTCGTCCTCCTGTGACCCACCCCTATTACCTTCTAAGCTCCAAGCAGCCACAACACGTATGTATATGCTAGTAAAATGATATATGAAATTTAACATTGTGAAAATAATTTTATGACAATTGTGGTGTTACTATTAATACTTTATCAGTTGGATATTTTATACTTTTTCGTTACTGTAAGGATATTTTTATACTTAGTAGTCAAAGTAACAAAACTATGACCGCATGTTGTTTCTAGAAGTCATGTACTTATGCACTGAGGTAGTTCAATTAACATGCATCATTAATCCATAGTGCCTCGCAATATGTTTGATAACTGATACATTAGTGAGCGCATTTGTAACTATAACTTTGCATCATAAACTGGTGAGATCACAAAGTGACAATTTAGACATTTGGTGAATTAGTTAGAACCATAGTTGCAAAATAATCCAGAGAGGAAGGCACCTTTTCATCACTGGTAATATGGGAGCTCACATCAATGGACTGCAGCGACACAGGAGTTAGAAGTATCACATAAACCGGAAAACATAAGATCATCAAAAGCAAGATGATACGAAGGAAAGGTACACATACTGTCATATTCTTCAGGAGTTCATAAGTGACATCCTTAGCTCGAAAAGATCTGGGATGCCACTTCCCTTCAGACCAATCAACATAAGTCACAGACCAGTTAGCAATCCCAGCAGGATCCATCATCTAGATTTTGAAAATGAGAGCTCTAAATTTTTAGAACAAATTAGTGACGATAATAAGTTCATATAGAAAAGGACATTATGCACATATCTACTGACATGGAACAGTGTTGGCAAGTAATGCTCGTCTGCATAACAATTGCGACCCTCTTCCATTCCGGGCTACAAGGAGAGCATAAAGCACAGTTATTACTTTGATACCACATGAAACTAGAAGTCACAAACAAGAGAATAATGCCTTGCAATAAACTACAGTAAGATTCTGCATTTTCTACTGATGATATATCATCAGTAGAAAATGTTGGCGGGCAACTTCGTTGACCTAAAAGTGAACTAGAAGCTTGAAGACAGGCATTCTCTTTCTCTCAGTCTGATGGAACAACTTTACAAAAAGAACTTGGTAAATATATTCTAAAGGTACTAATAATGATGCAAAGTCTACACAATATGTAGAATGTAGGGCAGGACTACCACAAGATGGATCTTATTACCTTGCAGAAACGCCTGAATTTTGAATAATAAAGGCTATCCGCGATCACAACCATTGCATGCTGCCGCTTGATTGAAAACCACTGAAATAGTTCAGAAATGGTGTTGATATCAGTTGAAATAAGACATAATTTTTTCTAAAACTACAACACATCGTTAAAAATACAGGAAAATATAAAACCAAAACTAAAACTGAGATTTACTTGGAATTTAAACTATACTTGTCCATGATAACCTGTACTCCGTAGCCCATTATTTGATTCATAACATCATATATTGCTTGGCGCCATCATAACCAAGTATGTGAACTTGCATGAGAAATGATCAACTTACCTGTGACCCCTTACGAAATTCAGTCTCTCGAACCTCAGGTAACATATTCTTTGAGTATCTATAGACCCCATGTGGCCCAGGATCATGAAAGCTGGAGAAGGACATAAGAAAAAGTGTAAATAGGATTTAAAAAATCAGACCATTGAATGGAACATTCATGCCTTCAGCCAACCAATGTATTCTGAAAATCCCGTAGTCAACTTATGTAAATAAATGCAAACATTAAATTTAAGTTGTCTATACGTCAATTGCAAAATAAAAAGTTCTGCGGAGGCATGAAAGTCCTTTGTAATAGCCTGGATAACGGCCTAACCGATACATATGGAAACAGCTTAAGAACAAAACAAGGACGCACCAGTCAAGAAAACTGTGTTTTGATCCCATCAGAAAGTCATAGACATAGTCAAAATTGTGAAGAGGAACGCAGCTGCCATCATTGTGCAAGAATTAGTTCGGAGCCAGGAGACCTTTTCATGCAAGAAAGTGGGATTGAATAATTCTGCTCTATAGGTCACCTGTCAGAAAGTAATACAAATTGTTGGTTGTCGATGTCTTCTAGGGCCTTTGCCAACAACCTCCTCTCTGCATCAACCATGGAAATCATACCCCATCCTACCTGAAAGGAATTGCCAGTATCAGTTATTCAAAATATTAATAAATATATAGATATCATTCTCCACTTTTCTAGGATGTTATATATATTTTAAGACCAAACCAAATAAAGATAACCGACTCAATTTTGCTATAAGATTTAGCTTAAAAAACATACATGTTGGCGCAAGAAATTATTCAGTGGCGGTCGAAAATAAAAAGCTCTCTGATAACATTATTTGTTAATTAATTTACTCTCTGATAACAAAATTTCACCAGCAAATACTCATAGATATACATATAACTAAATGACATAGTATAATAATATCATTACTTCCAAAATTAGTTGATCAAAGTTTTGTTCATGTGGGTATTGTTCACAATAGTAATTCCTGGATGGGACGCCTTAGCTTTTTTTTACCTGAAAACTGTAGGGGAGGCTCCAACTGTAAATTTTATTGCAAAAGAAATATTTTATAGGAGATCGAGGAGAATGTGAAGGGGAGGAGGGGGAGCCTAAAGATAGGCTGCTAAGCAAGCTGATCAAGCCAAGCCTTAAAGTTACAAGCACATCTTTCATTCTATAAGAGGTTAGAAAGATATCCCTCTTGAAGAGGAACACCTCCTAGCTTGGTGCTACCCTGAGCCATTGGGCATTGACCAAACGCCCGTGAAATGGTAAAGATGAAGTAAATAGAAATAACTGTACATACTATAACATCATGAGTGAAAATGCATTAGGTGTTCACTAAGGCTTTCGTTCTTGGAGAAGAATTACCTTATCACTGTGTATTTCGCGGTCAATAAATACAGGGCTGGTATGTTCAGGCTTCTCACGTGAAGCATGGACATATATTGTATATCTCCCTTCATGGCCCTGCAAAGATGAATGGAAATGGCATGGGGAGTAAAGTTTAACATTAGTGTTTGACATGGTCCTTGAATTCAAATGCTACCCACATAAAAAACACAATTAATTCTATCTAACATATATAATTTGCATGCAGTCCTCCTGCATGGTTAGAAATAAAAAACACAAGTAAACAGAAGTACAGAAGGCAAATACCAATTGGACTTCAATAAAAATGGATCCAGCAACTAGGGATGCAGAGGTGGGACAATCGGGATAAGTGGGATACCACTTTTAGACTACTAGACTAACTCAAAACTAAGTGGGACAAGTGGGATAAGCTAGATTTGACATATCCCGCTTATCCCATTTATCCCACCTAAATTAGAGTTAGTCTAGTAGTCTAAAAGTGGTATCCCACTTGTCCCAATTATCCCACTTCTGCATCTCTACCAGCAACAAAGGTCCAATTATGGTGAGATAATATTGATAGTTGAATAAAGTTTATATGCCTGTTTTGTTTATTTCGCATGACACAAGATTATATCAGCTAGTAGAGAGAAGAGAGAACGAATAAAATGGAACAACTCTACCATTTCAATATAATGAAACGCAAAGCTTTTGCGTTTTCTCAAAAAAAAAATAGAACAAGCTACTTAAATACCAACTAATACACATGTACTCCCTCGTTTCAAATTATAAGATGTTTTAGTATTTTTTTAAAACGTATTTATCTAGATGTCTTTTTGTGTGTAGGTTGGGAGAAAAATGAGTGAACATACACACTCTAAGGCGATACATGTGTTATAGAAAAATGCTAAAACATCTTATATTTTAAAATGGAGGGAGTATATCTTATTTATTAATGGTGAGTGACTGTATATTGATCATTTCTCTAACCCCACAAGTAAAAACTAGGAATCACAAATGCAGCCTAAGAAAACTAGTCATATAATGCATATAGAGAGGGGAATATCACCAAACACCTTAAAGAACAACTCCCATAACTTCTCAAATGGCAATTTGCCTGGAGTCAAGAACATGAAAGCAATTTTGGGATTCCTGGATGGAAAAGGCGGCGTCGACAGGATCTGCCTGAAGACAACACGCGCAGAAATCTCCTCATCAGTCAGTTCCCGGGCAGGTTCTGAAGGAAACCAGTCCCTAACGGGGTAAGTATAGTCCTGGGGCGGGTAGAGATAAGCCCAGAGCACGGTGATCACAATGAAAGCCACAGCCACTGGTATCCATATTCGTCTCCGTGGAGCTGCCCTTGCGCGAGGCAATGGAACACCCTTCATATCGTCGGTGTCCGATGCCCACAGCTGGTGCCACTTCATACTTTCCTGCATCTAGCAGTAAAGTGTCCCACCTTCATTGTTCTCAGAATTTACCTGACTTAGAAACCATCCAGGGCAACTCCCCCGTAAAATATGAAACAAGTCGCCTTCTACAAGATAAAAAGAAACAAGAATGTTGATTAAACTTGTTTGTGAGATGTTTAATAATGAAAACCAAACGATACTGAGATGACGAGGCTATTCCAAACCTAACTGATTTTGCCAGGTTACGATTTACTCAGAAATAACAAATTAACAGTCATGTTTGACTATTTGCTCTTTCTCTCACTATATTAGTACATAAAAGTAAGCGAATGTCGGAAGGCACAGAATCCCACATCCACTAGATTGTACCCGGCGTTTAGGCGATCAAGTTGAATTAAGATCATAATTTATCAAATCAATTTTGATTATTTCGAATTCGCAGCCTACTTTAGGGACAAAATAATTATGAAAGTGGGGTTTTCCAAGCTAAGAAAATACATTTGATCCTTAACCAATGGTATCACCATCCGGGGTACCTAACAGATCAATATGACTCAATGGAAGATGAAGCACGCAGCTCCAACATTCCTGAACAGAGGGACAAATAACATGACGCCGAGGAAAATATCGGACACAAAACACCTTTTCAGGAAGATAAACACTACTTTACCAAACCAAGTGGAATATAAAATATCCCACAAAGAATAAGTGACTTTTGGTAAAACATTGGAATCTATGGGTTCTAGAGTATCACATCATCTTCTTGCTGGGTCCTGTTTGTCCTCTAAGGCTGTTCACAGACTACTCCACTGTAATAGTTTTTTTTTTCTGAAACGAAGGCAAAAGATTTGCCTTTTCCATTCTTAAGAAGAAGGTGCCCTGTTTATTTGTGAAAAACCGGGCAAAAACCATAAAACAACGACAACATCATATGGCCACGCTCATCCACGCTACGGGGCCAAAGCCAAGACGTAAGAACAACGAAGCTCAAACTCGAAAACACAACTTCATCAAGACAAGACGACCAATCATCACCGCGGGAGAGAAAACGTCGTAGCTGCTATGGGAGGAGCAGACACGGGACGCTCGAACAAAGACAAAGAAGCCAACCCTCCGAGGAGCCCTCAGCACTCGGGGCCGCCGCCCCGACATCCAGCTATTCCGCTATGCCGAGCGGACCGCCAACACCACCTTCCGGGACCGCTGTCCTGACATTACCACCACTCGCACTCGAGCCACGACGCCGCACGACTCAGGCACCCGCAACCCAAGTTGCACCGGGTAAACCACTCGCATTCGGGGCCACTGCTCCGGCTTAAAAGTGAACTGCCCCTCCAAGGTGCGTCGACCGAGCCGACAACCTCGCCGCACTGGCGACACAAGATTGTCACCCAAGCCATGCGAGCAACTGCTCCGCCCCATGAAGCTTCTGCCCGCCATGGATCCCGAGGCCGGCGCTTCGGCGACTCGGGGCCGCTGCCCCGACATCCTACATCCCGATGACATGAGAAACAAGTGCAAGCAACGGAATGCAGGCCACTCCAAGATGATGCCTCCAAGAAGGGAGCGACGTAGCCTCCGCCCGGAACCTGAAGCTAGGGATTTCTCCCGGAGAGCCCAAACCACATGCCAGTCCAGAGAGAAAGAGAAAGAGAAAGAGAGTTCCACCTATGTCGATAATTTGGTTTCTCAAGCAAACTACGCAAGTAGAATCTTTCTGGTAACCAGCATGTGCTCATCTACCGCCATTTCGTACTTCATTAGGCCAGAAATGGTCACAGGCTACACTTTAGATCATAGTACTATTTTTCATATGAAAACTATCAATTTGTCTGCTAATCAAATAAATGGAGGGATTGAGTTGAGCATCACATGGTTCGATCTAAAAATAAATTTCGGAAATTGAAAGTGATAATAGAATTCTTAATTACTCGAGGTGTCAAATTCCTGGAAAAATAAATTCAGACAACAGACCAAGCATTGTTGCCCAAACTTCATTCCCCAATCACTTGCCAGTGGCCGGAAAGATCGCAACAGCACGGAAAGGCATCAGGCACGCTGCTCCTCGCTCCTGATCCCCAACGATTAATTCCCCAACCAGAACCGTCTCCAAGAACCCATCCAGGATCACAATGTGGGACAATGAAATGTTTCTCGGGAAAGGCCAGGCGGTCGTACCTGGATGGGTTCGCCGGCGGACAGACCGATCGATCCGAGAAACCGCCGGGCAGAAACGCATGCAGCAGGTACGCAGGGGAATGTGGAGCGAGCGTAGGGCGCTCGTTCGTTGGAGAAGGAAAAATGTCTTGATTTTTTCGAGTGGCGTTTATAGTTGGCGGAGAACGCGGGCAAGCGGAGTCCGTCGAGCGCTCCAGCTCGAGGGAACAACAGGGGAGAGAAAATGAATTTCATTATTTTCAGATGAAATTTTAGCTAGAAGAAGAAAACGTCATTTATTTTTAAATAAAGACAAGACGGTATTGTTAGATCCATAGAATCAACTAGCTCAAGATTTGAGTCACACAAAAGAAAAATCAAAGGTAAAAGGTATGTACCTTGATTAGGAGGTCCAGCGATGACCTCTTCTGGATCTGCTTCTCCTGATGTTCTGGGGTGAATGTGAGAATTTCTTACTCGTGCTTTGAGTGTTGAACTTGATCGGTGAGTGAGGGAGAAGTGAGAGAGAGAGCGAGCTGAATAGCTTATTCTATCTTCAACTTTCAATTCCCTTTTGTAGCAACACTAGCAACATGGGATCTTCACCATAAGATGGACGGTTAGGATGTCCCCGATCAGGGCATCCGATGGCTGTAACTAAAAGCTTCTAAAAAGACCTTAATTTAATTTATTAGATTAAAAAAACCTGCAAATCACTATTATATAATATTCTCCTCCTTGATCGTAATGCTAAACTTACAAGCCTATTTCTCAATAAAACAGCATACGAGACGACATAATTACAACGGTCATAGAGTAACGCAGAACCCAGTTACTACAATATATCACTTCATTTCAAACCAGAACTTCTTTAACTTAGTATCTCCATAAACTTATACTTATTACAAACTTATGAGCTCAGTTCTTTGTTGAAACTTATAGAGACAATGAATTGCAATTGCCAGTTAAGTACCATTGAACTAATTGACTACAATACATCATTCCGTCGAAGAGAAGAACCCTTCTTAGTCTTATGGGGAGATGGTGTCATGATGGTCTCAATTTTAGGATCAAAAGCTTTCTTCCAATCGCATGCTAGCAACATGATCTTTAAACACACTAGGTGGCAAGCCTTTCGTGAGTGCATCCGCTAACACTGCGTTAGTTCTTATATGTTTAATGCTTATCGTCTGATCCTGGATTCTATCTTTCACAACATGATATTTGATGTCAATGTGTTTGGTAGAACCACTTGACTTGTTGTTAATAAAGTAGATCACTGCGAGTTGATTATCGCAGTAAAGAGTGAGTGGCTCAGATATATTGTCAATCACCCTTAAACCCGTGATGAAGTTTTTCAGCCATACTGTCTGCCCGGTTGCCTCATAACATGCCACAAATTATGCCTGCACTGTTGATGATGCAGTGATACTTTGTTTGGTGATTTTCCAAGATATAGCTCCTTTTGCTAGGGTGAATATACATCCTAATGTGGATTTCTTAGTGTCAACACACCCCACAAAATCAGCATCCGAATAACCCACCACCTGGAGGTTATCAGTTCTCTTATATGTGAGCATGGCCTTTAGTGCCTTACAAATAACGTGGGGCTTTCTTAGTAGCCTTCCAGTGATACAACCCTGGATTAGGCTGATATCTCCCAAACATCCGATTATGAATGCTAAATCAGGGCGAGTGCACACTTGTGCATACACCATACTTCCATTAATTGAAGCATAAGGAACTGACTTCATCTTCACATATTCATAATCATTACTTGGGCACTAGAAAGTCCCAAACTTACCGCCTTGACAATAGGAGCAGGCGGGGCTGAGCACTTATGCATATCGTACTTTTTGAGCAGCTTCTCAATATACGCTCATTGTGATATCCCCAAGATTCCTATGGATCTATCTCGATGAATTTGACTGCCTAAGACATAAGCGGCTTCACCGAGATCTTTCATATTAAACTTTGAAAAGAGAAACCTTTTAGTTTCCAGCAGCATATTATTATTGCTACTGTGTCTAAGAGTATGTCATAACCATACAGTATTAGGAAAACAAAATTGCTCCCCTAGAACTTCACATAAATGCAATTGTCCACTTCATTTTCTTTGAAAATATATTTCGTTATGACTTGATCAAACTTGAAGTACCACTGCCTTGAGGCTTGCTTTAATCCATAAATTGATTTCTTAAGACGACATCCTAAATGTTCCTTTTCCTTCCATAACAAAACCTTTTGGTTGAGCCATGTAAACATTCTCATGTAAGTCACCATTTATAAATGCCGTTTTCACATCCATCTGATGCAACTCTAGATCATAATGAGCCACATGTGCCCGAATAACTCTGAACGAGTCCTTAGAAGAAACAAGTGAAAAAGTTTCATTATAATCAATACCTTCTCTCTGAGTGAACCCCTTAGCCACAAGACTTGCTTTGAACCTTTCGATATCACCTTTAGAGACCCATCTACTACCCAAAGTTTTGGCTCCTTCAGGAATTTCTACTAAGTCCCATACATCATTAATGCTCATGGACTTCATTTCATCTTTCATAGCATCAAACCATTCTGATGAATGATCACTTTGCATGGCTTCCTTAAATAAGGTGGGATCATCATCCAACATCGACCCATTCATATCTCACTCATATAAGTGATATAATCATCAAGAATGGCAGACTTTCTAGCCCACTTTGACCTTCTGAGAGGTTCATTATTTGGTACATCAACCATAACTTTAGGATACTAAGCATCTTCCATAGAAGTATCATTAGGTATGGACTCTAAAGGAGATGTCAGCAGGTGTAGCATTAGCAGTCCACTCAAGTGGAGGTTTATCCTCAACATGAACAGGAAACATTGGCTCTTGGATCACAGATATCGAGACATATTCCCGTTTCTCCTCCAAGGCTATTTCCCTGGGAGTCATGCTCCCCCTCAACATATCACTTTCCAAGAACACAACGTGTGTTGTTTCAACAAACTTAGTGAATTTCTTTGGACAATAGAAACAACATGCCTTAGATTTGTCAGGATAACCAATGAAATGGCAGCTGACTGTCTTGGGGTCTAACTTTCCCATAATTGGATTGAAAACTCTTGCCTCAGCAGGGTAGCCACACACATGCAAATAAATCAGGGTTAGTTTTCTCCCAATCCATAATTCATATGATGTTTTCGACATCAATTTGCTGGGAACCTTATTAAGAATATGTGCAACTGTCTTTAGAGCTTATATACATAAACCAAGCGGCAAATTGGAGTGACTTAACATACTTCGTACCATGTCCATAAGAGTATGATTCTGCCTTTTAGCGACTCCATTTTGCTGAGGTTCTCCCGGTGCTGAATACTGGGCTACAATACCATTTTCCGGTAGGAACTTAGCAAAAGGTCCAGGAATTTGGCCATAAGCAGTGTGTCTTCCGTAGTACTCACCACCACGATTAGACCTTACAACTTTAATCTTTCGACTAGCTTGATTCTCAACTTCAACTTTAAATATTTTGAACTTTTCTAATGCCTCGGATCTTTCTTTGATATGATAGATGTATCCATAGCAGGAGAATTCGTCGATGAGTCTTATGAAAGAATCAAAACCATCCATCGATTTCACATAAAAGGGACCACAGATATCCGTGTGAACAATTTCTAAAACTCTCGTGCTTCGATTTGTACCTTTCTTGATCCTCTTAGCATATTTCCCTTTGATGCAATCAATACAATGATCCAGATCCACATCTACAAATCCAAAGGATGAAGGACTTGCTCCTTAATGAGACGCTTGATTCCCCTCTCAAAATATGTCCCAAACGATAGTGCCATAATTTCGAAGAAGTCTCATCATCACCGCGCTTACGCTTGGTACTAACATTCACATTAGAAGAGGGATCACCTTCATTTATGGAATCACTTAGGGAAACAAGATAAAGTTTGTCTTGTCGGAAGGCGAGGCCAACATTAGTATTGTAAAACATAATTATACATCTCTTGTTCCCAAAGTCATAGTGATAACCATCATCATCTAAACATGATACAAACACAAGGTTTCGTCTCATAGAGGGTACATAAATTACATTACGTAAACGAAGTATAAATCCTCTATGGAGTATAAGTGTTAACTCTCCCATTGCCTCAGTCTCAGCTTCAACACCATTAGCAACTCTACTTGTTCTTCCCCTCTTCTTAGGGTCCTCTTCGTATCGAATCCCTGTAGGGAATTTGCAACATGAATTGTTGCACCTGAGTCAACCCACCATGTATTGGTGGCATAATTAACATAAAGGGATTCATCAATAAAGGTTATACAATTCGTACATTTCTTATTGACCATTTCATGAACCTAATACAATCCCTCTGAACGTGTCCACTTTTTCCACAAAAGCGACATTCATTAGGATCTTTACCATTAGCATTAGGGAGTGCATTTGTATTAGGAGCTTTGTTAGGATTCTTTTGCTGAAAGAACTTACAAGATTTCCTTTAACTTTAAACTAAGCAGGCTTAAGCTTCATAAGTTTTGATTTTTCTTCTTATGAGAGTGCTTGAACTGATTGACATGGTTAACCCATCCACCCTTAAGCCTTTCCTCGTCTTGTACACATCTGGCCATCATTTCATCCATGCCCCATTTAGAATCCATCGCATTGTAATTGATGGTGAACGGAGAGAACTCCGTGGGCAAGGATGACATAATAAAATGGACAAGGAAACCTTCAGAGATTTCCATTTCTATTGTCTTAAGTTTAGTGGCCATCTTAATCTTCCTCATGATATGCTATCTTAGGTTCCTAGTTGGATCATACCTTTTATCAATAAGCCTTCTAGTGAGACTTGTTACATAAATTTTGGATGATCCCTTAAACTGGTCCTCAATCTTTCCAAGGTAACCCTTAGCAGTCCGAGAGTCTAGAACAACCCCCCTCATACTTTGAGTGATGTAGCCCTTAAAGATCACGATGCACTTACGATTTGAGTCCTCCCACTTAGTTTTCTCATTATCATAAACCCTTTTTAGGGCGTTATAATTTGCATCACCTTCAACAGGTGCTATAGGAGGATCCATAAGGAGGGTATAATCAATATTTAGCAAAGCCAGAGTGATCTCAAGCTTCTCCTTCCATGTACCAAAATTACTACCAGTCAACTATTCTATGCCATTAATAATCCCGGTAATTTGAGAGGCATTAGATGCTACAAAAGAAACAAATGCTTTAAGTAAGTGATGGCCCAAAATATATTCGAGATCATTGGGGAACCCCAAGAGGAAGGTATGATTAGCACAATAGCAAGTTTTCCCTCAGTTATGAAACCAAGGTTATCGAACCAGTAGGAGCAAGGAAATACCTCCAAGGTGTTGTTTCCAACTTGGAATCCTGCATAACACAATCACAGAACTTTGCCCCCAACTTACAGTGAGGTTGTCAATCTCACCAGTTTTGCGGAAAACAAAGGATTAACCGTATTGTGTGGAAGATAGTAACAGCTTGCAAAAATTAAACAGAAAACAATAAACAATTGTAGATTGATGGTAAAAGAAAGGACCGGGGTCCATAGTTCACTAGTGGTGATTCTCCTTAAGATAGATGACATGTTGGGTGAAAAAATTACAGGGGGGTAATTGACAAACATCGAGAAAGCATACATGCATATACTAATCATCTTGACTCCTTTAAGATTTGATTAGGCATTACAACATTATACATAGACCATAATCCAACTGCATCTATGACTAATAATCCACCTTCAGGTTATCATCCGAACCCCCTCTAGTATTAAGTTGCAAGCAACAGATAATTGCATTACGCAAAGTATGGAAAGTAAACAATACGATTGTTTTGTGAACAAAGGATTGTTGTTTTCTGCCTAGTAGCAACAACACATCTAGTACCTTAGAGATTTCTGTCACTTCCCCAGATTACTAGAGGCATGAACCAACTATCGAGCATAAATACTCCCTCTTGGATTTGCTAGCATTTACTTGGCCAAGATAGCTACTAACAACGGAAAGCATGCAATATCACAAATAATAAAGACATGATAGAATCAATAATCAATCTGAAATAGCATCTCAATATCCATCGGATCCCCGCAAACACAACATGCAGAATTACAAATAGATGATCTTGATCATGAACGGAGCTCACAAGATCTAAACATGATAGCACAAAAGAGGAGAACCAACCATCTAGCTACTACATGGACCCGTAGTCCAAGGATAAACTACTCACACATCACACTGGAGGCATGCATGGTGATGAAGAAGGCCTCCATGGTGAATTCTCCCCTCTGGCAGGGTGCCAGGAAGAGCTTCAGATCCCTCCTGATCTAGGGATGGCGATGACGGCGGCTACAGACTCTTTCGTGGACTTTTGACCGGGTACTTAGGGTTTATGTATCAGAGGCAATATATAGGCAAAGAGGGAGGCCGAGGGGGTGCCTGAGGTGGCCGCACCACCCCCTGGCGTGGGCCAGGCCTTGCCGCGCGGCCAAGTGGTGTGGCCAGCCTCTGGACCCTCTTCGTCTCGTCTTTTGGCTCCGTGTTCCCCTCGGTGAAATATTGACTTTGGCTTTTGTCCGGTCCGATTCCGAGAATATTCATTTTCTAGCTTTTCTGAAACCAAAAACAGAAGAAAACAGGCAACTGGCACTATGGCATCTTGTTGATAGGTTAGTTCTAGAAGATGTGTAAAAATACTCCAAAGTGTGAACAAAACATAAGAAAGTAGATATAAAACAAGCATGGAACATCAAAAATTATAGATACGTTAGCAACGTATCAACATCCCCAAGCTTAACTCCTGCTTGTCCTCGAGTAGGTAAGTGATAAAAAGAAAGAATAATTTTTAAGGTAACATGCACCATCACAATCTTGATAAAGGCATGTATAAAACATTGATAGCTGGGATCATAGTACTTTAACATAGCATGAAAGATATAGTTCTAACAATAAGACATAGCAACTATGTCATAACATGAAAAGTTACAAACAAAAGATTCATGAATAACAATGCTTTGAAAGACGTTTGTTTGTTTCACATAAAGAAATCATAATGAGAATGGTATTCAGCTTGTCCCTCATAGTGTAGTAAAACATAAATGCATGGGACACCTTCGAAGTTCATAAGGGTGACTAGATAAAAATAGTTAAGAACAAGCAATATCAAAGTTATGCATCAATCAACAAGTTTTGGGACAATGCACATTAAACTAAGAATGGCCACTATGCTCTCTCAATAGGTGCATAAAGATAGAAGATGGAGACTCAACATAAAAGTAAAAGAAAGGCCTTCATAGAAGGAAGCAGAGATTCAAGTCTCATAAAGAGCTTCCAAAATTATGGTACTTATTAGTTTTCAGCTCTCATTGCCCCTATCATAAGCATCTTGAAGTGATTAAGGTTAAAGTGAACAAACTATGGAGTATATGCTTGACAAAGTATAAGTTGGAAATCTCATGTCCCTTGAATACGAGGGCCGCTCCTCATGCTACACAAGTTTAGTTACCGGTAAGTTCTTGTCATAGTAAGTACGTGTCTATCATAGAGAACCGCCAACGGGGTACCCCTTGCCCGATGATACGGAAGAATCCCCATATCAAAATGACAAGGCAAGCAGACAATAAGCATCTCAGCAATCTTCTTATTTACCATGGGAAAATGGTGCTTTTTTCTCTCTTTCCTCTTTTCTCATCTCTTTTTTCTTTTTTTCTCAATCTCTTTTTTTCTTTTTTTCTCAATCTCTTTTTTTATAAGAAGAATGCTTCATAGATTGCTCATTATGGCTACGCTGCAGGTTTCCACCATGATTAGGCATGGATTAGACCAGCCGCCCATGCGTTTCTCTAACACACATACATAACTCCATGGACTTACAAGCTCTCCTTTCATTTCACACCGACAACATCCGTAAACAAAAGAGCATGATATCAACTGGGTATAATGTACAAGTGCATTGTTGAAAGCGTTCCCCATGACAGCATGGTTCTGCTAATCCCCAACGTATAAGTGCAAGCATATACAACATAGATGACACAATGGTTCAAGTTTATTAAGTGTAATAAAAGTAAAGTGTGCCATCAAGTTCGTGAGAGCTTTAATCACTAATTTTCACATAACAAGTTAATTCGGAAGGTAGATAAAAACATGAATATACCTGGAATAGCAAATGCTAATAGGTAGGTATGGTGGACTCTTTAGAATAACTTGGTTTTATTTGTAGTTGGATGCATGAGTGGAACTCATACTTGGTTATGGAGGCTAGCAAAAGACTGGGAGCAACCAAATAAGAGAGCAAATAATGGCCATAATCATGCAAAGCGACAAAACATCCTTAATTAAAGCATAAAGTGATATTACAAGTCGAAAACTAAATGATCATCGAGGCTATGGTGACTTGGGATAGTCATAACATGGTGTGAGCCTGCCCCAAGTCGACCCAAATAAAGCATCAAATGAGAATACCACAATACTATGCTTTAATATGCTAAAACAACGCATGATTCTTTCAAGGCACATTAAGCAATCTCAATTGTTTATAACATGTCATGCTACAGAAAAAATCACTAAGCATAAAGCCAAAACAATACCAAGCATGACATGACAAATTCCAAGTCACAGTCAAAAACAAGCTCATCTTACTGCTTAAGCATGAACTTTCCTACTCTTTCCAAATCAAACCAACTTATTTGAAAACTAATGTATGAATGAGGGGGTCCAACCAATTTATTTAAGCAAACCAAGAAAGCTAAGCAAAAGAAATACCAAAAACAAAAACGAAGATACTCCAAGAACAACACAACTGTGCATGAAACAATAAAAATGAAGTGTTTGGAAGAAACCTAAAATTTTTATTGATGAAGAAGGGGATGCCTTGGGCATCCCCAAGCTTTGACGCTTGTACTTCTTGGATATTTCTTGGGGTGACACGGGTGGCATCCCCAAGCTTGAGCTTTAGTCCATTGTTCATCTCATTACATCATTCTTTCTCTACACTTGAAAATTCCCTTCATACAAAACTTCACACAATCGTCATTAGCAACATTAGTGCACTCCAGATAATAAGTCTTTTGGTTCAGTTCCAACACAAGTAAAACTTCCATTAAAACACAAGATACTGTAGAACTTCCTTTAAAAAGTTCAAGTGATCAAAGAGAACTCAAAGAGAAAGATATTAAGAGGCAAATGCAAATAATGGCAGAAATCTGT
This sequence comes from Avena eriantha, assembly GCA_910589775.1. Classification (NCBI taxonomy): domain Eukaryota; kingdom Viridiplantae; phylum Streptophyta; class Magnoliopsida; order Poales; family Poaceae; genus Avena; species Avena eriantha. The sequence goes on along the minus strand of OU342746.1, from coordinate 152,020,545 downwards.
CAAAACAGACCAGCAGGTAAAAACCAATTTTTTTTCAAAGACCTTCTGTTGCTCAAATAGAAAAGTGTTGTACTAACGAAAGTTAGATAACAACCTGGGGCAGAAGCACAAAAAATCACAGATCAAACCGACGTACAGAGGTTTTTCGAGAATTTTTACAACGAGGAAAAAATCTATTTGAGGACAGCAACTTTCCCAAGCGTTACTTCTCTCTCATTAGAGGTTATTCTTGGCGCCAAAATCACACAAAAATGATAAGGAGCGGTTATTATAGAGGTAATAACTTCCAAGACTCAACTAAAACTTTTGGGTTATCTCCCAATAAGTATTTTTCTTTAACGTCTTTAAGTTAGGCATAAGAAGCAAGAAAATAATCAAGTATTATCAAATGAAGAAGCATTAAGAGCAAATTTTGTTTTCATAGGAGAGGCAAAAGGAATCTTATCTCTCTTCTTAGGGAAGTGTTCTATACCTTTATTGAGTGGAAATTGATATTTAATGGTGCCTTATTTCATATCAATAATGGCACCGACAGTTCTAAGAAAAGGTCTTCCAAAAATAATAGGAAAAGAAGCATTGCATTCAACATCCAAAACATAGAAATCAACGGGGACATAGGCATTGCTAACCATAATAAGAACATCATTAACACTCCCCATGAGTTTCTTTTTAGCATTATCATCAAGTGGGACATTTAAATAACAATCTTCTAATGGTGGCAAATCAAGCATTTCATAAATCTTTCTAGGCATAATAGAAACACTACTATCAAGATCACATAAAGCTTTGAGATCAAAATCATTCACTTTCATATTAATGATGGGTTCCCAACCATATTCTAATTTCATAGGAATAGAAGCTTTATGTTTCATCTTTTCTTCTTTAATTTTTATGAGAGCATCAATAATGTGTTTTGTAAAGGCCATATTCATAGCACTAGCATTAGGACTTTTTAGCAAGCTTTTGTAGGAACATAATTAATAAATATTGCAACCATCAAGATCAAAATTATAATTATTATCTAAAGTAGTAGAGCTATTGTTTCCCATATTTCGAAGGATTTCAGCATTTTTACTAGAAAAGGTTCCATTGGGTTTACTAGCTTCAACATTAGTGGAAGTGATAGTAGAAATACTAATATTTCTAGAAATTTCATCTTCTCTTTCCCACTTAGCATGCAATTCAGCTAATAGTCTAACATTTGCATTAATTCTAACTTGTATGGCATTAGTAGCAGCAAAGGGATTCTCAATAGTTTCAGGTTTAGCAGCCATTTTATTAATCAAAGAGGATTGTGCTTTAGACAAATATGATATATTTCTTTCAGCATTAGAAAGTTTTAATTGCAAACTAGTAATTTCCCTATTTAAACTCTCAAGTTGATGACTAATATTTTTCAAAATAGTAGATTATTCCTCCATGGTTTTAGTAAATAATTTATTCTGCTCATATTGCATTTGCATGAAGTTTTTAGTGTCTCTTTCAACTTCTAAAATTCTTTCTTCACTAGGTATTCTAGGTTTACCATGATAACCATAAGTATTATTAGGAGGGCATGTCCTATAATTGTTATTACCATAATTATTGTTGCCAAAATTATTATTTCTTATAAAATTCACATCAACTTGCTCTTCTTGAGCAACCAAAGAGGCTAAGGGAACATGATTTGGATCAATATGAGCTTTCCCATTAACAAGCATAGACATAATAATATCAATTTTATCACTCAAGGAGGAGGTTCTTCAACAAAATTTACCTTCTTACCTTGTGGAGCTCTCTCAGTATGGCATTCAGAATAGTTAACCATCATATTATCCAGAAGCTTTGTTGCAGCACCCAAAGTAATGGTCATAAAGGTACCTCCAGCAGCAGAATCCAGTAGATTTCTTGAAGAATAATTCAATCCTACATAAAAGGTTTGGATAATCATCCAAGCAGTTAGTCCATGAATGGGACAATTCTTTACCAAAGATTTCATTCTTTCCCAAGCTTGAGCAACATGTTCATTATCAGGTTGTTTAAATTTCATTATTTCACTTCTCATAGATATAATATTAGCAGGAGGATAGTATTTTCTAATGAAAGCATCTTTGCATTTAGTCCAAGAATCAATACTATTTCTAGTTAGGGATTGCAACCATTCTTTAGTCTTTTCCTCTCAAAGAGAAAGGACACAATTTAAGCTTAATAATATCCCCATCTATATCCCTATGTTTTTGCATCTCACAAAGTTCAACAAAGTTATTAAGATGAGCAGCAACATCTTCAGTACAAATACCAGAAAATTGTTCTCTCATGACAAGATTGAGCAAAGCAGGTTTAATTTAAAAGAAAGTAGCTTCAGGAATAGTTGGAGCAATAGGTGTGCACATGAAATCATTGTTGTTAGTGCTAGTGAAGTCACACAACTTATTGTTTTCAAGAGTAGTCATTTTTCTGTGTTTTTAATAAAGAAAGAAAACTAGTACAACTATTTTGTGTGTGTTTTTGATAAGAAATAAGTAAACAAAGCAGAAATAAACTAAGCAAAACAAAAACAACAAAGTAAATAGATTGGTTATGAGGGACTCCCGTTGTGAAGATGTCTTTGACTCCCCGGCAATAGCACCAGGAAATGAGCTTGATGTCCCAAAATATATTCGATCTCGTTGGGGAACCCCAAGAGGAAGGTATGATGAGCACAACAACAAGTTTTCCCTCAGTTATGAAACCAAGGGTATCGAACCAGTAGGAGCAAGGACACACCTCCAAGGTGTTGTTTCCAACTTGAAATCCTGCACAACACAATCACAGAACTTTGCCCCCAACTTATAGTGAAGTTGTCAATCTCACCGGTTTTGCGGAAAACAAATGATTAAACATATTGTGTGGAAGATAGTAACAGCTTGCAAAAAGTAAACAGTAAACAATTGTAGATTGATGGTAAAAGAAAGGACCAGGGTCCATAGTTCACTAATGGTGATTCTCATTTAGATAGATGACATTTTGGGTGAACAAATTACAGCGGGGCAATTGACAAACATCGAGAAAGCATACATGTATATACTAATCATCTTGACTCTTTTGAGATTTGATTGGGCATTACAACATTATACATAGGCCGTAATCCAACTGCATCTATGACTAATAATCCACCTTTAGGTTATCATCCGAAGCCCCTCCAGTATTAAGTTGCAAGCAACAGATAATTGCATTACGCAAAGTGTGTAAAGTAAACAATACGATTGTTCTATGAACAAAGGATTGCTGTTTTCTCCCTAGTAGCAATATCACATCTAGTACCTTAGAGATTTTTGTCACTTCCCCAGATTACTAGAGGCATGAACCCACTATCGAGCATAAATACTCCCTCTTGGAGTTGCTAGCATCTACTTGGCCAAGATAGCTACTAACAATGGAAAGCATGCAAGATAAAAAATAACAAAGACATGATAGAATCAATAATCAATCTGAAATAGCATCTCAATATCCATCGGATCCCCGCAAACACAAGATGTATAATTACAAATAGATGATATTGATCATGAACGGAGCTCACAAGATCTAAACATGATAGCACAAAGGAGGAGAACCAACCATCTAGCTACTACATGGACCCGTAGTCTAAGGATGAACTACTCACGCATCACACCGGAGGCAGGCATGGTGATGAAGAAGGCCTCCAGGGTAAATTATCCCCTCCAACAGGGTGCCGGGAAGAGCTTCAAATCCCTCCCGATCTAGGGATGGAGATGATGGCGGCTACAAACTCTTTCGTGGAATTTTGATCGGGTACTTAGGGTTTCTGTATCAGAGGTAATATATAGGCGAAGAGGGAGGCCGAGGCAGTGCCCGAGGAGGCCGCACCACGCCCTGGCACGGGCCAGGCCTGGCCACGCGGCCAGGTGGTGTGGCCAGCCTCTGGCCCCTCTTCATCTCGTCTTCTGGCTCCGTGTTCCCCTCAGTGAAATATTGACTTTGGCTTTTGTCCGGTCCGATTTCGAGAATATTTATTTTCCAGCTTTTTTGAAACCAAAAACTGCAAAAAATAGGCAACTGGCACTGTGGCATCTTGTTAATAGGTTAGTTCCAGAACATGTGTAAAGATACTCCAAAGTATGGACAAAACATAAGAAAGTAGATATAAAACAAGTATGGAACATCAAAAATTATAGATACGTTAGCAACGTATCAGTAAGCATCACCATTTTATACTCATTTTGTCAATCTAGTATACATCAGCTTTGGCTAGAAATAGACATGATCAATAAAATGTTGTGGTTAAAAACATCTGCCAATCATCTTTGGCCAGAATGACATGTATAAGCCACACTTAACTAAATCCTCTCATATATGGAATTCTTTCATCAGTACGGTATACATCAACATTAGCCAAAAGTGAACTAGACCAATAAAATTTCATGGTCAAAATGCCCATCAATCAGCTTTGGCCAGAATGATAGATATAAGGCATGCTTAATTTGAGGATTTATAAACTTAGTTTTGTAGCAAAAACATTATCGTCATAATAATTGAAAACACCATACAAAGAATTAACTAAACATGATAACAACATTAAAACTACTTAAGCGTGACACACAATTGCATGACAAAGGAATAAAATGTCAGACAACTACGTTCCATAATTGACATAATAAAATATGCCAAAAATTTAGCCCCAAAACTTATTTATATTATCCTTAACTATTCTTAAAATTTAAATAGGGGAACTTAGTAATTTCAGTTAATCCGAGCCCATAAAGTATTTTGGCGCAATTATATTTTTATTTAACCTAAATTATTTCAATACGAGCCGAATCTGGCATAGACAACTCCCCCTAGTTCCCCGTAGTGGTCCATTGGATAGAATTGCTGCCGCTTAACACAGACCGTCATATGATGATCTGACAGCGCACAACACACATGGCCAGAACGAAACCAATCGGCGATGGCTGCCCCCCGACCCCTACTAGCCCCCATTCTCCCTCCTTCTCTCTTCCACCCTATCGGTGATGAGAGATGTGACCCGGGGAAGCCGCAGCAACAGGGGAAGGGGATGGCGTCGGTGTCGACCAGGCCTCCTCACCGGAGCTGCGTGTGGATTTGGCTAGCGCACACCTCCATCGAGTGGCCCTGGATAGCACCCTTTGCAAGGAGACGACGTGCACACATGCATCCCTATGTTGGCGTCGATCACCTCACCAAGATCCATCACCGTAGTAGGCCACGACACCGCCAAGCACGCGAGGATGCACCGTGATGAGTCCAAAATTGAAGCATATTTACCGTTTTTTTTGCATAAATAGATTAGGCAACGTGTTTGCCTCATCAAATACTTTCTCTTGGTGAAGACGGCAGAGAGACCCGACAATCACATCCACCAAAAACCATGAAAAACCGCATCTGAAAGGGATCTGAAGGAGGAACTTGGCGGAGGGCAAATCCCTGTTGTTTCACTGATCATTGAAGGACATCGCATCATCCTCTTCACCATCAACCACTGCATCCTCATCACCATCATCATCCCCACCTCTCATCTATTATATCCTGTTGTAATTCTAGATTCGATTGTGGTTTGCACTAGATTTATTCCCGTACTTTTATCCATCCATTTGATTATGATGATGTCGTTGATTTCTTCCATGTGTGAGTAGTTCTTTTGTTCTTGGGGAGATGGAGAAACCCTAGCACTATTATGAACTTGTAATAAAGATGATCTATTCTTGTGTCTGTATGATTAGCCGGTCTATGATAGATTTATGATTTTTGTTTGATCTCTCTCTTTAGATGGTATGTGTAGTCGGCCACATATCATTTGCCCTCAGGACTAAAGGGAGGGAGAAATCCTTTGGACGTGTTTGGGAGCATGCCTAGAATAGTTTCGTGAAAAATTGGTGCCGGCTTGCAACCTACACTATCAAAGGAGGATAAAGAGGGACTCCCTAAGCTAATTACAATATCCACGGGGAAACCCTTAATTGCGGTGGTTTTTATGGGTGATTGCTTTCAGACATCGCAGTGGTTATTTAGAGGTGACCTCACTCTTGGCTCAACAAAGTGGATTCCTATGAGTCTTATAGTGAACATCTTATTATGGAGCTCTCTCCACACATATCATGACACAAGAAGTATGTTATCTTAATTAATAATAATAATATCATGCTTGTGGTGTGTCCTATATCCCTAAGAACATTTTAGCCCTATTGAGTTTAACCATGGTTTCACACAACATTGTTACTTGCTTTCTTTTTACTCGTTTTAATTACTTTTCTGCACACAACCAAAAACCTTTCAAACACCCTTTACTTGAGATAAAATGCATCTTACAAGTATCCTTTTGTGGAAAGTGATGGGGGGCATAAAGACCTTACCAAATAGCTCTCTGTGGGTTCAATAATTTTACTTTGAAACTAGCTACAGTTGATCTGTGCACTTGCAGTCATCACACCACCACGGTCTAGTGCGGCAAACGACGAGGCGGCTTGGGTACGAGCCCGAGCGCACCTGCCGTCTTAAGGGGTTGGCTCCGGTGTTGCCATCGCTAGCGAAGGCAATGAGGCCCATAAGGTACACATCCACCACCCTTAGGACATTAGATTAGGATTAGGGTTCTTGAATATGGGAAATTAGGTTAGGGTTCTTGAGTAATTGGGGAACTATGGTTAGGGTTCAGACTGCGTGAAAATCAGGACTAAAACATCAACTTTATTCAATTTTGAGCAAGAACTTGATCTTAAACAAAGCTCTAGCAACAGAACCTTTGATCTTGAAATTTAGTCACAACATCAAAACTTGAACAAAGCAGGAAGAACAAGCTCACTTGAACATAATAACTTGAAATAAAAGGGCTCAATCTTGAAGCTAGTAAGCTCTAATACCACTATTATATCCATAGGATCAACTAGCTCAAGATTTGAGCCACACAAAAGAAAGATCAGAGGTATGTAACTTGATCAGGAGGTCTAGCCATGGCCTCCTCTTGATCTGCTTCTCTTGATGTTCTTGTGCTGATTGTGAGGATTTCTTACTAGTGCTTTGAGTGTTGAACTTGATAGGTGTGTGACAGGGGTATGACTTATCGGGTTCCCATAAGTGTATACCTAGTACATACTCAAACTAAGGCCCATGAGGCCCGCAAGGAAATAGGAGTCCCGGAAGCATTTGAAGCTCATGACCCGAATGTGTTGATCAAGATAGAAGTGGCAACCGACATAGTAGTATAGTTGTAACTAAACTTTTAACAGATCCATGTTGGAATCTGAGACATAACCCCACATATATAGGCTGGGGGGATCGGACGGAGAGGGCATCGTAGCTTTGAGCGAGACACAACCCGTCGTGAGTTAGATTGCCTCTAGCAAATCGATGACTCTATAACCCTCTGTTTACATAATCGAGCAAGACTTTAACTCCCTTGTTTGTTTGATAGGCCAACGAAATCACCAGAGCTCTTTTTTCCATCAAACCCAAGTCCATAATCAAGGACATTGCTGAGGTTATCCTCGACACTTGGCGCTGTTTGTGGGAACTCTGAGCCCTGCAGTCATGAATTCGGTGGCTCTAGCTTCACCAAGAAGCAATCCTATGATTGTGGTCGGTGAGATCCACGATGATCCCACCGATCTTGATCCACTACCTCCCACCCCTCTACTGGCGTCCAAAAGCTTTGATCAGGAGACATATCTCATGATCGGGGACCTCCACTTTTGTATCGAGGCAACAGAAATCCTCTACCTTTCAGATCCGATCTACTCGAATCCGCCAGCTGCAATCATAGCACTTGCAGCAATGCCAATATCTTCTATCGGCTCCATTGGAAGGGCCACCTCTCACCCGACAAACATCGAAGACATTAGCGGCCAGGCCACGAATCTAGGGAGTTGCCGATTTGTATGACGGCCTCTCCTTCGGGTCTGACTCTAAAACACCATCACCCCACAACAACGACCTGACAAACGGAAAATCTTTGAAAAATGTCAACTCTAGATCAAAAAAGGCGACTCATACCCAGCATAGGATCCACATGATTTCATTCATCTCTAGGACAGTGTATCCTACGATTCCGACGACCGCATCGACAACTCGTACATGGAGTGCCACCAGGTGTGTGTGATCATAGGAGCCATAGAGACGGACGAAGGAACCTCAATAGAACATGACGATCATGGTAACCCTATCATCCATCCCAAATGCCCACATGCACGGATCGAAAACACATGTGGAAAACCATGTTGTCCAAGGAGGAGGTGGGGCACACGATGGTGAATAGATAACTATTCAGCTATCACCAGCTTCCTAGGAGAAAGCAAGAAACGCCATGTCGGGTGCAGTACCCATGACAGTGGACACTTCATGCGAATATCTAATGGCATACCAGTACCTCCTTGTTGGCTGTGAAAATTTGTGTTGTGTTGTGCAGGAAATCACGCTTTTAAGGCGAAATTTGGAGCCATAAATGAACATTTTGAGGAAGTATACACGGCAAAGCAAACTTGGAGTCAATGCTAGGTGCTAGAGGCCATAACGACCACTGGTATGGGCAAGGCGCGCTCGTACAGCCCACCTGTACCAGGTGGTAGCGACTTTGTCTCGTCAAATCCTATGACTTTCATGAAGGTGCCTATATATTTTGAGGTCCCAGCTGCCGCACAGAGGGCCGCCATTATCAGATTGCATCACAACACCACCAAGGAGATCCATCACCATAGTTCATCCTCTCTGTCCTCCATCCTTGATGACTGCAAGTGCACATATCAATTGTAGCTAGTTTCGAAGTAAAGATATCGAACCCACAAAGAGCTATTGGTAAATATTTTTTATGCCCCTCGTTACTATCTACCAAAGGATACTTATAAGCTGCCTTTGATCTCAAGTAAAGGGTGTTTGAAAGGTTTATGGTTGTTTGCAGAAAAGTAATTAAAACAAGTGAAAGAAAGCAAGTATCAAGTTTATATGAAAGCGTGGTTGAACTCAATAGGGCTAAAACGTTCTCGGGTACGTAGGATACACCATTAGCATAGTATTATTGTCATTTATAATCAAGATAACATACTTCTTGTGTCATGAGGTGTGTGGATAGAGGTCCATAATAAGGTATTCACTACAAGGCTCGTAGGAGGCAACTTTGTTGAACCAAGAGTGAGGTCACCTCTAAATAACCACTACGATGTCTGAGAGCAGTCACCCATACAAACCATCACAATTAAGGGTTTCCCCATGGATATCATAATTAGCTTGGGGATTCCCTCTTTAATCCTCCTTTTACCGTGTAGGTTACGAGCCAGCGCCAATATGTCACGGGGCCATTCCGGGTATGCTCCCAAGACACGTCCAAAGGATTTCTCCCTCCCTTTAGTCCCAAGGGCAAATGATATGTGGCGAACTACACATACCATCTAAAGAGAGAGATCAAACACAAATCATAATTCTAGCATAGACGGCCAAGTCATATGGACACAATAATAGATCATCTTTATTACGAATTCATAATGGTGCTAGGGTTTTTCCATCTCTCCAAGAACAAAGGAACTACTCACACATGGAAGCGATCAATAACATCATCATAATCAAATGAATGGATACAAGTACGGATATAGATCTAATGCAAACCAGAACTGAATCTGGAATTGCAACAAGATCTAATAGATGAGAGATGGGGGTAATGGTGGTAATGGAGATGTAGCGGTTGATGATGAAGGGGATGATGCATTGTCCTCCAATGGTCCGTGAAGCAACTGGAATTTTGCCACAGCCAAGTTCCTCCTTCATATTCCTTTCAGATGTGGTTTTTCATGGTTTTTGGTGGCTGTGAACGTCAGATATCCCTCTCGTCTTTGCCAAGAGAAAGTATTTGAAGAGGCGATCATGCTGGCACTTGGTACGGGTAGGCTCCGCCTGTACCGCCGGTCATTATCGGTACTGATTGCTCCTATTCGCTCGGTATTCTCCCAGGTGCGAAGGTAAATTCATAAAATGACTTTTATCACTTAGAAATATATTATATAATTACACAATATGACAGTTCCAATTGATATGTTCATATAAGACTCAATGATTTGGGATCCTGTTAAAACAAGAACAAAATGGTGCATGCAGACGCAATGAAATACAAAGATCCCTACTCTATTTATTTAAAAACAAAAGGTAAATATACTTCAATTTTGGACTCATCAATCCTCTCCGTAGCCATAGCCATTATCTTGTACTTTATATCTCCTTGTGATTCAGCGACCATTGTAAGAATATTTGATATCAATCTAAGTATTTTGCACAATGTTTTCTATCCTTGATCTTATTTTTATGAGTGAGTAGTCCTCATGGACTATGAGTTGGGGTGAAACCTCATAGCGATTATGTCCATATAATCTATGGGAGCATTGTGTATTGTTTGAATACAATATTTGTATCTTTGTTTTATTGTCTCCTGTCTCGATCTTTGGACTTGTAGGTACCCAAGACCCCCTAGATCGATAAAGGCTTGAGATGAGATACTTGGTTAGCGACGATCGCATAGGAAACCTAGTGATAGAAAGGGGAGTACGGTCTTCTCTTAGTGATCCATTGGGGAACAACAGCAACATCACTTCTTAAGGCTTTGATCTTTGTTTTCACTTAATAATTGTTTGTAGCCCGGTGCTTCATGGTGCATGCGGTTGGATCAAAAGGCTATTGCTATTCCTATGGCTCGCAGGGGCTTTAGTATATCAGGATGTGTTTCCTACAAATTTTATCTCTATTAAAGCATTACATATGACTGTGCTTATTATTATCTTTATCCCATATGATGTATAGGTGCAGGTGAATCTTCAACCCTTGCCTATGTCCATCCATTGAAACAACCCATGATATAAAGTAAACTAGAAACATCCTATAAACGAAGGTAAAACGAACAAAGAAAGTATTGTAGACATGTCCTTATTTAATTCATTTTAGCATTATTTCCTAAGGTTCGATTAAACCTTGGTCTACTAGGAAAAAGCTACTATACTACATCCATGAATCCGGATCGAAGGTATCAACTCTTTTTCTAGCGCCATTGTCAGGGAAGCAATTCGCTATCTTGGTGAGGTCACTAGAGACCTTGTTTTTAGTTTTCTTTTTGTTTGTAGTTTATTTCTTGTTATTAGTTTACTTTCTTGTTATCTATTTGAAAACCCCCAAAAAATTAGTTACTTGTTTATTTGTTTCCATTATTCCAAAAACACCAAAAATAAAAGATCTATGGCTCAAAATAAACTTGGGGAGTATGCTACTCCTACTGATGATTTTATTCGTGCACCTATTACTCAACCCGTCGTTCATGCGAAATCATATGATGAAATTAAGCCTAACCTTTTGAGTTTGGTTCAACAGAACCATTTTGGAGGCTCATCTTCTGTAGATTTAGGTTTGCGCCTTAAAACGCTTACTGAAATTTGTGACATGATGCGCATTAAAGATGTTGACCCAAATGTGGTTAAATTACGTTTGTTCCCTTTTTTCTAAGAGGAAAGGCCAAGGACTAGTTGCTAGCTTTGCCTAAAGGCACTATTACATCTTGGGAGGAATGCACTCATCTATTTATGACTAAATTTCCCCTAGCTAAGACTATGCAACTAAGATCCAACATTACAAGCTTTAGACAAGAAGACAACGAGCCACTAGCGCTTGCTTGGGAAAGGATGAAAGAAACTATAATGAATTGTCCTAGTAATGGAATGGAAGAATGGCTTATATTGCATTTATTTTATAATGGCCTTAACCCAATGTCTAAGTCTATGCTAGATACTTCCACAAGAGGAACTATCATGGGAAAGCAAGTGAGTGCTGCAAAGAAATTACTTGATGATATGCAAAACAACCATGCCCAATGGCATGTCGAAAAGGGTGAATTCAATCACCAAGGTAAACAATGAAGAGCTTACTACAAAGGTAGATGAGTTACTCAACAAAGTAAAGGGTAAGGAAGATACCCAAATTAATGCTATCACTACCGATGTTAATGGTGTTAATTTTATAGGTCGTAATCCTTACACTCCTTCTTGGAAGAGTCAAAACTTTGGATCAAATTTTCAAAAGCAATATTTTAATCCTACAGGTGCTCCACATAATAATTATGATAACAATGGAGCAAATCATGGCAATCTCTTGTTGGAAAATACTATTAGAACTTTGCTCAAACCGAGCAAAACAATATGCTTATTAAAATAATGGAGACCCGTGAATCTTGTATTCGTACATTTTCTAACCAGACTGTTGCAATTAGAAATGATGTGCAGGCTCTACAAGAAAGAACCAAGACCGTGGAGGCAAAACTGGGCAAAGTAGATGAGATCCAAGCTCTCATACTTGCAAAATTCATTGGAAAGCCCGAGCCAAATCCGTTGGAGGAACTCAAGATGATGAGGGCAGAAGTAAAAGAAGAAAATCTTGAAGAGCTGGACTGTAGCAACACGCCAACACCGGAATACACTCTGGAAGATTTATTAAAGATGATCACCTTAAGGAATCCTGGTATTGAACAAGGTATGATGATACATACCAACAATTTATAAAAGAAGTAGCATCTAAAGTTCGCAAACTAGAAGTGAAGTATAAGAAACTAGCTGATAAGCTTCTAGCTAATTTAGATGATATTTTCAACCCACTATTAAAGTTAAGATTGGTATTAATGAGATATCTACACTTTGTGATCTTGGTCCAATCGTCTAAAAATTTCGAAGAGTTTATTTGACAAGTTAAACTTGGGGCCATTTGCAACTACTGAAATGAGACTCCATCTTGCTGATTCAACCTATAAATAAGCTATTGGGATAAAAGAAAACATAGTTGTTGAAATTAAAGGATGTCTTTCTCTTATTGATTTTGTTATAGTGGAGATGCCTGAAGATCCCATAACATCGGCCCTTCCTAAGAACCATTAAAGATTTGATTAATTTACATGAAGGGAGTGTGGGAATATGACTACCATCTGGAGATGCTTTTATAGTACACTTCCCTAGGAAGAAGAAGGCCAAGCATAACAATGATGATGGTATGATTACACTAAAAGCAAATTACTTTGGAGTGGGTGTTCCACTTCCAAAGCCTAAATAATCACCATCTAGGTCAAGCTAATTGACCTTAACTAGAAGCGCTTCTTGGGAGGCAACCCATGTGAAATAAAGTTTTTGTTTTTGTTCTTGTGTTAGTTTTTTTTTTTAATAAAGAGTGTTCAAGAAGTACTTTGGAGAGAGGAGAACAAAATAAGGTAATCCTCAATCTTTTATATTTGCTAACACATGGCCTTAAGGTACTACTGTTTTTTATGAAGTATATTTGTTGTTATTTTGTTGATTAATAAGATGTGCAAAGGCGCGTGAAGCTACTAACTCAATTCCACAAGGTTTTAAGCTTTAAGGGTGCTTAACGACCACCGGTATGACCGGAGCCCCCGTACCACATCGCGGATCAAGAAAATATAAATTCTGATTTTTGCTGCAGGATGCAGTGGCCGTAACGACCACTGGTACAACCGGAGGCGGCCGTACCGCCTGCCCATACCATACCCCGAGCGAAACATCGACTTTGAAGCAAAACCTACAGACCAAATAACGACCAGTCGTACAGGCGCATGCGACCGTACCGCACGCTCATACCGAGTGCATCGTCAGAAGGGATCCTTTGACCCTAAGGTAGGACATTTGGTACGGGCAGGTTGTGGCCATACCGAGTATGTGGCTGCCATATCCACCCAGGAAGAGGTAAACATAAAAATGCCTAAACACAAATCTCTCTTTCTTCTACCTCCAAACTCCAAATCTCCTCCATTGGAAATTCAAATCTTACTTATTATTCTTCGATTCCTCGCACACAATCGATCTAAGGTATGTTTCACCTTCGATCCCTAGTTTATTTGCATCAAAACCTTGCTCAATCCTTCACCATTATCAATCTAGACTTAGGTCTTGTTCTTGAGATAATCTTGATTATCAGAATGCTTAATTTTGTTTTTAGAGGAGTTTATTTTGTAACGGTGTAGAGGATCATTCATTTTATGTTTTTAATGGAACAATTTTCTAATTAGCTTTATTATTTGTTTTAGTTTTAGATGAATACGAGGAGCCATACACATGTGATGGCTGTGGAACAATACACACCACCCGTTGATACGCTCACCCTCGAGTCAATTGGTATCGAGTTCACCGAGGAGCTTCAGCTCAACCATCTCAAGATCCGAGAAATCAAGTCCACCAAGTGGGCGTGTCCTTACATCCTCAACCAACTAGGCATTCATCATGATTTTGACTTACTCTGCAATAATGTAGGTTTGTATCACTTTGTTTTTAGGATGAAGCCACATACCACCGCCTGACGCTTGAGTTCCTTAGTACCTTGACACATATAGTGTGCTCACACTATTGCCCTGAGGAACAAATGCCTGGAGTTGATCACATTAACTTCCGTCTTATGAACTATGAGTATTCCTTGATGCTCGACCAATGGGCTCACTACTTTGGGTTTGCCAACAATGCTACCGACATACACTCCACCACCTTTGTTCTTGATCCATCACCCTTGGCTTACTTTAATAGAATAAGAATTCGTGTAAATACACCCAAGGGAAACCAAATTGATCACCCTGCTATTCATTATTTGTTTTATGTTATTGCTAACACCTTGTAGGCATGTGGCGAGTTTACTAGAGTTGATGAGGAGGATATGATAATCCTTGCTAGAGATGCTATTCCCAACTGTAACTTAATGCCAAATTTGGGCGCCCTTCTTTTGTTTTATCTTTAGCATCAAGCTCTGTAGTCTCGTGGTTCCATATGCGGAGGAGTCATAACCATTCTTGCACATGCACTTCACGTCAACCTAGGTAATATCCAACCGTTGGCAGGATACCACCGTCTTGGTTTTTCTACTCTAAGAGCTTGTGGTATGATTTCTAGAACTAATGGTAGATACTTCCTTGATATACTTGGAGCGAATAACTTGATCCCGGCTCCTTTGCCTAATGGTTTGTTCTCTATCGAGGATGGATGTTTGCGCAAGGACGTGCAGGTTGAGGCAAGTCTACTTCAACAAGAAGAACTCGTGGGAGAAGAAGGAGAAGATGAAGTAGTAGAACAAGAAGGACCCGAACAAGATGTGCAGTCACCAAACTACTACACCACCTATCTATGCTCTATAAGTAAGCATTCAAAACATGAAGAACCACTCCATCAACCTTCAAGATGCTACTACTAACCTCTCAACCCAGTTCAACAATTGTAGCAACCAATGGAACTTGGGAGATTATCCACCGACACCACATTGAGCAACAAAAGGGCTTGAAAAAGACCAAGCTTGTGGATGTGTCCCCCGGAATTTTTATTTGTGTAATAATGAGGTTGTACTCCAGCTCCTTGCGAGCTTTGGAGCAGTCGTGTTGGTTTGTTCTTACACTTTGCTTTTTTCCTTTGTTTTTCGTTTGCTTTTTTTCTTAGTTCCTTGCTTGGCCGCAAGTTCTTTTCTATTCTTTAATCCCCATCCTAAAAAATACAAAAATATTTTTTCCTTTTTCCTTTTTTGTGAAAGTGGATTTGCCTATTGCCTCTTTGCTTGAATATCATTATGAGAGTGATTTTAACTTGAGTTTTGAAGGAACACATCCCCATAAGGAAGAGAATCATGAAGTCACTCATGATAGGTATGTCATGTGTCTCCCACTTTAGAAGTTTGAATTGTTTATCTTAGTTCGTTGATTTGCTAAGATGCTATGCTAGTGGGAGTAATTCAAAATAGTTAGAGTAAAGCTTTTTATTTGCATGAGTAGTTAGTTGTGGAAGTTTTTGTTCTAGGTCTTGTAGTTAACCAAGTCTTGCCTTGGAAATAATATTGCCAAAAAATCACAACAAGAAAAAGTCTCAAATTTATGACTTGTGTGACGAATGATTGTCTTGAGAGTTAACCCTTGAATATACTTAACCTCATAGATGTTGTGATAGACTTGATAGCAGTCTTGAAAAGGAGTTTTTTGATTGATATGAAGTCTAGTGGTAATGGCGATGCATGCCAAAGATAACCTTGTGGATCAAACTATGATACTATTTAAAAAGTTCTATGTTTTTGATGTACACCTTTGGATGCCAACAACTCCGCTGGCCTATTAACAATGGTACAACCCCTGATTTCAGCTATGAGTTGATGACATGGGTGGCACATGTCACCGTAATGGGAAAAAGTATTGGTACTCTTGAAGGTTGTGCAAACTATTGTTTAAAAGAATCACTCAATGATCCTTGTTAAGAATTACTTACGAAAGAAAAATGAAGATCCACACAACATGCATGGTCTCATTACTACTTTATGAATTTTCTTGAAAAGCAATGAATGGAATAGAAGTGTTTTGATAGTCTTGATTTAACGATGTGGGAGTCAATAAGACACTTCATTGTTATGATACTTAGGACATGATCTCTATTACTTATTTTTTCTATTATAAAACTTCCTAGTGTTCCTTCGCAAGCTGAGAGTTAACTAGGGGAATTGGATTGATTGTTACACTCTTAGTTATTAATACTTATATTAAACTCTACTTTGATTGTTTTGAGTTATCAAAGCTCGTATAGTATTCTTGGCATCTCTATAACTTTGATGAGATTTTCAAATGAAAGAAGTGCTGGACGCATACGACTACCAACCATAAGTGAATTCATACCCTCGTTGTTTCAGTTTAAATGCTGAGTTCTTTATGGTTTTGTTGTTTTCTTGCTTGAGGACGATCAAGGCTTGAGCTTTGGGGAAGTTCATGGCTGTGAAAATAACCATCTTTCTCTGCGTTTAAACCTTATTTTTAGTCATGCAATGGACAAGAATCTATCTAGCTTTTCCACTAATGACTAATTATTGCAAAGATATGCAAGCCATAGCTTTGAATTGTGTTGTGCAAGAAATGATACTTTTAAGGTGAAATTTGGAGCCATAAATGAAGATTTTGAGGAAGTCTACATGGCCAAGCAAACCTAGAGTCAGTGCCAGGCGCTAGAGGCCATAACGACCACTGGTACGAGCAAGGCCCGCCCGTACGGTCTGCCCATACCAGGTGGCAGTGGCTTCATCTCGTCAAACGCTACGACTTTCGTGAAGGCTCCTATATATTTCAAGGTCCCAGCCACCGCCTAGAGGGCCACCATTCTCAGATTGCATCACAACACCACCAAAGGAGATCCATCGCCATAGTTCATCCTCTCCATCCTCCATCCTCTCAATAGCCATAGACATTATCTTGTACTTTATATCTCCTTGTTATTCAGTGACCAATAAGAATATTTGATTTCAATCTAAGTATTTTGCACAATGTTTTTTTATCCTTGATCTTATTGTTATGAGTGAGTAGTCCTCACGGGATACGGATTGGGGTGAAACCTCACAACGATTATGTGCATCTAATCTATGGGAGCATTATGTATTTTTTGAATAAGAGATTTGTATCTTTTTTCTTTGTCTCTTGTCTCGATCTTTAGACTTGTAGGTACCCAAGACCCCCAAGATCGATAAAGGTTTGAGGTAAGATACTTGGTTTGCGGAGATATCATAGGAAACCTAGTGACATAAAGGGGACTACGGTCTTCGCTTAGCGATCCATTGGGGAACAAGAAAGACATCACTTCTTAAGGCTTTGATCTGTGTTTTCACTTAATAATTGTTTGTTGCCCAGTGCTTCGTGGTGCAAACGGTTGGATCAAAAGGCTATTGCTATGCCTGTGGCTCGTAGGGGCCTTAGTATATCAGGATGTACTTCCCATAAATTTTACCTCTATTAAAACTTTACACATGACTGTTCTTATTATTATATTTGTCCCAAATGATGTGCAGATACAGGTGAATCTTCAACCCTTGCCTATCCCCATCCATTGAAACAACCCATGATATAAAGTAAACTAGAAAGGTCCAGTAAATGAAGGTAGAACAAAAAAACAAAGTCTTGTAGATGTCACAGCCCTTTCAATCAATCTCGCTCATCTGGTCTGTCCGGTCAAATCAGCGATCATGCCCCCTTATTCTAGCGGACCTCTTTACCAATAGTGGAGACTCAATCTGGAGACGTTTCTGCCTATATTCCTACTTCTAATCTCTATTACAGATGGACAAATATTATTATCTACAGATCTGACCAACTTACCATCCTACCTCCTCTACCTTTTTGATAGCCCATCGTCTACTTATTTAATTCCTTTTTTACTGTTTCCCAAGGTTCGATTAAACCTAGTTCTACTAGGGAAAAAGCTACTATACTACATCCATGAATCCGGATCGAAGGTATCATTCCTCCACAAGCAGAAGAGGGAACTAGTCAAGATCAAAAGGGACCTAGAGGAGCGAAAAAGGAGAGCGAATGAATCAAGCATATGACATGCACATCTCAGCTCCACCTACAACTCCGGGAGCATCACAGGACGATCACAACCTGGAAGGGGTGGCTCTCGGATACATAACATACCTGAAGGCGAAAGATGTGACATCACCCGAGACCTGGACATATCATTCATGTCCATGGACTCAGCGGGCCATATCAAGGCTAAAACGGTGCAAGCCGCCCTTGTCGTGGCTCAGACCTACCTACTCACAACTCAATCGACAACCATCCATCTCTTCGCCCTCATGGGGCTCGGCATGGTCAGAGAAACACTCTCAAAAGGGAACCAGGATATTGTCCCACAATCCAACAGATCACCACATTATCACAATAGCCCTTGGGAGGTGGCAGAGACCTGAAGGTCCAGATCGACGCACCACGCATGCTTCACGCACTCCTCGCGAAGTCATGACAATAGGGGCAACATTATGCAACACAAAAATTGACAAATCTCGGGAGAGGCGCAGAATGTACTCAGAGAACGAAAGCAAGGATGACCTAGAGCCATGTGGCGAAAGTTGCTTTAGCCATCGGGTTCACAAAATGCCCGTACCTAAGGACTTCAAGCTCCCTCACGATCATCAAAAGTATGATGGCCTCCAAGAGCCAGAGGCATGGCTTGCCGATTATTTCCAAACCATGAACTCCTAAGTGGATCAAAGGTCTCCACAATGCAAAGCCTATAGTTTCTCTTAATCGGCGCTGCACAGAACTAGCTCCGGTAGTTACCCGAAGAATCGATCAGCAGTTGGGGCTATACCTGGAGGAAAAATTCATCAAAAACTTCAAATCCACATTCAAGCGACATGCATCTATCGAGGAGCTATGGGTGTGGAAGCAGAAATCAGGGGAAGCAATACGCGCATTCATACAATGGTGGAATATCATGAAGAACTCAGCCGAGAGTATCTTTGACAAGAGGGAAATCGACGCCTTCAATGAAGGCATGCACCAAAAAGAATTCATAGAGGAGACGGGTCGAGTAAAACTGAAACAATATCCCAGCTGATGGACATGGCAAATCGGTGGGCTGACAATGAGGATGCATGATGGCTGCAAGTGCACATACCAATTGTAGCTAGTTTCTAAGAAAAGATATCGAACCCACAGAGAGCTATTGGTAAAGGACTTTATGCCCCTCATTACTATCTACCAAAGAATACTTATAAGCTGTCTTTGATATCAAGTAAAGGGTATTTGAAAGGTTTATGGTTGTTTGTAGAAAAGTAATTAAAACAAGTAAAAGAAAACAAGTAACAAGATTGTATGAAAGCATGGTTGAACTCAATAGGGCTAAAACATTCTCAAGGATGTAGGATACACCACTAGCATAGTATAATTGTTATATGTAATCGAGATTACATACTTCTTGTGTCATGATATGTGTGGAGATAGCCCCATAATAAGATGTTCACTACAAGGCTCGTAGGAAGCCACTTTGTTGAGAAAAGAGAGAGGTCACCTCTAAATAACCACAATGTCTAAGAGTAGTCACCCATACAAACCACCACAATTAAGGGTTTCCCCATGGATATCGTAATTAGCTTAGGGAGTCCCTCTTTAACCCCCCTTTGATCATGTAGGTTACGAGCTGACACAAATATGCCACGGGGCATTCCGGGAATGCTTCCAAGACATGTCCAAAGGATTTCTCCCTCCCTTTAGTCCCGAAGGAAAATGATATGCGACCGAGTACGCATACCATCTAAAGAGAGAGATCAATCACAAATCATAACTATATCATAGACAAGCAAGTCATACGGACATAAGAATAGATCATCTTAAGTACAAATTTATAATTGTGCTAGGGTTTCTCCATCTCCCCAAGAAAAAAAGAACTAATCACTCATGGAAGCAATCAACAACATCATCATAATCAAATGAATGGATAAAAGTACGACGGTAGATCTAATACAAACCACAATTGGATCTTGAATTACAAAGAGATCTAATAGATGAAAGATGAGAGTAATGGTGGTAATGGAGATGCAGCGGTTGATGGTGAAGGGGATGATGCGTTGTCCTCCAATGATCCGTGAAGCAGCCGAGATTTCCCCCAACCAAGTTCGTCCTTCAGATCCCTTTCGGATGTGGGTTTTCGTGGTTTCTGGTGGCTATGAATATCGGATCTCTCTCTCGTCTTTGCCAGGGAGAAGTATTTGATGAGGCGGTCGCGATGGCGTCTAGTACGGGCGGACGGTACGGGCTGGCTCTGCCCATACCAGTGGTCATTATCGGTACCGATGCCTCCTCCTTGTTTAGTATTCTTCCAGGTGTGAAGGTAAATTCATAAAATGACTTATCACTTAGAAATATCATATAATTACACAATATGACAACTCTAATTGATATATTCATATATGACTTCATGATTTGGGATCCTGTTGAAACAAGAACAAAATAGCGCGCGTAGACGCAGTGAAATACAAAAATCCCTACTCTATTTATGCAAAAATAAAAGGTAAATATGCTTCAATTCTGGACTCATCAACTCCCCATAGCTAGGCTCTTGCTCGTCCCCAAGAAAGATGGGGCTTATGGATAAGATCATCATGTTCATAAGACACGAGTCGTTACAATAAATGAGGTAGGAATTGAAGCAGGAATACAACATCGGATGTAAAGACACGTCAGGGGTATTACCATACCCTTACACATTACATAACTTAGAGGATTACACACCTTTTTCAGTATTAATGAAATTATAAGAAGCTGCTAGTGATTCAACATATCATATAATCACAGAGTTTAAAGATATAGAGCACTAAGTTTAGTAATGAAGATTCATGATCATTTTCTCTCTCTTTTTTTCTATGTTTGATTCTTTTGATAAATGCTTTCCTCTTTTCTTTTGATACTTGTATATCTATGTTTTTACTTGCTCCCTTTTCTCTTCTTTTTTCAGCACAGTTATTTGATCATGCTCACTACTGTGAATGGATTTAAAAACTCTTAACTATAATATGCTACCAGAATTCTTCTTCTCGTAACTTAATCAATATTTTTGTTTGTAAGGAAGTCCCTAAAATTATGACAGCTGTACAAGTATCATAACACTCAACCTAGTTCAATCATCTAATATAATAATCATGAATCAAACACAACTTCAGTTATCATAAAGTCTCATAACTCAACGGATATAAATCTTCTCTTGAACAAAGGGAACTTGAAGTTAATGCAACTAATGCAAATTCAGAATTTTAAACCTAACCATGTTTGCAGAAAAGTAAACATGTAAAACTATAAGATAGATTACAAGGTTCTCATAGATCCCCCCAAGATTGGCATCAAGCTGGGTGGATCAAATAATCCCTTGCAATTATTCGATACCGTGGTGTGCTCCTCTAATTTGCAGGGGGAGAAGCCCCGGAATCACGAAGACTTGCACATAGCATCTTGTTTGATGTCTCCAAGATCAAGATATGGATCCGACGTTGCTCATTGACTTTCTCCAACTGCTCAACAAGAGCCTTATACATCTCTATTTTTTGATTATGAGTGTTAATGGATCTGAGGCTGATGTTGAGATTCACTTCTAGCTCTTTCATTATCTTCAGATCCATCTAGTACAGGTAGCGACGCAACAGTTCAATATGTTTAGAGGATCCTGGAGATGTTACCTCAATCTTCTTGATGCGGCGATCGAGCTTGTCCAGGGAAGCTTGAATCTCCTCCCCTTGTCTCTTCACCTTCTTCAGGAAGAGCTCCCCATCTCCCTCTAAATCAAGTTGAACTTCATCGAAGTCGCCTTCTTTCCAATGCCTAGGCTAAACATCTTGCGCCCATCCTTTAGTGTATCCATCAGCTTGAAATACTCATCTTCTAGCCCCTTCTCTTCTGGTACATCAACTTTATCTTCCTCCGTAATCCTCGAGGATGATTCGTAGAGATCTTCCTTCCCTTGAAGGTTACTCCATGTAAAGGACATGGCTCCAAAGAGTTTACGAGGAAGACACTACAAGAAAAGTTGGCTTTTAGAACAGACGATTTTCGTGGTTGAAGGCCTATTTTTCGTGGCTAAAAAGTCTTCTACGATGGATGCCCATCGTGGTAAAAGCCCCGTCACAAAAGAATCTACCACGTTTATTTCCTAACCGTGGCGGATCACACCCTTCAGCCACTAAAACTTGTTCCATCGTAGATCTGTTTGCCCGCCGCGTTGACTGCTGACGTCATGCAAAATGCCACATGGCACCCACCGTTAATGGACTGTTACCGCCGTTAATGTCCACGGAAACCGTGGTAGAAGCCAGGCTCAGCCAAGGCCTGCTCATAATTAAGTGGGCTGGCCCATCAAGAAAGCCCAATAAGATTACGACCTGTTACTGTTTCGCCCGACAATGTTTGATATGGTCCCACTAGTGCAGACATCCGCGGCCCGTGAACTTTCAGGACCGACACTGTTTCATCCTACAGAAGGCCCACCTTGGTCTAATACTGTGCGGCCCATTTTCAGCCTAGGCCAAGTCTGTCCATTACTGTTAAAGCCTTTGGTCGGCCTGTCACTTTTCTCGCACCCATCGTGGGCCGTCACGGTCCTCTACATTTACGACCTTTAATGTTGTGGAAATTCACTATTCCGACCTTCTACTATTCAGTCCCATAAACGGGCTAAAGATTCTAGCCTGCTAAAGTTCTGGCCTTGTTACTGTTTCCGGTCTGTTACTATTCTGGCCTTTCACTATTGCGGCCTTTCACTATTCTGTCCTTTCATTATTCTGGCCTTTCACTATTCCATCATTTCACTGTTCGGCCTTTACTGTTCCGGCCTTTCACTGTTCTGGCCTTTCACTGTTCCGGCCTTTAACTGTTCCGACTTTTACTTGATGTAGGACCGTCACTGTTGATTGGTGGCCCATCAAGGACTGATAAAACATTGTGGGCCTGCTACTGTTTAAGCCTATCTAACTTAGATCCATTGCCAGGACATAAACGTGGATAAACAAAGAACACAAGTTCTCTAAAATGCTAAATAAATTCTGGAACTAAGGAAAAAAACTTATAACTGGAAAATTATTAAATTATTACAGTCCTAAAAAATTCCGTAGCTCGTAAAGCATCATCGAAGTACAACACAGCTGATAAACAATACAATCTTAGTTTCAAAAATGTTCCTTTTAGGGAGCTCGCGCCGCCTCACATGTAATAGTTGGATTACCACGAGACTTGTTGAGGATATTATTAAGTAGATTCTTTGTCAAAGCTTGCCTGTTTTTTTAACTCAGATAACTCCTTCCTTGCTATGGAGACTACTGCATCTGTTCTATTGGCTTCCTGTCCAACTACATCAAGTGCATCTTGGAGTGCAGCACCAAAAACTCTTTCTGCTGGAATGTATGGAGTAGTCGAGATTGTGTTCCTACGTGAGCAATACGCACTGTCACGGTTGCTCTGTCCAAAGAGATCTACACTTGAGGTAGCTGTTTTCAGTTCTGCCTTCATATTTATATTTGTAACCTAAAACAAAAAGAAACATCATATAACATAATTACCAAGGAAAACAAAAACCAACGAATTTCAAATCAGTCCTTTTGCTAGAAGGAAGAAAGCAATTAGTAACGGCAGAGCATCATACATCTCTTTCTTCTGGAATAACTAGAACAATTGACTTCATAGAGGGATGAGATAGTGTGCAACTGTCACTTCTGCCCTGTGAAATGACTGCTCTACTTGATGAAGGCTGAAACTAAGATAAAAGAAGTTAAAACATCATACAAGAGAAACAAAACTACCATGTTCATTCTCAAAGCTTTTCAAAAGATTATTTGGTCTGTTATAGCGATGTAAGCACTCGACACAAGGGCCTCATGCATACGGGTGCCTCTAATAGAATAGAAAAATCATTTTAGAGAAATGATCAAACAATCTATCAAACAGTTAGAAAGTTTACATTATTTGATTGTCTACCCAAAGACAAAGTGTCCTATCATCTGCCTCGTATTAAAATAGCCATACACGTGTAGATACCAGAGTGAGATTTGAAGTAGGTGATTCTTTATATTGGATTCCGTTGCATTTCTGGCCTTGTTATAATTACCCTAGTGCCTCCAACAAAAGTAACAACTCAACTAGAGTCAATGGCATGACACCAAGGGACTTAAACCTTAAAAAAAGGGGGGCGTCCTTATAGTAGCTCTATGTAGAGTCTTAGGGTTGCTGATCTGGTTACAGGTATGTTCATCGACGATGTCCGCTGCATCAAGTAATTGGACTGGTGGTCTCCATAATTCAGTGTTGGTCCTCTGCATAATGGTGCAACGAATAGTGAAGACAAAAAGATTCCAGTCTCACAGATGTTAACATGAAGTGATACAAAAGCAATATATACTTACGAGATTATAGGGGCCATTCATTCTATGATTTCTAGTGTAAACTACAACTGTTCATTGCGTAACAACAGCAAACGGTTAGGAATAGTGGGGTAAGAAGAAGCAAATGAAACAGACATCTTAGTGAAACCAGCATAACTAATGTAAACGCGTACTACATACATAGGACAAAAGCATGAAGCAAGAAATAACAATTAGTGCCATAGCCTACGCCAAGCCAGAGAGAAATTATAACCGCATCACATATGGTCACTTACTAAAGTAGATAATGGAAGCAAATGTGTTAACCGTTGGCTGACTCATATTTCACCATGAAATACGAAATCGCACTAGAGTGCCTTACTGTTAAACCTGACTACAAAAAAATTATTTAGGAAGATACGGGTAATAAGTATAGTACTTGTAAGTTACTACAAAAGTAGCACCAATGAAAAATATAGTTAACCGCTACATATATATCTTACCAAACTCCAAGGAGATATGGTTACCTCGGTCACGACGGTGTTTAGGCATGAAGCGAATCCTAGGTGGTGACGTCGAGGCTGTCGAGGGTGCTGTGGTTGCGGTGCTTGTGGGCGAAGGTGAAGCAGAACAAGGGTTCCTCCGAGCGCTGATTGATAGTGGCGAAGAAGCAGAGTCCTGGCGGTGGGAATGTGTTCAGCGCGCCAGGAGAGTGGTCGGTGAAGCAGATTTGGTGCAGTGCAGGGCGATGACGGTGAATCATATCTAAGGTGCTGAAGGTAGATCTAGGGTTTTCCGCAGGGCTAGCGCAGCTGGGGGCGAGGATTGTGTGTGGGTGAGGGGGGAGGGTCGGTGGTAGGGGTGCGGGGTATAGAAGTACTCAACAGGGAAATTACGATTGAATCCCCAACAAACCGACTTCACTAGGGGTAGAAGGGGGATTCCAAGATGTTTGAAACATTAGATAGCGGGAGATTTTCCCGCTCGACTAAATTCAGATTTATGTATAGTCCAAGTAGTAGTAAATTGGTAAGCCGTACTCCCTAGAATCAAAGGCCGACAAGCACATCGGTGATCATCCATGGCCCATACTGCCTCAGTTTAGAAATTAAGGGCCTATTTGGCCATTTGGCATCTAAATATTGATCATCCATGGCCCAGATTGGCTCAGTTCAGATATTAAGGACGAGTTTGGCATCAAAGTATTTTTAAATTATTTAGAAAACATTTTGTTTTCTGATTAAACTGAACTATTGAATACCTTTTAGTGTTTTCTTCCAACAAATAATAGGGGTTTAAATTGAAGTATTTTCCAAAACTATGTTTTTTAAAATAATTGAGAGAGAGGTCAGACCCCTTTTTGAAGAAACTGAGAAGAGAGAAAACTGAAGTATTACTTTAGTAGGCACTAAAATACTATGGCATTGATATATTTCCATATTATATCTATTTATGAACGATGATGCGTATGAAGATGTTGTCACCAAGACATATAGTAAGCACGAAAAATATGATTAAAGCCCCAACCAACTCGAGTGAATTTGTTTATCCATAGTCCAACTAATAATAGTAGAATGGTAGGCCGGTGGTATGGGGAATCGAGTGTAATAATAAAGTGCCCTGAGCTTTAAAAAAATAAATCGCCCTTTATCGATAACTTTTCAATCACTATGGTTGGCAGTGTTCATACTTCTATTCTAAACAAAAATATGGGAACCCACTATTTCGCTAACATGAATAATCTAGCCCGTTAAGTCATGGGTACTGGCACGAGTAGATAGACCATACCCTACCCATTTAAACTGACTTAGTAGTAAAACTTACCTATAGACTTACAACCTATGGGGCCAAGCAACCTAGGGAAGAGTATGATAATGTGGCTTCTAAACTTCGATATTTTTCATGAGTACGGGCATGGGTAAAGTTTTGTACCCGTGAGTACGGGTATGGGTAAAATTTTCTGCCCATTGACTAAACGGGAGTGGGCATTGTATTGTTCTACCCTACTCACACCCTACCCATTGCCAGCCTTACTTCGTGCTCATCTATTAATGTGGCCACGTTTTCCTTCAAGTTTTCCAAAAGTTGTTCGGTCATGCACATATAGCATATTCTATGAAGTACAGTAGTACAACATACGTAGACCGCAATTAATTATTCGAGCTAATCACTATTGTTCTTATTTAAAAAGAAAAAATATTGGGCTTTGGAGCATGTCCAATAACCTATTTGTATTGAATTGCTAAAATCTGACTCTAGGAAGAGGAGCACGAAGGTTTATCAATAGAACACAAATTTCCAATTTCCTAGCCTTCCTATAAGCATTCATTAGTGTTTGCCCTTCCTAGCAAAAATCATGTCTACTCTCTCCGTTCTTAAATATAAGACGTTTTAGCTTTGTGAAATAAATGTATCTGGACACCTTTTAAGGTAAAGGTTCACTCCAAACATCTATGAACCTATACACTAAATGGCGTCTAGATACATTTGATTCACAAAGCTAAAACGTCTTATATTTCTGAATGGAGGAAGTACATGACAATGACGTGTGGTGTCAACCACTCGGCCACCTAATAAATAAAGCCCCTTTATTGATAAATTTTGAATCACTATGGCTGGGAGTGTTCAACCTTATGTTTAAAAAATTTTTGGGAACACACTATTCCGCTAACGTGAATAATATAGTGCGCCTGAGCAACGAGATCAAAGCCACCCATGAGGTAAGCTCATTAAAAGCAAGAAGAAATGTGGGGTTGCTAGGCCCCACAAGTAATCTGTCCCCATAACTTTTATTGTCCGTTCACGCTCATTGATACTTGCGTCCTTATTTTTCCTTGAGGTTATACGAAAGTTGTTCGATCATGCACATATAACATCATCGCCAATGTTTTCGAATTATCTCTACTACTATAATGGAGCAGTTTTGAATTAGATCCATAGCACCAATCCCGACCATTGGTCTTTTAGATTCAATGGTTCAAAGCAGATGGATTTGTGTTGAAGGATTAGTACCTAGAGCAAACTCCACCGTGTTCTAGAACCATCATGTCACCCTCCCTCCCCGCAAAAAAGTTCATAGTACAGTAGGTTGTATTCTCTATATGTGTAGATAGTTATTATTAATATATTTAATGTATGCCTTTTTTCTCTGACAAGACTATTGGTTAATAACAACTTAATGTTCATTAAGTTACATTTCATACAGTATATACGAGTGTGGCACATGCCTTTTACTAGTAGGAAGTAGCGTGTGACTTCTTGCAAATATTGCCACTATATAATGTATGAGTAACTTTGAACAATGAAAATTGAATCAAGACTGGCAAATCCCAACAATGTTAACTCTTGGATCTTTTTTTCCATTCTAGCACGTAGAAGATTCTATCGATAGTCCTTAGCACAATGAACGCTATGCAAAAACCACAAAGATTCTAATGACATGTTATACATTTAATTATCTTATCATACCCAATATATAGTGTACGAATAACTTTGAACTTTAACCGTTGGATGAAGATTGGAAATCCCAACATTGCTTACCGATGTATTTTCCTTCCACTCTAACATTTAGAAGATTCTATTGATATAGTCTTTAGCACAATGACTGTTATGCATAAACCTCAAAACACACTTTCCATCATTATAGAATCTATATATCATTTCTCTAGAGCACGTCAGGAATTATGTACCTACTAATAGGTTGATTTCTAAATGATACAACTTACAAGAACCAAAAATACACCAGATACTTTATGGATGTGACTCAAAATTATAATTATTTTTTGAGCTTTACCTATTATTAATTTAGATAAAAAATATATTTTAGTACTATATTATATAATTAACTATGAAACGTTTCCTAAAAAAATAAGAAACATTCAATGACTTGTTATGTATTATGTACAACAATTACAGAAAATGTCTGTATTTTGCACAAAAAAGGTCTATGGTTGTTGTTATGTGAAAAAACCTCCCCAACATGTGGTGATACTTGCAATATCCTCGCTACTGATGCTCTCAGGGCGAAGGAGTACCAACCGTTCGATTATGTTTCAACGATGGAAGGGAACTTTTGTAAAAAATAACGATTTAAGGGACTATAAAAAACGATGGAAGGGAACTGCCAGGCTGCTCCTAAATCATGTGGCAACTCCTGGATGTCCCGAGCAAGACTTTTTAAGGGCCCATCAACAACGACCACCTCTCCCATCCAGGCACGACGCACATAGCAAAGAACTCTCTCTGTCTCTCGCTCTCCCTTTAGGCCGACCAAGCCACCACATATACAAAAATGCCGCACAGCTGCTCCAATCAGTGCACCTCCATTGACGAGTCCAATGCACGGGCGAACGGGGATATTAGTCCCTACCATGGTGATAGCGGGGAGTCTGTTGACAGGCCATACTATTCTGACACACCGGAAGGTAATTTTTTCGACGAGGACCCTGCTTACCGTCATCTGATGGAGGGGACGCCGCCGGCAGAGAGCAAAGAGGAGGAGGAGGATCCTTGGTCTTTCATCTATGAAGGAGACGTCGTCTTCAAGAAGAGTTCTCTTGATCCATCCTCCATCGGCAAGAAGAAGAGGGAGCACGAGCAGGAGGATCAGGGGTCGGAAGATTTTTGGCCATTTCTCGACTTCATCTCCAAGAAGAGTGCACTCGATCCCGCCTTCATCCGCAATGAGAAGAGGAAGGAGAAGCAGGTGGGAGGCTTGAAGAAGAACAAGACGGCGAGTCCTGGGGGATGCCACGGGAAACGGAAGGACGACGCCAGCATGAAGGTGACAGCGGAAGGATCTAGGTCCAAGAAGATGAAGAAGTCCTAGGATTAATTTTGTTTAATTTCACCTCTACTTCCTTTTTGTAATAATGTTCGGAGATTGAATATTAGTATTATCAAGTGCAAATTGGAATGGTGTTTGCGATCTAGTACTAGCACAAGTACTCCGTTTGTCATTTCATCTTCCATTGCAACGCAATAAAACCTCTTGTATTACCGAGGAAGGTGAAATTACTTCCTCCCCTTAATTTCTGCATGCCTTCGAGGAAAGAAGGGTGTCAATACAGAGAAACCAACGTTAATTACTCAGGTGAATTCAGGTAATTAATACTGAAAGGAAGAAGCATGGGAACCCCCATGTATTCTTTAATTACCAATATCAATCATTATCATGGAAATACGGATTAGTAGTAAATATCAAAGTCCATGGATAAAAAATAACCTTTGTATAGTCCACGTAAATCATCTGCTTGCGTGGCATTTCCGGGGCATTGATTTGAAATTATTTAATGTCACATTGATTTGAAAACTCAACTACGCCCAACGTGCCACGTGCGCTCCCCTATCCCCTGGCCGTCACCACGACACGTCAAAAAGGCTGTGTCACCTGCAAAATCAAGCAAGCACGAAACATCGGTCTATATACACCAGAAGAGTCCAACAGACACACAAACATCAGAATCATAGCCCTAGCTAGCCTCGGTCCCATCGGTGCTCACCGGAGAGGCACCTGCGACTACATCAGCATTAAGGTGCACCTCAAGCTTGTGGATTGCCCACAAGAAATAAAAAAATTTATTTTCCCTCTCTCGTCTATCTTCCATTTTATATTTTGAAAATTGTGAGGCTCTTTGTGTTGCTTTTTATAATTTGAAATTTTGTGAGGTTGATTATGAATCTGTTTTGCTCTCTAGAATTGTTTTCAAAACACGGTCAAATTTTGAGGCATGCATATTCTTAGAAATAAGTTGAATCATTCCAAACTCTCACTCGTTCTCGATACATTGACTGCTTGGTGGGTCTAGTGAACAGATTTTCGCAAGGTGTGAAGTTAATTTCTAAACGCACGGAAAATTTCAAAACACGGTGAGCCATAACCACTTTGATTGTTTTCGAAACAAATTCAAATTTCTAGGCATGCATAGTCTTAGCAATAATTTGAATCATTCCAAACTCTCCCTTGTTCTTGATACATTGACTCCCTGGTGGGTCCAGTGAACATAATTTCGCAAGGTGTGAAGTTAATTTCGAAACGCACGCAAAATTTCAAAACACGGTGAGCCATAGCCACTTTCATTGTTTACAAAACACGGTCAAATTTCTAGGCATGCATATTTCTAGAAATAAGTTGAATCATTCGAAACTCTCACTCGTTCTCAATACATTGACTACCTGGTAGGTCCACTGAATAGATTACCGCAAGGTGTGAAGTTAATTTTGAAACACAGCCAAACTTTCAAAACATGGTGAGTCATAGTCTCTTTGATTGTTTTCAAAACATGGTCAAACTATAGTAGAGAGTAGCGAAATGAATTGCCTTGGCTGTGTGGTCAGGCAGCAAGGCTTTATCCAATTGCTAGGCATCGGGGTCCACCTGGGACGTGCATTTGAGCACCTGTGTCTCTGGCGTCTCCCTAGAAACCGTGGTATGATGACAACTGCATCTAAGCAGTACAGGACTGCAGTACACTACTGAAGTCTTACTTCATGAATTAGTGAGCAGGAGTACTCGAGTACTACTCCGTACTACTAGAACCCTACTGCCACCACTGCCCGCCGCTCACCGCCCTAGGATTAGTAAAAAGCCGCAAATAGCCACCGCCGCCTGCCACCCACCGCCCGCAGATGCCTACCTACTGTAGTACTAGTAGTAGTATAGTAAAAAGAAGACATGTGTACTTTATTACTATTGGAGTACTGGTAGTACTCTGTATCTGTATCTGTATCTGTATCTGTATCTGTATCTGTATCTGTATCTGTATCTGTATCTGTATCTGTATCTGTATCTGTATCTGTATCTGTATCTGTATCTGTATCTGTATCTGTATCTGTATCTGTATCTGTATCTGTATCTGTATCTGTATCTGTATCTGTATCTGTATCTGTATCTGTATCTGTATCTGTATCTGTATCTGTATCTGTATCTGTATCTGTATCTGTATCTGTATCTGTATCTGTATCTGTATCTGTATCTGTATCTGTATCTGTATCTGTATCTGTATCTGTATCTGTATCTGTATCTGTATCTGTATCTGTATCTGTATCTGTATCTGTATCTGTATCTGTATCTGTGTCTGTATCTGTATCTGTATCTGTATCTGTATCTGTATCTGGACAAGCTTTAACCACAACAAAGAAATGGAGAAGAGAAACGAGTCTTCCATGCCGAGAAAGAAAGAGCCAGAGGAGACAAGAAGATAGAATAAAATGCAGATGGTGTGGAAGATATGCATGCAGTCCTCGTTGTCTCCCCTACAGCACTGTACACTTTGCGCCAGGCCCCAGGTTTATCCATCCCCCTCTTGGTATAGACCTTTTCCATTTCCAAAAAAGGTGTAGACCTTCTTACCAGTCACGCGGGTAGGATCTGTTTGTCTGGTACAGTACTGTACAGGGTATTAAGTGCATGATTTACTCTCACCTGTCAACTTTCTATAGCCTTCGTTCAAAAAAAACTCAATGCTGCATAAAAATTCAGGACTGCGAGCACTATATCGGTGAGCTGATCTTCTAGGGAACCACTCCAACGCTGGGCACGTCAGCGGATTCCACCAAGACCTAGCCGGCGATGGACAAAGACGAGCTAGCACCGATACCTGTTCTATGCCCCCACGACGGTTGCCTCACCATGGTCTCCTACCACGAGCTCGATGACCACTAGGCCGCGTGCCCGTACAGCCCATGCGGCTGCACGGAGGTCGGCTGCATATTCACCGCCTCGCCGGTCGAGCTCCTTTTGCACCTCAACGACGTCCACAAGGTACAAGTGCATAGGCTATCATATGGCCAGCCCATGGAGTGTATAGTAACGATGTTCTTACTTTCCTTTCCGCCATGCATGGTCATCGTCTACAGTGATGACGCTACAGTGTTCAGCCTCTTCATCGGTGAGCTCGGCCAGGCCACCGCCATTTCCTCGGTGTGCGTTAGGGCGGCCTCGTGCTCGTGGCCCCGGTATAGGGTGAAGCTGTGCGTGACTGGCTCACAGTCGCCGGCGGACTTCTCGATAGACACCCTTAATGGGGTCATTGAGCCGACGAGCTGCGCGTCGCCCGGTAGTGTTGGCCTCGAAGATCTGACGTTCCTCACGGTGTCACCGTGGTACATTACCGCGGCTGATGGACAATACAGGATGATCAAGGTGTTGTCTTTCTGCGTTTGCATCGACAAGATGAATTGATCTTAATCTTCGGCTAAGTGATCCTAATGCGATGGTAATGATGTATTACTAGTTAATTTAGTTGTAGAAAAGTACCACTTGTTTACTAGTTAATGTAGTAGTAGTCGGAGGTAAGGTCTCTTTTGGCACTAGGAAGAGTGTATTTTGGCTGTAAACTGTCTTTTCTGTTAATGTTTATATTTTGGATTTTAAGTGTTTTCTGAAATTGTTCAACTAGTACTCCACGTGTCCACTGCTAGGGGGACTCGGATCAACATGCCCTCTATATCTACCACCCAATATTCATCCGATGGACAAAAGTGATCCAAAGCAAAGTAGAAAAGAAACATCTCACACTTACGCCCCAGTTTTCAACTATGTTTAATTATTTAGACACTAGACAATCATTTTTTTGTCAGTCATTAATAGTTCAAATACATGCATATATTTATTAAAAAAATACAGACATATAATTTTAACAAATTTGCATAAATTAATTTTCATACTTTTGTCTGCACACTATATATAATAGTGGTAAAATAAGAAAATAAAGACTATCAATAGTATCGTCTCAATGCTAAAATGGAAATGAAGATCCAACATCTCACAATGTTGGGATTCGAGTCTTGATCCAACGGTCAATATTCAAAGTTATTTTTACACTATATACAATGCTAAGAAAAAAAATGAGAAACATGTATTTTGATACCTTTGAATACAAAAAAAATGCTCTGGCTTCTTCGCAATGTGTATTGGCCTACGATGTATGAACATTCCTGGTTTTGACCCGAATAGCCAAGGTCATGACCATATCAACATTGTGTATTGGCCGCTCGAGAAGGAGCCAAACTATAAAGTTTCCTTTTAGGGTCCTTTGTGCTAAATGTATGGACCTCGATGTAATAATTTTCCTTTTTTAGGTCCTTGATGTAAAATGTACTCCCACCGACCGTGTAAAATGTTAATCTAAAAGTAAATGGTGAAATTTAAACGAATTTATGCTTAGTTGTCAACGGGTATGAACATTCTTCGATTTGAAGCCGAACGACCAAGGTAAGGCCATATCAACATCATACTTTATGTTGATGATCCCATGTTAGAGAACTTGCATGGCAACAGATCTAGACATGTTTTGAAAATAATCGAAGATGAAGTAATATTAAGAGTTTGGCTAAGATCAAGTGATCTCTCGAGAATGAGCCGAACCCGATTTTTTTTCTTCTAGGGTCCTTTATGCTAAATGCATATGGACCTCGATGTAATTTTTAATTTTTTGAGGTCCCTGATGTAAAATGTACTCCGATCGACCGTGTAAAGTTCTAACCTAAAAGTAAGTGGTGAAATTTTAACAAATTTAAGCTTCGTTGTCAACGAGTATTAACCATTCTTGTATTTCAAGACGAACGACCAAGGTCAAGGCCATATCAACATAATACTTTATGCTGATGATCCCATATCCAAGAATTTGCATGCCGGCAAATTTGGCCATATTTTGAAAACAATCGAAGATGAAGTAGTATGAAGAGTATGGCTCGATCAGCTACTCTCTAGAGAAGGAGCTAAACCTGACTGTTTTCCTTGCTTAATTTTAGTGTCCTTTGTGCTAAATGTATGGACCTCGATGTAATTTCCCCCTTTTGTTAGGTCTAAAAGTGTAAGTGGTGAAATTTATATGATTTTAAGATTACATGTCAATAAGTATGAGCATTCTTGGATTTCAAGCCGAATGACCAAGGTCAAGACCATATCAACATTATACTTTGTGCTGATGATCCCATGTTAGAGAATTTGCAAGGCAACAAATTTGGCCATGTTTTGGAAACAATTGAAGAGGAAGTAGTATTAAGAGTTTAGCCCAGATCAGCTGATCTCTCGAGAATGAGCCAAACCAGATTTTTTATTTTAGGGTCCTTTATGCTAAATGTATATGGACCTCGATATAATTTTTTCTTTTTGAGGTCCGTGATGTAAAATGTACTTTGGTCGACCGTGTAAAGTTCTAACCTAAAAGTATTGTGGTGAAATTTAAACGAATTTAAGCTTAGTTGTCAATGAGTATGAAGCATTATTATTGTGCTAAATGTATGGACCTCGATGTAAAATTTCCCCTTTTTAGGTCCTTGCTGTAAAATGTACTCCCACCGACAGTGTAAAATTCTAACCTAAAAGTAAGTGGTGAAATTTAAACGAATTTTAGCTTATAGTTGTCAACGAGTATGGACATCCTTGGATTTCAAGCCGAACGACCAAAAGGTCAAGGCCATATCTCTACATTAGACTTTATGGTGATGATCCCATATCCAAGAATTTGCATGCCGACAAATTTAGCCATATTTTGAAAACAATCGAAGATGAAGTAGTATGAAGAGTGTGGCTCGATCAGCTACTCTCTCGAGAAGGATCCGAACTCGACTATTTCCTTTGCTCAATTTTAGGGTTATTTGTGCTAAATGTGTGGACCTGGATGTAATTTTCCATTTTTTAGGTCCTTGATATAGAATGTACTCCCACTGACCGTGTAAAATACTAACCTAAAAGTAAGGGGTGAATTTTAACGAATTTAAGCATAGTTGTCAACGAGTATGAAAAAATCTTGGATTCAAGCCGAACGACCAAAAGGTCACGGCCATATCTCTACATCCGACTTTATGCTAATGATCCCATATCCAAGAATTTGCATGCTGACAAATTTGGCCATATTTTGAAAACAATCGAAGATAAAGTAGTATGAAGAGTGTGGCTCGATCAGCTACTCTCTCGAGAAGGAGCCAAACCCGACTGTTTTCTTTACTCAATTTTAGAGTCATTTGTGCTAAATGTGTGGACCTCGATGTAATTTTCCTTTTTCAGGTCCTTGATGTTGAATGTACTCCCACTGACCGTGTACAGTGCTAACCTAAAAGTAAGTGCTGAATTTCACCGAATTTAAGCATAGTTGTCAACGAGTATGAAGAAATCTTGGATTTCAAGGCGAACGACCATAAGGTCAAGGCCATATCTCAACATCAGACTTTATGTTGATGATCCCATATCCAAGAATTTGCATGCCGAAAAATTTGGCCATATTTTGAAAACAATCGAAGATGTAGTATGAAGTGTGTGGCTTGATCAGCTACTCTCTTGAGAAGGAGCCAAACTCGACTATTTTCTTTTCTCAAATTTAGGGTCCTTTGTGTTAAATGTGTGGACCTCGATGTATTTTTCCCGTTTTTAGGTCCTTGATGTAGAATGTACTCCCACCGGCCATGTAAAATGATAAACTAAAAGTAAGTGGTGACATTTCAACGAATTTAAGCACAGTTGTCAACGGGTATGAACATTCTTGGATTTCAAGGCGAACGGCCAAGGTGAAGGCCATATATATCAACCATCATACATTATGTTGATGATCCCATATGAGAGAATTTGCATGGCAACAAATTTGGCCATATTTTGAAAACAATCGAAGAGGAAGTAGTATCAAGAGTTTGGTTCACATCAGCTGATCTCTCGAGAAGGAGCCGAACCAGAAATTTTTCCTTTTAGGGTCCTTTATGCTAAATGTATGGACCTCGACGTAATTTTTGCTTTTTTGAGGTCCCTGGTGTAAAATGTAGTCCGGTTGACTGTCTAAAGTTCTAACCTAAAAGTAAGTGGAGAAATTTAAGCAAATTAAGCTTAGTTGTCAACGGGTACGAACCATTCTTGTATTTCAAGACGAATGACCAAGGTCAAGGCCATATCTACATCATACTTTATGATGATGATCCCATATTCAAGAATTTGCATATCGACAAATTTGGCCATATTTTGAAAACAATTGAAGATAAAGTAGTATGAATAGTGTGGCTCGATCAGCTACTCACTCGAGAAGGAACCGAACCCTACTATTTTTCTTGCTTAATATTAGGGTCCTTTGTGCTAAATGTGTGGACCTCGATGTAATTTCCCCCCTTTTCAGGTCCTTGTTGTAAAATGTACTCCCATCGACCGTGTAATATTCTAACCTAAAAGTAAGTGATCAAATTTAAATGAATTTCAGCTTATAGTTGTCAACGAGTATGAACATTCTTTGATTTCAAGCCGAACGACCATAAGGTCGAGGCTATATCTCTACATCATACTTTATTCTGATGATCGAGTATCCAAGAAATTGCATGGCGATAGATTTGGCCATATTGTGAAAACAATCAAAGAGAAAGTAGTATGAAGAGTATGGCTCGATCAACTGCTCCCTTGAGAAGGAGCCGAACCCGATTGTTTTCTTTGCTCAAATTTAGGGTCCTTTGTGCTAAATGTATGGACCTCGATGTAATTTCCCCCTTTTTAGGTCTTTGATGTAGAATGTACTCCCACCGACCGCGTAAAATGCTAACCTAAAAGTAAGTGATGAAATTTCAACGAGTTTAAGCATAGTTGTCAACAAGTATGAAAAAATCTTGGATTTTCATGCCGAACGGCCATGAGGTCAAGGCCATATCTCTACATCATACTTTATGTTGATGATCCCATATTCAATAA
The DNA here is from genome assembly GCA_910589775.1 of Avena eriantha. Classification (NCBI taxonomy): domain Eukaryota; kingdom Viridiplantae; phylum Streptophyta; class Magnoliopsida; order Poales; family Poaceae; genus Avena; species Avena eriantha. The sequence continues at coordinate 151,983,254 of OU342746.1, read as the reverse complement.
TTTGCATGACGACAGATTTGGCCATATTTTGAAAACAACCGAAGAGGAAGTAGTATGAAGAGTATGGCTCGTGTCAACACTCGGATTTTTAATCCCAGATGCCCGTTATGCCATACCTCGCAATCCCAGGATTACCATTTTTGCGATACATAACGGATTGGATATCATAGTACATCATCCATTACAAACCATACATAAGGTCTTACACAAATAATGATCTCATGATCCAGTCTTAATACAACAAGCAGCGGAAATAAAAGATAGCGTAGCGGTGGGGTCCATCTTCAGGGGCACAGGAAATGCCGACGAAGGCAGATAGTCCTAGTTATCATAGCCGTCCTGCTGACCATCATCTTGATAATCTCCTTCATAGTCTGGCCATGGTAATAGCCAGGGACAAAAGCCATGAGTACTCTTTAAGTACTCACAAACTACCACTAACAAGTATTATAAATCTAAGTTACAATGCTAACTCTATGCTTAACTATCAAGTTAAGTTTGAAACCTAAGCTGAGTTCTGAAGCAAAGAAAGATAAGATAAAACTCTAGAATCACATAAGTTGGGGAAACTATTTTCATAAGAACAACCCTATTGTGGTCAAGTCAAGATTCATCATTCTTTTCAAAGTATTTAGAAAACATCTGACAACGAAACATTATGGCCATTCCAATTTTCCATATCCGCGGACGCGGCTATTCGAATAGTTTGACACTCTGCAGAGGTGGTATACTTTCACCACAAGATTCGATACATCTGTCAGGGATAACCCTGAATCATCATACTTAGTATGCAGATAATCAAACATAACCTTCCCTTTACACACCCTAGTATAAGCACCTCTCCTATGAGCATGGCCTCCCAACCTATACCATTAGTCATCTTGGGCACTGCATAGGTGGACAACATTGAGAGGTAGCCTCAGCTCAAACCTCTCCCGTGAGGGAACTAATACTAAAGCATATAAATTTCCAGCTAAGCCTTACCCAATTCAGGTAATGTGGTTGTACGGTAAACTTGGAATGGTATCGCATCCGAATCCAACCATCAATTTTATAAAAGGGTTAAGGCTCATGCCTCAACAATTTCATCGTCATCAACCAATTGTGTTTCTCAACACATGTCAAAACATCTCAATAGAATGACTCATCATTCTAAGGTTTTCATAATTCATTTTCACCAAGTGTTCCCATCTAAAGTGACTCAAGTTTTTGATCTACTTTAAACTACTAAGTTAAGAGTGTTCACTAAGGTGGTAAAGATGGGTTCAATCTCATGCCATAGAATGTCATCTAAAGGTTTCTAAATAGGTCAAGTTTTATACTTTTTATGCTACCTTGAAAACAAGTAAAGAACTTTGTAAACCTAAGAAGGGTAAAACTTGTAACTAGGACTTGAGGTACTATTAGTTAAATAAGGGGGGTGTGATCCAAGCATGCTTAAGGCATCTTTGCTAAACCATCTAGTTTGATTCTAGTTTGCTAAGTACTACACTTGCAAGTGCTAACTTGCAAGGGTTAAATCTTGGATAGTGCTAGCTTGCTAATAGTAGCTGGCATTGTTAATGATGGCTTGCCTTGGTTGGTGCAGTGGTTGAAGTTTTCTTCTTCTTCTTCTTCTTCTTCTTGGTAGAACTCCTCCTCCTCGAAAGCTTGGTCGGTACTATCGTCTATAAATACATAGGGAGTGCACAATGACCAAACAATACTTAAGTAGGCTAGATAGCATTCTAAGACACACAATTGATGATCTATTATCATCACAAGCATCACAAGTTTAAATCAAAAGTTTTCTTCTTTTTATTTTAGAAAAGTAATTTCTACTCATTGAAAAATTAACTAAAATTTAATATTCACCACCAAAATATGGGATCATGTGGACACCTGTCCTCTCCACATATTCTAACATGTGGGAATGAGATTTAAGTGTTGGATCAATATTACTTTGGTTTAAGTTCATTATTTAATGATTTAAAGTGACTAAAAATGCCTATATAGCATTGTTTTAGTACTAGTCGAAAGTCACTGCATGTAAACCTTAATATTATTACATATTTGGATAGATATGGTGAAATGTCATTTTTGAGAGTTGGAATGAACTCAAAAGCTAACTTGGTTGATTTTATAAAAATGTTGCAAGTTGCAAATGCTTTTGTCTTCTTATTTTTATTAGGAGAGATCTATAACTATAATTGAATCAAATCCAACGGGCTTGGGTAGAATACTTCCATACCTTTCAGGAAAAAATAGTTTCATGCAATTTGGATTTGTGAAACTCACAGAATTGATTTTTGAAATACTGGACATAAACTAGATTTAACTAAAAAAGAAAAATCCAGATTTGAATCGGTGGGCTAGCGCGGGAAAAGGAATGGGCCGGCCCAGTGGCGCTCCGCAGCGCGAGGCTCAGCTGACAGGGGGGTCCCGCATGTCAGCGGCACTTAAAACGTGAAACAGTACGCGCGTTGTGGGTCGTGCGATTAGAATAGGAATCTACGGCTGAGGGTCGTCGTCGACGACGAACAGGTCGCCGGCGAGCTCGAACCCTAGCGGCTCGGTGGGGGTCTGCTGGGGGCATACCAGGGCTCCAGCGGGGTTGGCAAGGCGGGCAAACGACATAGAAGATGACGGCGAGGCGAGGCGTGGTCGCGGTGGAGCTTGGGGCGGTCAAAATCAACGGCGCCCTTCTCCTGCTGCCGCGGCTGCTCCGGCTCCAATTCCGGCGAGCTGCTGCTCCACTTGCTCCGGCTAGAGGTGGGTAAGGTTCAGAGAGGTGAAGGGAGTGGAATAGTGTGGAGAAGAATGGCTGGGGAGGGCTCCTTTTATACGCTCGACGGTGAGACCGAGCGGGATGGGCGGTCGCCGGTGGCGACATGGCTACGTCGAGGTAGAGGCATGGCTGGGGGTGACGATCGATGGGCGGTTCCCTTGTGGTGCTCTAGAGCTTAAATGCGGCCGTAGGGACGGTGGCACACGGTCGGGGCGAGGTGGCGCTCTGCGCAACAGAGGCGGCGGTGTCCATGGCGAGCGGTGGCTGTGGTGCGTTGGGCGGCGAACGGGCGTGTCCGTCGTGTTCCCTGTGTCGTGGCGGAGCGGTAGGCGCCGGATGCGGTCGAGCGGCGGCTTGTGCACGCATGCCGAGTGTGGCGCCTTGGCGTGCGCTCGGCATGGTGCGGTGGCACTGGGCGTGGTTTGTGCTTGGTGGTCCACTACACTCCTGGGCTCGGGCAAGGGACAGGGGGTGGCGGTGAAGTGTTGGCTACGTCCTAGACATGGAGAGAGAGGGGGAGGTGGTCTACTGGAGTGAGGGCAAGGTTGGCCGGCGAGTTGGTGCTCGGCATGGCTTGGCCTTGCCACTAGGGTGTAGGGGATGGGGTGGTAATGGCATGGTTTGATCAAGTGGAGACAGAGGGAGTGTTTTGTGGTCAATTGGGTGGCAAAACCCTGTAGAAACAGTGAGCTAGCTATTTGTGTTTGATTCTGCCTGCCATGTGTTTGATGAAATGGCCGTAAGAGAAAAAGTTTTGAATTTTGAGTTCAATTTTTTTGAGTGATCTCCCCTAGTGATAGGTAGCCTCTGGTTGCAAGGGTTTTGAAAGTGGAGCTCAAAAAGATGTTTTTTGAAATAGGGGTGATCTATGCATATGCATTAGATTCAATTGTAAACCGTCATTAAAATTAGTTTACATAATGTTTTTAGCAGATCAAAAGGGGGGCCTTGGTACCTCATTATGTGTACTAGCAAGGGGTGCAAAGCTCAAGAATTGTTTCTCTTAAAATTTGAGTACTAGGAATAGCCAAAGTAGGCATGAGAGTTAAATTTGCCAAAATGACCATTCCTCCTTTGAAATTCTTTTTGATTTGATTTTCTTTAGGAAAAGTTTGGGAATGATGTAGATGATGTTTAAATCACCCAAGAAACATTTTACAAGCATTGGATCACTCAATCATGGTAATTCAAACAACTCCTAAATTAAATGCACACATATATGAATGCTTTCATATTAACTTTGGAAAAGTTTTTGTTAACCCCAATTTTCATTGATTTCATCTTGATAAGCTTGGATTGAAGTTTTGGGATGTTACAAACTTTCCCCCCTTAAACAAACTCTTATCTCGAGATTTACAAAGAAAACTAGGAACTAAAGAGATCTGGGAAATCCGTCCTAAAGTAATGTTCTCGCTCCTAAGTAGCTTCCTCCTCGGTATGGTTGCTCCACTGAATCTTGAGAAACTTGATACTCCTGGTCCTGGTGGTTCTGTAGGCTTCTTCCAAGATACGGATGGGTACTTCTCGATAGGTCAAGTCCTTATTGATTTCCACAGCTTTGTGATCGATATTCTTGAAAACTTCAGTCTTCTCCGGCACTTCCAAGCATTTGCGAAGTAACGAGATATGGAACACATTGTGGATGGCTGACATCTCTTCAGGCAATTCTAACTGATACGATACTTCTCCTCGGTGGTTCAGAATCTTGAAAGGTCCGATATATCTGGGGGCTAACTTTCCCTTCAGGCTGAAGCGTTGAGTTCCCTTCAGTGGTGAAACCTTGAGATATACAATATCTCCGACATTGAAAGTCAGGTCTCTCCTTCTTTTGTCAACATAGCTCTTTTGTCTAGATTGGGCGTTCTTGAGATGCTCACGGACTTTGTGAACTTTCTCTTCTGCTTCTCGGAGAATGTCGGGTCCGAAGATCTGACTCTCTCCTACTTGTGACCAATTCAAAGGGGTACGACACTTTCTTCCGTAAAGGAATTCAAATGGTGCCATCTGCAAACTAGCTTGATAACTGTTGTTATATGAGAATTCTGCGAAAGGCAGACAGTCTTCCCATTTTGATCCATATTCTAACACACAAGCTCTAAGCATATCCTCTAGGATTTGGTTGACTCTCTCAGTCTGTCCATTTGTTTGTGGGTGATATGCTGTACTGAAATTCATCTTGGTTCCTAAACCTTCCTGTACTTTCTGCCAAAATCTTGAGGTAAACTGGGTTCCTCGATCTGATACGATGGTCTTGGGGGTTCCATGCAGACTAATAATCCTAGCAATGTATAGCTCTGCCAACTTTGCACTCTGGTAAGTTGTTTTGACAGGTATAAAGTGGGCTACCTTGGATAGTCTATCAACTATGACCCAGATTGAGTCATTTCCCTTACTAGAAGTAGGTAAACCGGTGATAAAGTCCATTCTGACAGAATCCCATTTCCATTCCGGAATCTGCAATGGCTGCAACAGTCCTGCAGGTCTCTGATGCTCTGCTTTTACTCTTTTGCAGATGTCGCACTTGGCGATGTAGCTTCCGATCTCTCTCTTCATCTTGTGCCACCAAAATTTCTCTTTCAAATCCTGATACATCTTTGTTCCTCCGGGGTGGATAGAATAAAGAGTATCATGATCCTCCTTCATGATAACTTCCTTCAGCTCCAAATCTGCTGGAACACAGATACGTCCTTTGTACCACAGTACTCCTTCTTTATCTTTGGTGAATCCAGGTACCTTTCCTGTACCAATACGACCTTTGATTCCGTCGATACTTTCATCCCCTTCTGGGCTTCCTTGATTTGGCTAATCAAAGTGGGTTGAAGTTCAATGCTAGCTAGGAATCCTTTGCTAACTAATTCAGTCCTGAATTGCTCCAACTCTTCATACAAACTGGGTTGCTTCTCATTGATCATGGTGTTAAGCCTACACGGCAATCTGCTAAGAGCATCCGCTACCACATTGGCTTTGCCGGGGTGATAGTGAATGTCAAGGTCATAATCCTTGATTAGCTCTATCCATCTTCTTTGCCTCATATTCAGCTCCTTCTCATCAAATAATGACGCCATGTCTTCAGTGCTAGAACTACAACTACTAGTTCAAGATCATGGGTCAGATAGTTCTGCTCATGCTGCTTCAATTGTCGAGACAGATACGCGATGACTTTGCCTTCTTGCATCAATACACATCCTAGACCAATCTTGGATGCATCACAATACACATCAAATGGCTTCTTGATGTCTGGCATGACCAAAACTGGGGTTGATATCAATCTCTTCTTTAGTTCCTGGAAACTGGCTTCACATTTATCTGTCCATTCAAACTTCTTGTCCTTCTTCAACAATTGGGTCATTGGTCGGGCTATGCTCGAGAATCATTCTACGAACTTGCGGTAATATCCCGCTAATCCGAGAAAGGCACGGACTTGGGTTTGAGTGGTTGGGGCTTTCCATTCTTCAACATCTTTGATCTTTGTGGGATCAATAGAGACTCCTCCGGCAGACACAATATGTCCTAGGAATCCTACTTCCTTCAGCCAAAACTCACACTTGCTGAACTTGGCATATAACTGATGCTCCCTCAGGGTTTCTAGAATGATTCTCAGATGTTGCTCATGCTCTTCTTCTGACTTGGAGTAGATAAGGATGTCGTCCATAAACACAACTACAAACTTATCTAGGAAATTCATAAAGATCTTATTCATGAGATTCATGAAATAAGCAGGGGCATTGGTTAATCCAAAAGACATAACCTTATACTCGTATAAACCAAAGCGAGTAGTAAAGGCGGTCTTCGGAATATCCGTTGCACAAATCTTAAGTTGGTGATAACCAGTCCTAAGATCAATCTTTGAGAATACCTGAGCTTCGGTCAACTGATCAAATAGATCCTCTATCTTTGGCAAAGGGTACTTGTTCTTGATGGTGCATCATTCAATTTTCTGTAGTCTATGCACAGACGGTTGCCTCCATCTTTCTTGTCGACGAATAACACTGGTGATCTCCATGGTGATGCACTTGGTTGAATTAAACCTTTGGCTAGCATAACATCCAACTGCTTCTTTAGTTCCACTAACTCTGATGGGTTCATGCTATAGGGTCTCTGGGCTATAGGTCTGGTTCAGGGGATTAGTTCGATAATGAACTCAATATCCCTTTTTCGGGGGCATACTTGGCAATTCATCTGGGAATACATCGGGGTATTCACAGACTACTCTGACTTGGTCAATGGTGGGCAAGGCTACACTCTGGTTGCACTTAAATTGACGGGGTAAGGTTTCAGAGATATGCTCTATTGTGACTCCAGAACTACTGGTCATGGTGATGGCTTTCTTAGCACAGTCTATCAATCCTTTATGCCTTGACATCCAGTCCATACCTAGTAATACTTCCAAACCTTTGATTCCAAGTACAATTAGGTTGGCATAAAAATCTATCCCATGTATTCTGATAGGTACAACTTTGCAAATTTTTCTAGCTTTGGTTGTTGAATCGGGGATTTGAACTATCATGACATGCTTCAGGTTGGTTGGACGAATCTTACTAGTACATCCAAATTCTTCGGTGACAAATGAATGCGATGCTCCCAAATCAAACAATACTCTTGCTAAAACTGAGTTGACAGAAAACATACTCAGCACTACATCTGGCGCTTCCTGGGCTTCTTCTGCATTCATGTGGAAGAGACGGCCATTGCGGTTGTGAGGGTTCCCTAGGGCAAATCTCCTTCCTGGCTGAACACGACGCTGTTGCTGTGCTGGGGCATTCACATTGGCATTGGCTGCAGTCTTCTTGGGACACTCATTGGAGTAGTGACCCTTCACTCCACACTCGAAACAAGTGATCTGGAACTTGTCCTTGACTGTGACAGGCACAACATTGCTGCCAGTTCTAGGTGCAGTGTTGTTGCTGTTGTTCTTGGGAGGTGCACGGTTGAAATTGTTGGTGTTACCGGAGTTGTGATTGTTTCCTCCGGACTTCACATTGCCTCCGCTACGGTTGGGGTAGCTTGGGCGAGAATTTGGGGGTCGGTTGTTCCTTGGTGCATATCCTGGTGAGGGGCTGGGACGGTACTTCTGGTGACTGCTGGATCCAGACTGCTGCATCATACGACGCTTGCGGTTGTCATTTGCCTGGTTAATCTTCCCTTCCATCTGGATGGCAGAGTCGACTAGCTCTTCGAGATCATCGAAACGAATGTTGACGAGGACAGTCTGCATCTCATCATGCAGTCCGTTCAAGAATCTCTCCTTCTTCTTGGCCTCCATATTGATCTCATCAGGTGCATATCTGGCAAGTGACAGGAATTTGTCACGGTACTCCACCACAGTCATTCTTCCTTGCTTCAACTCGTGGAACTCATCTCTCATCCGGTTGACTAGACCCTGCGGCACGTGGGTGCGACTGAACTTGACTTTGAATGCTTCCCATGTCATCACTTGACCATGGTTCATATTGCGGATGATATTCCACCAAGCTCTTGCATCTCTTGCCAGATAGTGGGTGGCGAAGAGAACTTTCTCATTTTCATCAACTCTGGCAACTTCTAAGTTGTTCTCCATGGTCTGTAACCAGTCATCAGCATCTAATGGGTTCTCAGATTGGTTGAAGATTGGGGGATTAGTGTTTTGAATGTTTTTGAGTTTGGATCCCTGGTGATCCTGACTCCCATGTCCTTGGTTGTTGAGAGCCATCTGGGCGATCTTTTGAAGTGTTGCTAAGTTGGCTTGGCGTTCTGCCCTGCTTGCTTCACGGTCTACGATGAGATTCTGCAAGATCTGCAGCATTGGGTCTTGCGACGAGCTGCTCCCTCCTTGGTTTCCACGAGTCATCTGAAGATTGAGATATAGAGGTAAGAGGGAAATTCTAAGGTTCATGGTTTTGGGGTTTTCAAAACTAAAACTGCGAGTTAGACTCAGGTTTTTCAACTAACTTCATTTTCATTCATGCAAGAAAGCAAGCACACGATACAACACACACCACAACAATCCAAGGGAAAACAAATGGTTTGAAGAACCATTCTGCAAGCTAAGATACATTGAGATCGATACATCTCATGCTACGACAGTGCCCTAGTGCATCTACTAATCGTCGATGAAGTCGGAGTCCTCATCATTAGTGTAGAAGTCCACGGCATCCTCTTCCAAAAAATCATCATCATTGCTGAGGTAAGAATCCATGTCTCCCTGGATGTCTTCACCCTCATCTTCTTCTTCCTTGGCGACAAGCTGAGCTTCCTGCTTCTTGACGGTCTTCTCGAGGTCGGCCACTTCCTTGCGAAGACGGGCGATGGTGCGATCCTTCTTGGCATGCTGGCGGCGAAGATACTGACGGTCTTGGACAAGAAGTGTGAAAGTTTGGGCCTTCTGGTCGGCAATGGCACGGTTCTGGTTGGCTAACTCTCTGGCATTGTCCAGTTCCTGCTGTGTGTCGTGAAGCAAGAAGTCAAGGTTCTCCACTTGACACCTCAACTCAGGGTGGCCCGGCATTTCCATTGGCAGTCCCATGAAGTCATGTCTTGCATAGTGGGCAAAATGGGTTCCTTGGGTCTTGTTGACGCTGAGGGCACATAGACGTGCGAGAGCTTCATGCATTGCCCGGGCTAATCCATCTAGCCAGTTGTTCTCTCTCACGGAGAACTGAATTCTTCCAGAAGTTGGTGCTTCAATGCTTCCTCTAAGATTTGCGGTGACTAGCCACTGTAGGTCTCCTCCTGGGGGTCTTGGAAGTTGAGCTCCAAGAAACTCCGGATGTGGGCGTCCCAGTAACTCTGACAGGGAATCCAGATCCCTCTCGAAGATCAGCTGACCTCCGTTTCCCAACTGGTAAAACTTGCTGAACTAGGTCTCCATCTACAAGAATTAAGGATGAGGAAGTTAGTGAGGTGATCAAGTGTGTCAAATTTTAAGTAGTAGTGTAAGAATTTTTGAGGATCATGAAGTTTTTGATAAAGAATCCACAAGGGTAAGAGAGGAGATAGTTTTTTCATAAATACTCACTTTGGTTTGGAAACTAAGTTTTTGTTTGACGTCCATTCTAACTAGGGTCTCCTATGGTGAAGATGGCTTTGATACCAACTTGTCAACACCCGGATTTTTAATCCCAGATGCCCGTTAAGCCATACCTCGCAATCCCAGGATTACCATTTTTGCGAGACATAACGGATTGGATATCATAGTACATCATCCATTACAAACCATACATAAGGTCTTACACAAATAAGGATCTCATGATCCAGTCTTAATACAACAAGCAGCGGAAATAAAAGATAGCATAGCGGTGGGGTCCATCTTCAGGGGCACAGGCAATGCTGACGAAGGCAGATAGTCCTAGTTATCATAGCCGTCATGCTGACCATCATCTTGATAATATCCTTCATAGTCTGTCCATGGGAATAGCCAGGGACAAAAGCCATGAGTACTCTTTAAGTACTCACAAACTACCACTAACAAGTATTATAAATCTAAGTTACAATGCTAACTCTATGCTTAACTATCAAGTTAAGTTTGAAACCTAAGCTAAGTTCTGAAGCAAAGAAAGATAAGATAAACTCTAGAATCACTTAAGTTGGGGAAACTATTTTCATAAACACAACCCTATTGTGGTCAAGTCAAGATTCATCATTCTTTTCAAAGTATTTAGAAAACATCTGACAACAAAACAGTATGGCCATTCCAACTGTCCATATCCGCGGACGCAGCTATTCAAATAGTTTGACACTCTGCAGAGGTGGTACACTTTCACCACAAGATTCGATACATCTGTCAGGGATAACCCTGAATCATCATACTTAGTATGCAGATAATCAAACATAACCTTCCCCTTACACACCCTAGTATAAGCACCTATGAGCATGGCCTCCCAACCATGACCATCAGTCATCTTGGGCACTGCATAGGTGGACAACATTGAGACGTAGCCTCAGCTCAAACCTCTCCCGTGAGGGAACTAATACTAAAGCATATAAATTTCCAGCTAAGCCTTACCCAATTCAGGTAATGTGGTTGTACGGTAAACTTGGAATGGTATCGCATCCGAATCCAACCATCAATTTTATAAAAGGGTTAAGGCTCATGCCTCAACATTTTCATCGTCATCAACCAATTGTGTTTCTCAACACATGTCAAAACATCTCAATAGAATGACTCATCATTCTAAGGTTTTCATAATTCATTTTCACCAAGTGTTCCCATCTAAAGTGACTCAAGTTTTTGATCTACTCTAAACTACTAAGTTAAGAGTGTTCACTAAGGTGGTAAAGATGAGTTCAATCTCATGCCATAGAATGACATCTAAAGGTTTCTAAATAGGTCAAGTTTTATACTTTTTATGCTACCTTCAAAACAAGTAAAGAACTTTGTAAACCTAAGAAGGGTAAAACTTGTAACTAGGACTTGGGGTACTATTAGTTAAAAAAAGGGGGGGTGTGATCCAAGCATGCTTAAGGCATCTTTGCTAAACCATCTAGTTTGATTCTAGTTTCTAAGTACTACACTTGCAAGTGCTAACTTGCAAGGGTTACATCTTGGATAGTACTAGCTTGCTAATAGTAGCTGGCATTGTTAATGATGGCTTGCCTTGGTTGGTGCAGTGGTTGAAGTTTTCTTCTTCTTCTTCTTCTTCTTCTTCTTGGTAGAACTCCTCCTCCTCGAAAGCTTGGTCGGTACTATCATCTATAAATACATCGGGAGTGCACAATGACCAAACAATACTTAACTAGGCTAGATAGCATTCTAAGACACACAATTGATGATCTATTATCATCACAAGCATCACAAGTTTAAATCAAAAGTTTCCTTCTTTTTATTTTAGAAAAGTAATTTCTACTCATTGAAAAATTAACTAAAATTTAATATTCACCACCAAAATATGGGATCATGTGGACACCTATCCTCACCACATGTTCTAACATGTGGGAATGAGATTTAAGGGTTGGATCAATATTACTTTGGTTTAAGTTCATTATTTAATGATTTAAAGTGACTAGAAATGCCTATATAGCATTGTTTTAGTACTAGTCCAAAATCACCGCATGTAAACCTTAATATTATTACATATTTGGATAGATATGGTGAAATGTGATTTTTGAGAGTTGGAATCAACTCAAAAGCTAACTTGGTTGATTTTATAAAAATGTTGCAAGTTGCAAATGCTTCTGTCTTCTTATTTTTCTTAGGAGAGATCTATAACTCTAATTGAATTAAATCCAACGGGCTTGGGTAGATTACTTCCATACCTTTCTGGAAAAATTAGTTTCATGCAATTTGGATTTGTGAAACTCACAGAATTGATTTTTGATATACTGGACAGAAACTAGATTTAACTAAAAAAGGAAAATCCAGATTTGAATCGGTGGTCTAGCGCGGGAAAAGAAATGGGCCGGCCCAGTGGCGCTCCATGGTGCGGGGCTCAGCATATAGGGGGGTCCCGCGTGTTAGCGACACTTAAAACGCGAAACGGTACGCGCGCTGTGGGCCGTGCGATTAGAATAGGAATCTACGGCTGAGGGTCGTCGTCAACGACGAACAGGTCACCGCCGAGCTCGAACCCTAGCGGCTCGGTGGGGGTCTGCTGGGGGCGTACCAGGGCTCTAGCAGGGTCGGCGAGGCGGGAAAACGACGTGGAAGATGACGGCGAGGCGAGGCGTGGTCGCGGTGGAGCTTGGGGCGGTCGAATTCAACGACGCCCTTCTCCTCCTCCCGCGGCTGCTCCGGCTCCAATTCCGACGAGATGCTGCTCCACTTGCTCCGGCTAGAGGTGGGTAAGGTTTAGAGAGGTGAGGGGAGTGGAATGGTGTGGAGAAGAATGGCTGGGGAGGGCTCCTTTTATAGGCTCGACGGTGAGACCGAGCGGGATGGGCGGTCGACGGTGGCGACATGGCTACGGCGAGGTAGAGGCATGGCTGGGGGTGGCGATCGATGGGCGGTTCCCTGGCGGTGCTCAAGAGCTTAAATGCGGCCGTAGGGACGGTGGCACGTGGTCGGGGCGAGGTGGCGCTCTACGCGGCAGAGGCGGCAGTGTCCATGGCGAGCGGTGGCTGTGGTGCGTTGGGCGGCAAACGGGCATGTCTGTCGTGTTCCCTGTGTCGTAGCGGAGCGGTAGGCGCGGACTGCGGTCGAGCGGCGGCTTGTGCACGCGTGCCGGGTGTGGCGCCCTGGCGTGCGCTCGGCATGGTGCGGTGGCACTGGGCGCGGTTTGTGCTTGGTGGTCCACTGCACTCCTGGGCTCGGGCAAGGGACAGGGGGTGGCGGTGAGGTGCTGGCTACCTCCTAGACATGGAGAGAGAGGGGGAGGTGGTCTGCTGGGGTGAGGGCAAGGTTGGCCGGCGAGTTGGTGCTAGAGATGGCTTGTCCTTCCCACTAGGGTGTAGGGGATGGGGTGGTAATGGCATGGTTTGATCAAGTGGAGACAGAGGGAGTGTTTTGTGGTCAATTGGGTGGCAAAACTCTGTAGAAACAGTGAGCTAGCTATTTGTGTTTGATTCTGCCTGCCATGTGTTTGATGAAATGGCCGTAAGAGAAAAAGTTTTGAATTTTGAGTTCAAATTTTTTGAGTGATCTCCCCTAGTGATAGGTAGTCTCTGGTTGCAAGGGTTTTGAAAGTGGAGCTCAAAAAGATGGTTTTTGAAATAGGGGTGATCTATGCATATGCATTAGATTCAATTTTAAACTATCATTTAAATTAGTTTACAGAATGTTTTTAGGAGATCAAAAGGGGGGCCTTGGTACCTCATTATGTGTAATAGCAAGGGGTGCAAAGCTCAAGAATTGTTTCTGTTAAAATTTGAGTACTAGGAATAGCCAAATTAGGCATGAGAGTTAAATTTGCCAAAATGACCATTCCTCCTTTTCAATTCTTTTTGATTTGATTTTCTTTAGGAAAAGTTTGGGAATGATGTAGATGATGTTTAAATCACCCAAGAAACATTTTACAAGTATCGGATCACTCAATCATGGTAATTCAAACAACTCCTAAATTAAATGCACACATATATGAATGCTTTCATATTAACTTTGGAAAAGTTTTTGTTAACCCCAATTTTGATTGATTTGATCTTGATAAGCTTGGATTTAAGTTTTGGGATGTTACAAACTTTCCCCCCTTAAACAAACTCTCGTCCCGAGATTTACAAAGAAAACTAGGAACTAAAGAGATCTGGGAACATTGAAGGTATGGACCTCGATGTAATTTTCCCATATTTAGGTCCTTTATGTAGAATGTACTTTGTTCTTATGATCCCATATCCAAGAATCTGCATGCCGACAAATTTGGCCATATTTTGAAAACATCGAAGATATTAAAAACAAAAAATAATCAATTTCATTTTTCCAAGTGACAGGAATTTATTTTCTGAAAGACAAGTAAGAAGAACTTATTTCCTTTTAATGTTAAAAGAATAAAGAGCGATAAGAGTCTATATGAGCATAGAGGAGGCAGCGAGAGAGCCGCGAAGAGGAGGGTTTGAAGTCGGTGCGATGTCAGAGCAAAGCTGGGATGGGTTCCTGACACGAGGTACAGGGTACAGTGAGTAGAGTAAATTTCAGGACCACAATATATATGCACGTAAAACAAAATGTGTTTTCTCTCTCCTTCACTCCCCCATCATCACCCCCACACCTTGGCCGGCTGATCTCTCCCTCATCCACAAAGTGGCGTGATGACCCACAAGTATAGGTGGTGTATCGCATTATTTTCGATAAGTAAGAGTGTCGAACCCAATGTGGAGCAGAAGGTGCTGGCTAGTGGTATGGATCAAGATTTCTCTGCAAATACTTAGCAAACATATTTTAGGGGTTTTCGATAAAACGAATAAACAAAGTACAAGTAAATAAAAGGCAGTAGGAATAAATGTGGCCCAATCCTTTATGCAACAAAGGACAAGCCGGTTGTATTACTTAAGATGACCAAACGTTCTCGAGGACACATGGGAAGACTGTCAAGTGCTTTCGCTTCATATAGTTGATGAATCCTCTCTAGCTTGCTAAGTGTTGTGTGGGTGAACCTGTGCTACTGTACCGCCCCATCCAAGACTAATACATACTTGTGATTATACCCCTTGCAAACATCCGTAAGTACAAGAAAGTAATTAAGGTAGAAACCTAACCACAGCTTTAAACTCTAAGACCCTTACGTCCCTTGTGCAATGGTTTCCTAATGGGGGTTCAGGTTTCTGTCACTCTGGCAACCCCTACGATTAGTAGCCAAATACACAATGCATTCCCCTAGGCCCATATAGGTGAAGTGTCATGTAGTCGACGTTCACATGACACCACTAGAAGAAGTACACCACAACTTAAATATCAAACTATTGAATCTTTCTCAACACAACTCCACTACTAACAACATGACTTCTCCCATGTCATCAAGAACAAAACGAACTACTCACAAGACATCATATGGATCATAATCAGAGATGGAATAATGATGTATAACAATCTGAACATAAATAATAATTCAACGGTTCACTCAATAGCATCAACTACAAAGAGTAATCAACACCGGGAAAGGAATTCCCCCGGCAGAAATCTGTCTGCCGGAGAGATCTTTCTCTCTCGGTGTTTTCCGCCCTCCAGAGGCGGCGGAATCTTTCTGTGGTCGCTCCCCGAGTCTTAGGGTTTCGGGAGGATGATATACGCTAGAGGAGAGAGGCTGGAGTGGGCTAGGGTGGCCACACCACCGCCTGGCGCGACCTAGGGCTGCCCACGCCATGGGGTGGTGTGGGCCCCATGTGGCCCATCTCCACTCCGTCTTCTGGCATCCTTAGTCTTCTGGAAAAATAGGATTTTCCATATATTTTCCCGGATTTTCTGATCTTCGCGAATTTTGCCTCCAAACAGCACCTTTTCCATCAGAATCCTGACTGCAGCGGTCCATGTTCCAAAAGTCATCAACCATGCAAAACTAGATGAAATAACATAAGTATCACCTCTCAATATGAAATATATCAATGAATAATAGTGAATTAAGACATAGAATAGTGATGCAAAATGGACGTATCAACTCCCCCCAATCTTAGACTTCGCTTGTCCCCAAGCGAAACTGAGCTCAATAAACATGGCCTCAGGTTTATGGAGTGAAGAGTCGATAAAAGAATACGGACAAGAAGCATCACATTCATCAAATACATAGATCATAATAGAAGACAACTCACTATTATATAACTCAACTTGTAATAAGTAAAGGAAACACTATAAAGATACATAAAGTGAATCATAATTGGTAATGACAAACTTAGCTCTTGGTCGAAGAATAGTTGATAATTTGCTAGAGTTCACAAATAGCTGGTTTTTCAATGATAGCTTTCAAAGTAGTAAACATCAAGATAAGAGCAATGTGCAAAGCAAGGAACATAAGAAACATGAGTGAATAAATCATCATATGAATGAATGAAAGACAACAACTCAAAATACTTGCTGAGATAGAAGGGAGTAGGTTTACTGACTCAACTACAAAGTAAAAGAAAGGCCCTTCAAAGAGAGAGGCAGGGATTACAAGTCTCATAAAGAGCTCCCAAAAATTATGATACTTACTAGCTTTCAGCTCTCATTGCCCCTATCATAGGCATATTTAGGTGATTAAGGTTAAAGTGACACAACTAAGAGGATATGCTTGACAAGTTATAAGTTGAAATCTCATGCCCCTTACTTATGAGTACCGATCCTCATGCTACTCAACTTCAGTCACGAGCAAGCTCTTGTCATTGTAAATACATGCGTATCATTGAGAACCGCCAACGGGGTACCCCTTGCACATGACACAGGAGCTATCCCATAATCAAAATGACAAGGCGAGCAGACAGTGAGCATCTCAGCGATCTTTTTATTTGCTATTTCCATAGGTTTTTATTGAGGATGCTTCATAGTATGCTCACTATAGTTATGCTGCAAGTTTCCACCATGATTAGGCATGGCTTAGGCTAGCGGCCCAGGCGTTTCTCTAACACACATATAAACTCCATGATCTTACAAGTTCCCCTTTTATTTCACACCACTGGGATCCATAAGCAAAAGAACATGATATCAACTAGGTACAAGTACCAATGAAGTGTTGAAAGCAGTCCCCATGATACATGGTTCTGCTAACTTCAACTCATAAAGCACAAGCATATACGCAACAAAGAAGGACCCAATGGTTCAAGTTTATTAAATGCAAGAAAGTAAATTGTGCCATCAAGTTCGTGACAGCTTTAATCACTAATTTTCACATAACAAGTTTAATTTGGGGGGTAGATAAAACAGGAATTTACTTGGAATAGCATTAATGCTACTAGGTAGGTATGGTGGATACAAATGGAAAAGGTTTTGGTTTAAGGAAGTCGATGCACGAGAAGAATTCCCTCTCAGTACAGGTTTTTGGCTAGCAAGGCTGGGTAGCAAGTATAAGAGTTGAAGGAAACAAACAAACATACAAGTGATAAAAACAAACATGTAATATGCCTTGGAAGCACAAAAGATCTTAACTAGAGAATACTAGACTTATGAGCAAATCAAGAAAGAAAGATGATGAAATAATTTTTCTCTAGAGTACTTCTATCTTTTCATTCAACTCTCAAAAATAGTGTTGCTACTGACCAAGCCAGGTTTGCCAAAACCAACTAAATTAACTCAATGATCCCAAAGTGATACCAATACTAACAACAAGATCAATCATATAACCATGAATTGAAAACTAATATAAGCTATGCAAAAGAGTAAATGATAGAACTTCTCATTAATATTCCAAAACGGCAACTCACACCAAGGGATACATATCTAACGAGAGAGGGGACACTTCCATAATGCAAACCATCCTACATAATAACTCCTCTATTCATGATTTGACTCTACTAAAAAGGTAAAAAGATAGAAGATAGTGATGTGATACTGCGACACTCCCCCAAGCTTGGAACAAACCAAGGGGATGCCAAACCTGATGACGAATTACTCCTTAGGTGGTAGTGGTATTATTTTCTTAGTTGACGTGAGGAAATCTTCCATCATCTTGCGAAGGCTATCATTCTCCCATTGAAGCATGTCCACCTTCCTCTTCAAGTCTCGGTACTTATCGTAGAATTATTTAGTGACTCGTAGGGCTTCCGTTGATGCAGGGCAAGTGACTGAAGGTACCATCCCTTGCTTGGGGTCTCGGAGGTGTTCCTCCATAGGCTCCTTTCCTTTATCCTTGGCGGACACCATTGTGCTTCTAAGCCTTCAAAGAGTATGTCCTGGCAGAAACAGATTGAAACTAAAACACGACGAAAACACGATATACGAACCTCGGGGGATCCGGGGGGTTATATATTATGAAGTTTCATATCAAAAGGAAGGTACTGGGTGAAAACGGGTCGGAGGCGGAGTCCGGGGTGGACTCACCACCTGGTGGCGTGGCCAGGGGAGGGCCCGCGCCACAGGGTGGTGTGAGCCACCCTGGCTCCGTTTCCGTCCCTTTTTCGCTTCGTAGCTTTCCATATTGACTAAAAACTGCAAAAATATAGTTGGATAGTATTTTCACGGAACTTTTCTTACCAGAACTATTACCTATTTGGAAATGGACTCTGCAGGTCTCTGAATTTGGTATCTAGTAGATTCTTCCGGAGTCACCACTTGAATATCATCAATATATTCATCTTCATCCACTTATTACTTGATTCATAAAACCTTTCTCTTCCTTATTACACCATTATCTCCACTAACCTGGAAATTTCTTTCACACAAAACTTCACACAGTTCTCATTAGCAACATTAGTATAAGTGAAGTGATAAAACCTTTTGAGTCCAACTTCAACTGAAAACTGTCAAAACATAAGCTACTGTAGCAACTCCTTCAAAAAACCCAAAAAGAATTCAAAAAGGAAATCAAATAAAGAAGCAAATATAAGAGTGGCAAAATCTGTCAAAACAGACCAGCAGGTAAAGATCAATTGTTTCGAAAATCTTCTGTTTCTCAAATCAAAAAGTGCAAAACTAACAAAAGTTAAGTAACAACCTGGGTCATAAGCACAAAAAATTACAGCTCAATACGACATATAGAGATATCTCACGAATTTTTATGGTGAAGCACAAAAATCTGTTTCGGGACAGCAACTTCCCCAAATCTTACTTCTCTCTCATTAGAGGTTGATCTTGACACAAAAACCAAACAAAACAGATAAGGAGCGGTTATTACCGAAGTATCAAAGAAACAAAAACAAACTGAAAGCAAAAACAAATTGGGTTGTCTCCCATAAAGCTCTTTCTTTATAGCCATTAAGATGGGCATGATAATTTTGAAGAAGCTCTCATAGGGATATGAATTGAAGTGAAAGAGAGCATTAAGAAGCAAAAACACACACACATTTAAGTATAACCCACTTCCTATGCAAGGGGATTTTGTAAACAAACAAGTTATTGAAACCAGAGGCAACTTGCATAAGAAGGCAAAAGAAGTGCAACATAAAAACTTTCAGCATAAAACGGGGAAACTTGATATTATTAAGATGCATAAGAACACTTTTCCCTCTCTCATAGTAACTTTCAGTATCATGCATAAACTTAACAATATAGCTATCACAAGGACCATCATAGCAATGATCACTTATTTTAACAGAAAACACATGAATACTAGCTCTCATAACACTACTTCGTGAAACAATATTAGAGGTATCCTTACAAAGGATAGGGTGTCCCTCTTTTTCATATTTAGTAACAAAGTCTTTCACACTTGCTATTATAGGTTCATCAACCATTTAGTTATCAGGTTCAACAGCTTTACTTGTACTTTCATTAACCATACTAGCTATCATAGAATGTTCCTTTACCTTAACTGGAAAAGGCATTTTCTTAATATAAGGTTCATGTAAAACATGATTAGCAGTATAAACTTCAGTATTTCTTGCAGGAACACTCTTAGCAACATCTTTATAAGGATCATGATACTTATTCCACTTATTTTTAGGCACTTCAATATAGGAAGAAAAAGCCTTAAAAGAAGAAGCAATAGCTTGAGAGTCTAGACCATAAGCATTTTTAATATTTTGAAAGTCATCAGTTCCCATAAAAGATGCAATGCATTCATAATCATAATTTATACCTCACTTTCTACCTTTGTCATTCTCCCAAGCTACAGCATTGTCTTGAATACGGTCCAGAAGATCCCATTTAGCTTCTTCTTCCATGCGAGTGAATGATCCAGCACATGAAGCATCCAATAAATCTTTATCATGTAGAGGGAGCCTTGCATAAAAGTTATTGATAATAATATTATTGGGGAGCTCATGAATGGGACATTTGAGCATTAGTAACTTCAATCTCCCCCAAGCTTGAGCTGTACTCTCTCCATCAAGAGGCCAAAAGTTGTATATTTGATTCCGATCTTTATGAATCTCACTAGGAGGATAAAACTTTGTATAAAAGAGATGCACTATTTCCTCCCATTCCAGAGCTTGACCATTCTTTAGCATCTTATACCATTCCTCAGCTCTTCCTTTCAGCGATAATGAGAATAACTTCTTCTTAACTTGATCTGTAGTAATACCTGCACACTTGAACAACCCGCATAATTCATGTATAAAGAGTAAATGATCACCGGGATGGATAGTTCCATCCCCAACATAGTAATTATCCATAACACGATCAATAATTCTTGTAGGTATTTTGAAAACATCATTCTCAGCAGGTGGTGGCTTATCTACTAACATAGTAGTGGTAGTAGCATTACCAAATAAAAAACTTAGCGAATTATCCATAACGAAAATAAAACAACTAGCAGAAGTAAACAATACTCACAGTAGAAGTTTCCTTTACTAGTTCCACTCTCTTATTGCGTTTCACTCCCCGACAACGGTGCCAGAAAATAGTCTTGATGACCCACAAGTATAGGGGGTGTATCGCAGTATTTTCGATAAGTAAGAGTGTCGAACCCAACCAGGAGCAGAAGGTGCTGGCTAGTGGTATGGATCAGGAATTCTCTGCAAATACTTGGCAAACAGATTTTTAGGGGTTTTCGATAAAGCAAGTAAACAAAGTACGAGTAAATAAAAGATAGTAGGAATAAATGCAACAAGTGGCCCAATCCTTTATGCAGCAAAGGACAAGCTGGTTGTATTACTTAAGATGACCAAACGTTCTCGAGGACACATGGGAAGACTGTCAAGTGCTTTCGCTTCATATAGTTGGTTAATCTTCTCTAGCTTGCTAAGTGTTGTGTGGGTGAACCTATGCTAATGTACCGGCCCATCCAAGACTAATACATACTTGTGATTATACCCCTTGCAAACATCCATAAGTACAATAAAGTAATTAAGGTAGATACCTAACCACAGCTTTAAACTCTAAGACCCTTACGTCCCTTGTGCAATGGTTTCCTAATGGGGGTTCAGGTTTCTGTCACTCTGGCAACCCCTACGATTAGTAGCCAAATACACAATGCATTCCCCTAGGCCTATATAGGTGAAGTGTCATGTAGTCGACGTTCACATGACACCACTAGAAGAAGTACACCACAACTTAAATATCAAACTATTGAATCTTTCTCAACACAACTCCACTACTAACAACATGACTTCTCCCATGTCATCAAGAACAAAACGAACTACTCACAAGACATCATATGGATCATAATCAGAGATGGAATAATGATGTATAACAATCTGAACATAAACAATAATTCAACGGTTCACTCAATAGCATCAACTACAAAGAGTAATCAACACCGGGAAAGTTTCCCCTATGAACTAATGCAAGATTCAACCAATTGTTACAACAATATGGAGATGGTGATGAGTGTGTTGATGGTGATGATGATGATGATCCCGATGAAGTCTAGCTTGATGGTGGTGTTGATGGCGACGATCTCCCCTCTCCGGAAAGGAATTCCCCCGGCAGAAATCTGTCTGCCGGAGAGATCTTTCTCTCTCGGTGTTTTCCGCCCTCCAGAGGTGGCGGAATCTTTCTATGATCGCTCCCTGAGTCTTAGGGTTTCGGGACGATGATATACGCCAGCGGAGAGAGGCTGGAGTGGGCAGGGTGGCCACACCACCGCCTGGCGCGTCCTAGGGCTGCCCGCGCCATGGGGTGGTGTGGGCCCCATGTGGCCCATCTCCACTCCCTCTTCTGGCATCCTTAGTCTTCCAGAAAAATAGGATTTTCCGTATATTTTCCCGGATTTTCTGATCTTCGCGAATTTTGCCTCCAAACAGCACCTTTTCCATCAGAATCCTGACTGCAGCGGTCCATGTTTCAAAAGTCATCAACCATGCAAAAATAGATGAAATAACATAAGTATCACCTCTCAATATGAAATAATATCAATGAATAATAGTGAATTAAGACATAGAATAGTGATGCAAAATGGACGTATCAAGTCCCCCCAAGCTTAGACTACGCTTGTCCCCAAGCGAAACTGAGCTTAATAAACATGGCCTCAGGTTTATGGAGTGAAGAGTCGATAAAAGAATACGGACAAGAAGCATCACATTCATCAAATACATAGATCATAATAGAAGACAACTCACTATTATATAACTCAACTTGTAATAAGTAAAGGAAACACAATAAAGATACAAAATGGACGTATCATGGTGCTGTGCACGCGCGTCGACCGACAACCTGCCTTATGTCGGCGACTCCATGTCTATGTCTATGTCTGGCATGTTCGTCAGCTATGTCTGGCATGCTCGTCAACTACTAGTCCTTGGTGAAAAAAATTATTACTACTACAGTAGTACGTAGTACAATAGAGTAGCAATTCAAACTTTCCCGGTTTCAAAATTTTCACTTCCTTCACAAACATCCGGGGGAAGGATATTCAATAGATCGTCATTCACAGTACTACTACTAGTACTACAGGGTATAGTGAGTAGTACCAAAAGAAACTTTTTTTGACGAGTAGTACTAGAAGAAATTTCATACAACCATTAACTTCATATAGGACTCGCTGCTGAACTAGTGCAGGTCCGGCGCCTCCTTGCACCTAGTCCGCGCGCTAGCGGCAGCTCGTGACATTGGCACCAACGACAGCTCCAGTGACAGAGCCGGCTCCTGACTCATCGGCACCTCCGGAGAAGGCGACATCACATCCTTAGCCATAAGCGGCATCGCCAGAAAACGAGGTGGCACCTCCAAAGCCATCGGCAGTTCCGGGAGAACACTGTGGATGAAGTTGTCATTGTTTGGGAACCGGTTCTAGTAGTTGGTGAAAATGTTGGAGCTGGTGAACACGACCAACTCGCAGCTGCAGTGGAAGGCCTGGCCGTAGAGGAGACGGGCGTCCCTGAAGTTGACGAACTTGACCTTCAGCGTCCCGTCCGGATTGTCGTACATGCCCGTACATCTGGTACTTGCGGTCACCGTACCCAGCGTCGAGGAAGACACAGACCAACTGCCTATTTGTTCTCTGCGGGGAGAAAGCCCAAATGCGCAGGGCATTGTCCTCCTGTGCGGTGATGTTGGGGTCTTTGCGCTCTGGTATGGCAGGCGGCAGGCGGAAGGTGGCCATGGATGACAAACAAGGTCGGAGATGGTTGCTAGAAGCGGGGGATTAGAGATGGTTTGGTGCAGGGAAGGGGAGATATTAAATAGGAAGGAGGTGATCCAAGATTAATGTGGCAGATTACCAAAGCGAGGGGGCAATCAATGTCGCTGATGAAGCCGATGCGTGTAGCAAATATCGATGACGATGACTAGGGTAAGTGATTGGATAGAATGCTGACTCTACTTCCTACATTCGATGGCCCAGTCATAATTTTGTGGTGCGTCCAAGGCGACCACGACCTCCCCAATCTGTGGGTCCTACGTGGATGACTGATTTGATGGGTGAAAACAAATTGATAATGATAAAGTGGTATGAAATGTGATTGAACAAATGTTAAGTTGTTTTAGCCAATATTCTTGTTAGAGAAAAAATGCATACATTAAGTCTATTAGTAATAACTATCTAGCCATATTGAGAATACATCCTAGTGTGCTATGAAATTTTTGGGGTGGTGAAATGATGGTTCCAGAACATGTTGGAGTTTGCTCTAGGTACTATTCAAAACAAATCCAGCTGCTCTTAACCATTGGGATCTAAGATCCCAACGGTTAGGATTGGTGCTATGGATCTAATTCAAAACTGCTCCATTATAGTAGTAGAGAAAAGTACCACCACCCGGTAGAATGGAAAAAAGAAGATCCAACAGCTAGCATTGTTGTGATTCACGAGTCTTGATCCATAGGTTAATACTCAAAGTTATTCGTACATTATATAGTGGTAAGATAAGATAACAAAGACTATCAATAATATCTTCTAGATGATGGAATGGATTAGAGGATCCAAAAACTAGCAGCAATGTTGGGATTCACGGGTCATGAATCAACGGTCAATATTCAAAGTTGTCCGCACACTATATATAAAAAATTGTGGTAAGATAAGAAAAGTAAGACTATCAATAGTATCTTCTCAATGCTAAAATGGAAATGAAGATCCAACATCTGACAATGTTGGGATTCGCATCTTGATCCAACGGTCAATATTCAAAGTTATTCGTACACTATATAGTGCTAAGAAAAAAATGAGAAACATGTGTTTTGACACCTTTGAATACAAAAAAATGCTATGGCTTCTTCACAATGTGTATTGGCCTACCATGTATGTACATTCCAAGCTTTGACCCGAATAGCCAAGCTCATGACCATATTGACATCATATCTCTACTACGAGTAGTTTTAATTTGAATTGGATCCATAGCACCAATCCTGACTATTGGGCTGTTAGATCCAATGGTTCAGAGTAGCTCGATTCGTGTTGAATAGTACCTATAGGAAACTCCACCATGTTCTAGAACCATCATGTCACCATCCCCAAAATTTCATACCACGGTAGGTTGTATTCTCAATATGTGTAGATATATTATTAATTGACTTAATGTATCCATTTTTCTCTAACGAGACTATTGGTTAATAACAACTTAATGTTTGTTAAATCACATTTCATACAGTATATACGTGTGTGGCACGTGCCTTTTACTAGTAGTGGTAAGATAAGAAAAGAAAGACTATCAATAGTATCTTCTCGATGCTAAAATGGAAATAATGAAGATCGAATGTCTGATAATGTTGGGATTCGCGTCTTGATCCAACGGTCAAGATTCAAAGTGATTCGTACACTATATAGTGCTAAGAAAAAAAATGAGAAACATGTGTTTTGACACCTTTGAATACAAAAAATGCTCTCGCTGCTTCAGAATGTGTATTGGCCTAAGGTGTATGAATATTTCTGGTTTCGACCCGAATAGCCAAGGTCATGACCATATTGACATCATATATAGTTTATGATACAGTACCTGCATCTGGTAGATTCGTGCATCTTATTCAACAAGATATACTGAAAGTGAGAAGTGCGTTGTTTTATTTTGCTAAGCAAGTACTAGTCTTACCATTACCACTATGTTAACACTATATGGTGTACAAAAAACTTTGAATATTAATTGTTGGATCAAGACTTACGAATCCCAACATTTCCAAGCGTTGGATCTTTTTTCCATTCTAGCATCAAGCAGATTATATTAATAATCTTCATCACAATAAAATACTATGCACAAACCTCAAAACACACTTCTCCATCACTCTAGAATCTTCCCCCCGTTTCTATAGACCATGTTACAAAAAATTTCAAGCATTTGATTTTAGTGTCCTTTGTGCTAAATGTATGGACTTGGATGTATTTTTTGTTTTTTGAGGTCCTTAGTGTAACATATACACATCCACTTACCGTGTTAATTAATTGAAGAATCTCGCTCCCTCGGGACATACCTTAGTCAAAAAAAGTACCACCACTAGGGCTGGAATTCGAGCCGAGCCGAATCAGCTCGGCTCGACTCGCTAAAGCTCGTTCAATTAATGACCTAGCTTGTCTCGGCTCGTTTACAAAACGAGTTCATATTTGAAACTCGGCTCGACTCGGTAAACTCACGAGTAACTCACGAGTAGCTCGTTTAGCACGTTATGAGTTACGAAAAAGAGCACATATAAGAAAAACTAGTAATTATCCTACTAATTAAGAACTAGAATAAGGATAGTACTTTCATAATAACACGAAGGCAAGATCCAATGGAAAATATAGTAGTTCTACACTATTACATGTACAAGAAACATTCGTAGTATGACACTCATTAGTGGAAAATTTCAAATTCTATATTTGAACGAGTTTAATGAGCTAAACGAGTAGCCCATTTAGCTTGGGTGAACAAACAAGGTAAAATCTAAAACTAGGCTCGACTCGTTAGATACCGAGTTCAAGCCGAGTCGAGCCGAGTCACGAGTTACACTCATTTAGCTCTCGAGTTTTGAGTTATAATTCTAGGCCTAACCACCACCCGATTTTTTGAAAAAGTGGGGACCATGTTTTCTTACAATTCCCTAGTCTTATCACATTTCAAGATTCCCTAGCGAACCGTGCCTACTTAAATAACTTTATGTCGATTTAAAGAAATTAGGTCAAACTTGAACTACAAGTAAGCGCGGTAGATTCCTCTTGAATTTTTCTAACGCCATCTGAAGGGACCCATGATGTCTATATATCAAGACTTAAGTTCCGGGACGGAGTACTAAACACTAGTAATACCAGCATCCAAGGATCAAGGCCTATTTTTTTGAAAAGTTAAACTATGCAAAGTTTGACCAAGTTTGTCGAAAAATATATTAATATTTAAAATATGAAATACATACCCTTTGATACATCATGAAACATATATTCACATGGTATCTACTAATATCATACAGTAGTTCTTGATATTTTTTTAGAAGTTTGGTCAAACTTTTCGGAGCTTTACTTATCAAAAAAAGCCTTAGGCCCTCTTTGGAACAAAGGAAAATCATAGGATTTTTGGAGGATAGGATTCCTATAGGAAAAATTCCTATGGGTTCGTTTGGGACAAAGCAATAGGAATCTAAGATTCCTTTGAAATTCCTATGGTATACACTATTTCATAGGAATTTTCTAGGAAAAATAACATGATGTCTAATCCCATGTTTCATCTCCTTGTGTCTATAATTCATGCGGTTTTCCTGTGTGACATCCAAACGACACCCTAAATTTTTTCCTGTGGTATTGAGAACAAATGCAGCTAGTGTATTTATACTCTAGTGCAAGTGGGAGACTGTTGGAAATATGCCCTAGAGACAAATAGTAGTAAAGACTATTATCATATTTCATATAGTTTATGATTAAGTTTTATATCATGCTATAACTGTATTGAGTGGAAACATCAATACACGTGTGATATACAAACAACTAGGGGTTCCAAGTGAAACTCTAGTCACTGGTTCATTGGTCAATGGATGATCATGTTTCCTGAACATGTGGCATTTATGCCAGATGGAAATGGAGTCATCTCATTCTGAGAATGAGATGATGAACCAATACCAAATCTAAACATCGTGACCTGATCATGTCATGAAGTTCAAGTTACGATGATTAAAAAAGGATCCTCGTAGACTATTCCTTAGACCGTGAGGCTATATCAATCACTATCTCCCGAGAGTGCTTAGATAGCATCAAACGCCATTTGGTAATACGGTGGTTATAAAGGTGTGTTCAGATACTCGTAGGAAACCATAGAGGCAATATATGTCAAGAGCGGGATTTGTCCGTCCATGTGACGGGAAGATACTCAAGGGCCCACTCGGAGAAGTTATATCCAATAGCTGCGCAACGTGTGATTTGATCACGGGGATATCACTTGTTGGAACGAGTCAAGTAGTATTGTTCAGTAACGAGATTGAACACGACATGGTGATGTCATTGATTAAATCTCAGGCAATGCAAGTATCGAGAGACAAAGGGAATAAGACACGACTGTCCCGGTTCAAACGACAAAAGATCTTCGTGGAACGCACATGGGTCACATGGCCATCCAGGTCCCTCTTTGATCATTGGTGTGGGAGTGTCCCGACCATGTCTGGAGTGTTCCCGAACCATGGTGTATCACGCTTAAGGGCTTGATGATTCTTAGAGAGTGTTTATAGAATCGGTGGAATCACCGAAGATTAATAGGGAGAAAACCGGAAGGGTTTCGGTAAGTCCGGAGGATGTCCGGAGTGGAGGTGGAAGGTGTTCCATGGCCACGGAGGTTCAATAATATGTGAATGAGTGTTAAATGTTGATTTAATCATTTATTCATAATTATTTAATAAAGAGAAAATCAATTACAGGTCAAAAAAGGCTTAATGGGCCAATTTCCGGAGGGAGAGGGCCCATTAGTGGAAAGGAGAGAGGGAGAAGGGGCAAGGGGGAGGCTGGATGGGCCTAGCCCCCCCCCCCCCCGCGCGGGGCCCACTAGGTGGCCGGGGGCCACCTCCTCCCCCTCCTCTCCTTTAGTCCCACCCCGAGACTTTGAGGGAGGTAGTACCTCCCCTCCCCCTATATATAGTGGGGTATTTGGCCTAGAAAAATACTTCAATAATCAATAAAGGTCTCCCCACTTTTGGGAGGACCTCTAATTGATATTTTCTCTCTCCCCCTCTCTCTCCCGTGACCGTGGTCCCAAGTCTGGACTACGCGAGCGAGAGACATCTTCACCGCGGAGTGCCGTCGCGCTGCGGGACTCGGATCCGGGAGCTCTACTTCCGCAACTGTTGCTGGATCGGGGAAGCGGGAGTCATCATCAGGCACCGGACGTCTGTAACTCCCCACGAGGTGTTGCACTTGAGGCACTCAAGTCGTTGGAGCCAAGGAGCGCAAGGACTTCATCACGACCTTGAGGTCGGCTTCGGCTCGTCTACATCAATCACGCTCTCCTGAGCGTTGACAACGCTTTGCGGTCTTCGAGGGTAAGTTCATGAAAAGCCCCTCCTGTTACTGTATTACTAATAGATAGGTCCTGGCAGTTTCAGGGGTTCAGGGGCGTAGAGTAAAATTTATTGTTTTTATACGCGGAATCCCTACAGTGGTATCAGAGCTAGATCTATGCGTAGTAATGCTAGTACGGGTAGAACACATGAGATGTAGCATGTGGGCATTGATCTTTTAGTTGTTACCCTCCCACGTGTACTTGTGTATACAACAGTAATGCTTGATGAAGCGGCCCCGAACCAACTTTACGCGTTCATTCGCGAGACTGGTCCACGCTTGACATACGGCTTGTACCGTATAAAGTGGCTTAGGGGGTGTCTGTCTCTCTCGCATTAGTTGGTATACCATTTGCAACGGAGGGCCCCGAAAGGGGTGTAGTAGAGACAACTACTTGATTAGCATTGTGCTGAAAGTTCATAGGTAAGAACGGTTCTTATGCGAAAGCCCATTCAGCCACATAAAACATGCAAAGATAAAGTAGAGGCGTCTAACTTTGTTTTGCAGGCGGGCGTTGCTTTGTGATATGGTTGTGGAAAAGTTAAAGTTATTACCTTTTGTTACATAGTAGTAGATAGTCACAGAGGTGACGAACTACCATGCCGGAATGACACCAGTACCCTGGTGTCTACGGCACCGGAACCCTGGCGTCGGAACCCGGTGACGGCGGATGGAGATCACGACATGAAAGACCATATCACATAGCATTTACATTCAATGTTATTGTTTGTATCTCTTATTGTGTGCTAGTATTAGATACTCGACGGTAGCCTAATAAGATGATCCCTATTAAAATTACCAACGATTGTGTTCCCCCTTATTGTGCATCACCAAGAAAGTTCTTCGGTATGAGGCGATCCAGGGTTACAGGCCTGGGTGTCAGACATATCTACGTTCGCATATAGTGGGTGTAAGCCATGTTGCATAGCGAATACACTAAGGTTGAGTTGGTGAGCCTAGCACGCTAGAGAAGCGTGGCCTCGGAACACGGATGGTCAAAAGATCGAGCACGAGTTGCATGAATGATGTGACCGACGTTTAGCGTCCACCCATGAACCCACATTGATGGCCATGACGAACAGGGGAGATGTGGCTGATAGGGGTCGTGTTATCACTAGGAACCCTTTTGGGGATAGGTGTTTCTGAGTGGAGTTATTATTAACTCATTTAATTATAAACTTAGTCAAAATTCCTTTTGCAATTATAAATGTGGACGGCTCACCATGAAGCTTACTTTGTCATTGAGGATTTGGTAAAGGGTGAGAAACTTAGACTTGATGGATCCAACTTCCCTAGTTGGCTTGTGCGCCTGAATGATCTCCTTACTAGGAATCATGTGGGTAAACTACATACACCGCATGCTGGATTTGACTGAGCCAGACTACTATCAGACCCCACAAGAGCTGGCAAACCGCTACTATCGCCAAGAGATGTCCACCTAAATTTAGATAATAATGCGTTACGGGATGGTGGATGAACTACATCTGCTCATGGGTGATCTTGATCCATATTCGATGGTGGATTAGCTGAGAGCAGAGTTACATAGGCCATGTGTGCATGTGGAAGCACGAGTTGCTTGGAGAGTTCCTTTCCATACAGATGGAGGAGCATACATGTCTGAAGAGTCACTTGGAGTGCATGCTTGATGCACACACCAGACTAGTTCACTTCATGGATTACTGGATGGCTGATCCATTTGCAATAGACGTACTTCTTCGGTCGTTTCCTCCTAGCTACGAAGGACATGTCCGGAGTAGCATCATGAGTGGTGATACGGAAGCATTGGATTTCCATGAGTTCATATTACGTTTCCGGAACGTAAAGGTTGAACCAATCACCGAAGAGGTCATCGATGACCAAGGTATATATTTGATATACAGTTTTATAAATGTTATAATCTTGCAAACACATTTGTAGTGTTAAGTATATCTGATACTTGTTCTGTTTTGTTGAAAACAGGTCCTTCTGCATGAGAGGTGCTTGCTGGAGAGGAGGTGACGTTGCATGTTGATGGCGAGCATGATGATGATGGCTGATGACACTCTCCCTCGACATTTATCATTTAGTTTATGTTTTAGGATGATTATTGTAATCAAAAGATTGTGAACTTCTTTAGTGTGTCCCACACTTCGTGAGATGGTTATTCATATGAGTTTGTAACAAACAGTTGTTCTACTTTTATGAATGATTTCTATTCGTGTTCATATCTTGTTTGATTATGTGTGAATTATCCTTATTGTTTGAAACTAATTGATAATGCATGAACATTTATAAAACATTAAAATGTCTTGTTTAAAAATACCCAACTTAATGATATGTTCATTAATGAATGAAACTATTGTTTAAAATTCAAAGTTATGTGATAATGTGTGAAAGCATTCGATTTCTTGTCACATATAAATCATGCCTAAGTTCAGCAAATTAACTTGAACACCATGTATTACTTGAATACAAAGTGTTTAAAGAATTGTTAAAAGTAAATACATATTCGATGTATTATGTTTTAACGAAAATGGCAATTATCATTATATGATTGTTTAAATGTGTAAAGTAGTTTACCAAAGGAAACATGAATATGAAACTATTTGATTTGATCAAAATGTTTCATCAACAAAGGGTATAAATATGAAAGATAATCTAATTACTATGATTTGATCAATAGTAATGAAATTCGACTTTATAAGAAAGGCATAAAAGTAATTGTGGAATGCAAAGTGTTTTGAAACATCAAAATACAAAGCATCACAATGTGATATTAGATATCAAAGGGGTTGAATAGAAGGCACCAAATAAATCGTTGTAGTGTAGATGTAGAGACCATTAGTTAGAAATAGTTAGCACTCAATTAGAATTTGTAGCGAACCATTTGAATTCGTGAAAGTTTTGGGGTTAGATATAACCAAAACAATAGCGAACAAGTCCTTGTAGCATAGTCATTGGAAACTTTGAATGCGAAATCCATAGCTAAAACCAAAAGAGAAGCAAAACTGGTATTGCTTGGATTTTGGTGCATTCTTGAGAAAGCTCACTTCTAGTGATAGTTCTCAATTATGGAGCAAATGGGAAACAGTGTAAAACATGACGAGGATTCAAAACCCTGCATCAGAGTGTTGAGAAGCACAACGGACAATGTTCCTGAATGATTCTCTTCACACAACGAAATAAGCAATGATTTTGATCATTGTGTTTTCCCCACTAGTGTTTTCACTATATGAAGTAGGATTCAAAATGTAATCCATATCGTATGGAGACATTTGTGAATCATTTATCATGATTATTTGAATATGACATACCTACGAACTACAAAGGAAATAATGGTAAACTAGAATTATGAGAAATCCTAAAAGCAAAATTCCCTTGAGATTAGAAAGCAATTCATTGCTGAATCTCACAAGTAAAAGAGGTTACTTGGATTTTCCCAAATGACTGCAAAGCCATAGTAGGAAAAAGGGGTAAATGACAAAAGCACAATTTGTCAGGTATTGGACAAATTCAAATGAATTTGATTCATGTGTGTTAAATGTCTAGTGGATTTAAAACTAGTAATAGTACTAGTATCTCATAGTAAATCTCCAAGTTTGATATTTGATCAAAGAATTTTGAAGTTATTCAAAATAGTGAGTGGATATGCAATTTGCATAAAATTGAGTGGGAGCTATGAAAGTCTTCCTGAAACAATATGCGATTGACAAATTTTTGAGTGGGAGCAATATGAGTCTCAAACTCAAATATGTAGGAACATATTTTGAGTGGGAGCTTATAGAAGTAATTCTTAAGTATGTTAAGGATGAAAGCGCAAATACTTATAAATAATGATTTATAAGATGTAGAAGTTGATAATAACCGTATTATGATATTATGTAATATTTCTTAAGGGATTCTGAAAGGGGTTTCAGAATAGAAGTTAATTAAGAAACCAGTCCTTAATAACTCGAATTAGGAATAACATAAGTTTAACATCAATGGTTGAAAGAAAGAAAAGGATGATCGTCATCCACTATGTTAAGACATAGGTTCTATCTTAATAAACCATGATGATAACTTAGCATAATATGTGATCTAAATAAATAACCTTCAAAAGTGATTAAGTTAGAATCGTGGAACGTTGAGCTAAGTTTGTCCACAGTGTCTAATAGAGAACTGTAGACATGTTTTCCAAATCCATAAAGGATGACATATCTTAAAACATAAAGGGTTATGTTATAAGGGAATATGTTGGAAACTCCTGTATATACCAATTAAAAGTCAAGTAGGAAGCGAGGTGAACATAACATCGAAAGTTGCACAGAGTGCATTAGTGTTTTGATGAATACATTTATAATAATAGATAAAGGTACCATCTAAAGTGTTGTATAATGTTATGGAGGGGCTAATTCGCTTTTAACATAGAATGATGTGTCCCAGCGCACAGTGCCCATAAGAAAGCCCTCGAGGTTGATCTAACGTCACTGTAGGCTCCTGGAATCAGGCCTCGTTCTGCTGCCATAGCGACAATGCATACACACAGATGCTATCATGTGATGATAGAGTATTAATGTCAATACATGTGACATTAGTAAGTTGCAAAGGATTTGGGACTGTAAAGTACAAACCCAAGACTCAACCTCTTCCATGAGCAAGCATGTTCAAGGTACCGGTTATATGGTGCCAATTATTGAGAACAAATGCAGCTAGTGTATTTATACTCTCGTGCAAGTGGGAGACTGTTGGAAATATGCCTAGAGACAAATAGTAGTAAGGACTATTATCATATTTCATATAGTTCATGATTAAGTTTTATATCATGCTATAACTGTATTGAGTGGAAACATCAATACACGTGTGATATACAAACAACCAGGGGTTCCCAGTGAAACTCTAGTCACTGGTTCATTGGTCAATGGATGATCATGTTTCCTGATCATGTGGCATTTATGCCAGTTGGAAATGGCGTCATCTCATTCTGAGAATGAGATGATGAACCAATACCCAATCTAAACATCGTGACCCGACCATGTCATGAAGTTCAAGTTACGATGATTAGAAAACGATCCTCGTAGACTATTCCTTAGACCATGAGGCTATATCAATCACTGCCTCCCGAGAGTGCTTAGATACCATCAAACGCCATCTAGTAATACGGTGGTTATAAAGGTGTGTTTAGGTACTCGGAGGAAACAGTAGAGGCAATATATGTCAAGAGCGGGATTTGTCCATCCATGTGACGGGAAGATACTCAAGGGCCCACTCGGAGAAGTTATATCCAATAGCTGCACAGCGTGTGATTTGATCACGGGGATATCACTTGTCGGAACGAGTCAAGTAGCATTGTTCAATAACGAGATTGAACACGACATGGTGATGTCATTGATCAGATCTCAGGCAATGCAAGTATCGAGAGACAAAGGGAATAAGACACGACTGTCCTGATTCAAACGACAAAGATCTTCGTGGAACGCACAGGGGTCACATGGCCATCTAGGTCCCTCTGTTGATCATTGGTGCGGGAGTGTCCCGACCATGTCTGGAGTGTTCCCGAACCGTGGGGTATCACGCTTAAGGGCTAGATGATGCTTAGAGAGTGTTTATAGGATTGGTGGAGTCATCGAAGATTAATAGGGGGAAAATCGGAAGGGTTTCGGTAAGTCCGGAGGATGTACGGAGTGGAGGAGGAAGGTGTTCCATGGCCACGGAGGTTGAATAATATGTGAATGAATGTTAAATGTTGATTTAATCATTTATTTATAATTATTTAATAAATAGAAAATCAATTAAAGGTCAAAAAGGCTTAATGGGCCAATTTCCAGAGGGAGAGGGCCCATTAGGGGAAAGGAGAGAGGGAGAAGGGGCAAGGGGGAGGCCTGTTGGGCCTAGCCCCCCCGCGCGGGGCCCACTAGTTGGCCGGCGGCCACCTCCTCCCCCTTCTCTCCTTTAGTCCCACCCCGTGACTTTGAGGGAGGTAGTACCTCCCCTCCCCCTATATATAGTGGGGTATTTGGCCTAGAAAAATACACCAATAATCAATAAAGGTCTCCCCAGTTTTGGGAGGACCTCTAATTGATATTTTCTCTCTCTTCCTCTCTCTCTCTCGTGACCGTGGTCCCAAGTCTAGACTGCGCGAGCGAGAGACATCTTCACCGTGGAGCGCCGTCACGCTGCGGGATTCGGTTCCAGGAGCTCTTCTTCCGCAACTGCTGCTGGATCGGGGAAGCGGGAGTCATCGCCAGGCACCGGACGTGTATAACTCCCCGCTAGGTGTCGCACTTGAGGCACTCAAGTCATTGGAGCCAAGGAGTGCAAGGTCTTCATCACGACCTTGAGGTCGACTTCGGCTCGTCTACATCAACCACGCTCTCCTAAGCGTTGACAAGGCTTTTCGGTCTTCGAGGGTAAGTTCGTGAAAATCCCCTCCCATTACTGTATTACTAATAGATAGTTCTTGGCAGCTTCAGGGGTTCAAGGGCGTAGAGTAAAATTTATTGTTTTTATACGCGGAACCCCTACATAAAGTATGGTGCATCCTTGTACTTTGTATGTCATGTAGAAGTCAAAAATTATTAGCTACCTAACACATGAATTTTTGATAACATGGTCTAGAGAAAAAAAGGAGAAGATTCCAGTATGATGGAGAAGTGTGTTTGGAGGTTTGTGCATAGCATTCATTATGCCGAAGACTACAAATAGAATCTTCTAGATGCTAGAATGGAAAATAAAATCCAATGGCTAGAAATGCTAGGATTCGCAAATCTTGATCCAACGGTCAACATTCAAAGTTATCTGTATACTATATAGTGGTAAGATAAGATAATGGAGTAATTATTAATTGGATCCTTAACACCAATCCTGACTGTTGGGATGTTAGATACAATGGTTCAGAGTACCTAGATTCGTGTTGGATAGTACCTAGAGCAAACTCCACCATGTTCTAGTACCATCATGTCACCACCCCAAAATATCATTAGCATAGTAGGCTGTATTCTCTCTAATACGTACTAGAGAAAATTGCAAGGACCAGTAACTCTTGGTGCAACAGTTGCATAGACCAGCAACTCTAGCTTTTTGTTGAACAAACTAGTAAATTTGGGAATACAGCGGTTAAAAAGAAATCTAGTGATAGTTAACTACGTATTAGACAACTAGGGTCACTGATCATAAAGTACAAAATTTCAAATTTCAAAAAATTATGAACGAAAATATCGCACGTACATGCAGACATTTTATGTTCACACACAAGTTATCAAGAAAAATAATTATTATTTTATGTGGTTTGTGTAAAAACACGAGAACAAATATATGAATAGTTAAGTTGGAGCATCGAATTTTTTTCATTTTGTACAGAGAACATAGAAAATATTCTTTATACCAGAAAATTTGAGAACGAACATATATGGGCAGCTCCGATGGACACCCCATTTGATCTGTTTGCGGGAGGGCAACATGAACAGACCAAATGTCCTCTGTTTGTCTGATTGCGGTGGGTATGTACATAAACAACGATGCTCCAATTGAACATATCAACTAGTACTGCCGTTGCCAATAGAGGTGAGAACGCTGTAGTCGGTGGAGGAGCATAGCCGAGCTCGTGCTAGCTCGATGCCGATGCAAATAGGCTGGAGCGTGTCCCTTCGTCACCAACAATTATTTTTTCCATGGGATATCGACGATCAACGGCTGAAAACTATCCTCCAGACAATAAATTTTACTTTAATACTTTGTCCGGTGTTCTTTCGCGTCCATTTTTTACTCTGAATTGCGGCCTGAGTCGCTGATGGGTGGACCTCACATGACCTTTACTCGCCGTATGGTGAGCGGCGTTCCTAGCACGATACGTCTCCGCACCTGCCGGGTTGCTGGGCCCGTCCATAGCCAATGTGGCATCGTGAGCCCATGCTGGTCGTAGTTTCTCGCAGCCATGGGCCCACCGAGAGACGACGTGACACCGTTCATGTCCTCCTCCTGCAAACGGATTTGGTCTTATTTGAAGTGTCCGTCGGAGCTGTCCTTATATGTTTTTATAATTTTTCGAAAATAAAGAATTTCTTGTGTTCTCTATAAAAAGAAAAAATCCGATGCTCCATCGTAACTATTCACAGACATTTTCTCATCTTTTTACACAAATCACATAAAATAATAATTATTTTTCTTGATAACTTGTGTGTGAACACAAAATGTCTGTATGTACGTGCGAAATTTTCGTTCATAATTTTTTTAAAATTTAAAATTTTCTTTTATGATCGGTGGCCATAGTTGTCTAATACGTACTTAACTATCATTAGATTTCTTGGTAATGATGTATTCCCAAAGTTGTGCAAAAAAAACTAGAGTTGCTGATTTGTGCAACTATTGCACCAAGAGTTACTGGTCCTTGCAATTTTCTCCTACTACATAGCACCAGTCCTGACCGTTGGGCTGTTAGATCCAATGGTTCAAAGAAGTTGTATTCGTGTTGAATAGTACCTAGAGAAAACGCCAACATGTTTTAGAACCATCATTGCACCACCCCCAAAATTTCATAGCACTGTAGGATGTATTCTCAATATGGGTAGATAGTTATTACTAATAGACTTAATGTATGCATTTTTTCTAACAAGAATATTCGTTAATAACAACTTAACGTTTGTTAAATCACATTTCATACAGTATATATGTGTGTGGCACGTCCCTTTTGATCAACACGTGAGACTCGGATAATAGACGTCTGACATATCATCACTATATACAATTTTAATAGGTAAAGCATACAAAAATATAAATTTGATCGATATCTATAAAGTATGGGTGTATATTTGGTTCTTGTACTTTGTATATCATTTAGAAGCCAACGATTATTAGCTATCTAAAACTAGAAATTCTGTTAGCATGCTCTATTGAAACGAGGGAGAAGATTCTAGAATTATGGAGAAGTGTGTTTTGAGTTGTATGCATACCATTCATTGTGATGAAGACTATCAATAAAATCTTCTAGATGCTATAATGGAAAAGAAGATCCAACGGCTGGAAATATTGAGATTCGTGAGTCTTGATCCAACAGTCAAGATTCAAAGTTATTCGTACACTATTGTGGTAAGATAAGATAAGATATATATGTAGAAAAATGTCAAAGCACACTTATCCATCATTCTAGAATCTTCTCGATTATTTCTCTAGACCATGGTTCTAAATTTTTTAATTATTAGGTAGCTAATAAACATTTATTTCTACATGATATAAAGTGCAAGAACCAAATATACACTCATATTTTAGAAACGACATGGCTCAAATTCACAGATATTTCAAGGTTTACCTATTACAATGTTATATACTAATGACATGTCATGCTTCTGTATATTATGTGAGTTTCACGTGCACGGCACATGCAGCTTACTGATACTACTACGAAGAGCATGGCTCAGCTCCGTGATAGAGGAACAGGACCTGACTACTAATTTTAATTGTTTGATTGTAGGGTCCTTTGTGTTAAATGTATGGACTTGGATGCAATTTTCACATTTTTAAGGTCCTTGGTGTAACATGTACACATGCACTAGCTGTGTTAATTATTGAAGCATCTTACTCCTTCGGGACATACCCTAGTGAAAAAAATAAAGTGCCACCACCCAATTTTTAGAAAACGAGGACATGTTTTGTTACAATTCCCTAGTCTCAAGACATTTTAAGCTTTCCTATATATTAGCTAACTATGCCCATGCACTCAAATAACTTTATATCGATTTAAATAAAGTAGGTCAAATTTGAACTATAGAGTAATCGCGATAGATTCTTTCTTAAATTTGCAAGAGATCTAACAATTAGCAATGTTGGAATCTGTCAATCTATATCCAATGATCGATGTTGAAAGATAGCAATGTTATATATCTTATTAGTAAGTTGCACATGCCTTGCACGTGAGAATCAGATAGTAGAAGTATATGCCATATCATTTTTTCTCTACTACTATAAATGAGTAGTTTTGAATTGGATCCATAGTACCAATCCTGACCGTTGGGCTGTTAGATCCAATGGTTCAGAGCAGATGGATTCGTGTTGAGTACTACCTAGAGCAAACTCAAACTCCACCATGTTCTAGAACCAACATGTCACCCCCAAAATTGCATAGCCTAGTAGGTTATATTCTCAATATGTGTAGATAGTTATTATTAATAGACTTAATGCATGCATTTTTCTTAAACAAGACTATTGGCTTATAACAACTTAATGTTTGTTAATCACATTTCATACAGTATATACGTGTGTGACACATGCCTTCTACTAGTTTATATAAAATTATAATAGGTGAAGCCCAAAAATAATTATAATTTCGAGCTACGTCCATAAAGTACCGTTGGATCTTAATTCTATCCATTCTAGCATCTAGAAGATACTATTGATAGCCTTTAGCACACTAAAAGATATGCACAAACCTCAAAACACACTTCTCAATAATTCTAGAATGTTCTTCGTTATTTCTCTAGAGCATGGAGAGTATTATTAGGTAGCTAATAGGTTAATTACTACTACTCCCTCCGAGCCATAATAGTTAACTTAGATTTGTCTAGATACAGATGTATCTAATAATAAAATGTGTCTAGATACATCCATATCTAGACAAATCTGAGTCAACTAATATGTGTCGGAGGGAGTACATGATACAAAGGATAAGAACCAAATATACAACAGATATTCTATGGACGTGGCTCAAAATTATAATTATGTTTTGAGCTTCACCTATTATTATAGTTTTTTGGTAGTCCTAATTATCAGAGTTGGGCATGTGGGTTCAAATCCTTCGCGTGCTAGAAAAGCGATTCTATGGTGCACGCTATCTAGTAGGGAGGGGAGAAATGTGGGTTCACGTCCTTTCCTGAAACACAGTCTACGTGACGAGACGGTACAATACTGAGCCAGGACGTGACAACTTGCTAGTCTAGCACTCTAGCTATAACTACAGCAGCCGTCCTCGATCCACTTCAGAAGACCGATAAGGGAACACACAAAATTAACACCCCTCGTTCAAAGAGCCTCCCATCTTCCCCATCTCCGGCAATCCCCATTCGCTAACACTGGCTAGCCACATTTTGGATCCTCTCGAGTGCCGCACTTCCTAAATTTTCCTAGCCATTTCTCGCCCGCTGCATCAGTTCTTGCAGGCCTCCATCACTCTCCTCCAAGAAACCCCAACAATCATATTTGAATCCGTCCTCGACCCTAGTCCATCCAGACGCAATGGCGGATTCGATGCACAACATTTGGTACGGTGGCTAGAGCAAGGTCAGCGACGATGTCTTCGGAGAAATCTCTATGCGTATGGACACTACCAGCGCCATCCGGCTGGCCGCATGCTCCAAGAAGTTGCACCGCCAAGTCCTCGGCGGAAAAGGTAGCAGATGGCCCAATGTCGGCTGCGGGACATTGGTTGCCTTCCACGACTTCGTTAACCACAGGATGGCGTGCCCGCACGGCCCGTGCAACTACACTAAACCTGGCTGCGATTTTGCCACCCCGCCCACAGCGCTCCTCGCTCACCTCAAAAAAGCCCACTCAATTGAGGTGTAGAGTTTCCACTACAGCGAGGAACACAGGTACATCTCTCAGCCTTTGTTGGCACCTGGCTCATGGAGAGTAGAGACTGTGTTATCCGGGGACGATGGTACATTGTTCGCCGTGCGATTTGACATGCTCGACTATGGCCTCGCCATATCCGTCCAGTGCGTCAGGTCGGCGGTGTGCTTGTTTCCGCGGTACATGGTGGAGTTGCACTTTTATAAACCTTCAATGATTGGAGAGGAGCTGGAGGAGTTCGCTGAAGATAGCCTGTTGTTCGAGCCGAAGAGTAGCGTGTCGCCGGCCTCCATCAGGATTACTACAGATTACCTTAATTTCCTGATTAAGAAACATGATAGGTTCACACTGGATTATTCATTTTGCATCCACAATGTGGGAGATGGCAAATATGACCATCATGATTCTGATGATGATCTGTTGTTCAAGTTTGTTTAGATCAAACGCTAGAGATGATCTAGCATTTCCTTTGAAACATGGATCTGTATTTTTTTATTGGGAGTGGCTAGATCTCAGGCGCCTGAGAACTTCTTATATGTATATTTAGCATGCTGCAATTTAGGCCGCCGATTCTTACTTCGTTTAGAAATCCCAGGTTCATCTCTCAGACTAGAGAACATCGGATCTGGGGACGATGGTACGGTGTTCGTTGTGCTATTTGACATGCTCGAGTGGGGCGAAATCATCGTATCTATCATGTGTGTCAGGCTACAAGGGTGCTCGTTGCCCTTGTACAATGTGCAGTTCACCGTCTATCACCCGTCACCTGAGGCTGGGTTTTGGGAGGGTGTCGTGCACAATTCCTTCACTGTTGGGAGCAGGGCGGTGCCTGGCATCATGCAGAAGAAAAAACATTCCATTGTGGTGTACCTTATAACTTCTCAGACCCAGGGCCTGTATTACTCAATATGCATCCATCGCGAGGGAGAATTCCAAATTGACAATTCTACTACCTCAGATTTTGTTTATCCCACTCTCACTACATACCACAGACGTACGTGTACTGGAGATTGGATTTTGGATGCAGAGTAGTACTAGTATAGCACTAGTTCTTGTACTTTAGACTATTTTGTACTACTATATACCGGTACTGGTAGTACTTGTTTAGGCCAAGGACACGAGATGGTCTTGCTTTGCCTTTATTCTGTCGTCTCTATTACTGAAATATTTTGTTTAACTAATAGTGATGTACTATTACTTGTTTAGATCAAGTACAACAGTTTTTCTTGCTTTTCTTTTGAAAGTTAGCATTGTCACAATTATCTAGATGAGCCTTGGTCATTTTGGATTGCATATGGGGGGTCACGCAGGCATTGTCACTTGATTGTCAGTTTTGCTTGCTCCAATGATCGAGTCTATTTTTTGAGCTCAAACGAGAACTGATTCTCTCTATACTGCTATTGAATTTCAAGCAGGAAAGCTTTTGTGAAACGAGTTTATCTAGACTCTTTTACTTGTGTAGTTCAAAATGAACCCATATACTAAAAGGGGTCTAAATACACTCGTTTCATAAAAGCTAAAACATCTTATATTTGAAATGGAGGGAGTACTACGTATGTTTTATAGTAGCTAGGTTACTCATATTTACTTTATCATATTTTTATTATAATATCTAGCATACTGCAATTTAGTCCGCTAAATCTTACTTCCTTTAGAAACTCCAAGTACATCTCTCAGCCGCTGTTGGCACCGCTCTTATCAACAGTAGAGAAGATTGGATCAGGGGATGATGGTACGCTGTTTTCTCTGCTATTCGACATGCGCGAGTCGGGCGACATCAGTGGATCCGTCGTGTGCGTCAGGCCGGATGCATGCTCGTCGCCCTTGTACAATGTGCTGATCACTGCCTATTAACCAACAATAGAGCTGGGATTTTGGGCCTGTACAATCTACAGTTCCTCCACGCCTGGGAGCTGGGAGGTGCCAGGCATCATCCAAAGGAAAAAACATTCCTTTATGTTCTGCAGTGCACCATGTCATATTACCGGACTGCATTACTCAATATGCATCAATCGCGGGGAGAACCCCCAGTTGACACAATATTTACTTAACCCGCTTAGGGATCTCTGTGTGTTGGGGGTGTATTTTGGATGCATATAGTAGTACTAGTTCTTGTACTACGTAGTATTTTGTACTACTATATACTGGTAGTACTTGTTTAGGTCAAGGGAAGGAGATGGTCTTGCTTTGCCTTTGTTCTGTCATTGCTATTACCAAAGTATTTTGTTGAATTAATAGTGATGTACTGTTACTTGTTTAGATCAAGTGCAGCAGATTGTCTTGCTTTTCTTTTGAAACCTAGCATTGTCACAATTATCTAGATAAGTCTTGGGCATTTTGGGTTGCATATGGGGGTCACACAGGCATTGACAAAATGAGGTCGTATTCGCATAGAAGTAGACATGATCATCAGTTTTGCTTGCTTCTATGATCGAGCCTATCGGAGAACAGGGCAAACTGATCGTGCGCCATGGTTTTTTGAGATGGAACAAGAACTTATTATCTCTGTACTGCTATTGAATTTCAAGCAAGAAAGCTACTGAATCTCTCAAATGTTCCGTCGTTACTATTTCTAAAGCATTTTGTGGAACTAATACTAATGTACTGGTACTTGTTTTTCTTTTGAAACATGGCCGTGTCACAATCTAGATGAGACTTGGGCATTTGGGGTTGCATACTGGGGTCACACAGGCATTGATGTGAGAAGAAGGTACTCAAAGCATACTTGATCGTCAGTTTTGCTTGCTTCAATGGTCGAGTGTGTTTGGTGATAATGGCAAACTGATCAGACGAGAAGGTTTTTAGAGCTGAAACAAAACTGGTCTTCTCTGTACTACTATTGTATTTCGTTGTCTGTATTGTTGAATTGGTCACTTTTGAAATTCTACTGAATTGGTCAAGTGCTCATGAATATGAACTTCAAATCTGTTGATAATTTTTGTACCTTATTCTGTACTGCTAAATTTTGACATGAATAACTGCCAAAAAGAATTATCGCTTTCCCCTCCCTCTCTGAGGTCTTTGTTTCGAATCCGGCCGAGCACATCATTATGCAAGTTTTATTAACTAGGAGAAGAAATCTAGTAGCTCATTCGACCCCTCTTTAGCCCAGAACATTTTTATTCGGTCTTTTCGGGGTCAGGGGACTGCTGACCATAGCCCAGTGCAATTTGAGAAAGGAGCCCATGGTGCATACCCGAGAACATATTAATTCGGCCTTTTAGGGGTTAGGGGACTACTGAGCACAGCGCACTAAAATTTGAGAATGAAGCCCATGGAGTCTGCCCTACGAAGTATAACCCACGTAGAGCAGCCTATGTAGAATAGCCAAACTCTTTTTAATTCGGCCTTCTGGGCATTGCCCCCCACTTCTAAGAAAAACTCTGTCTACCCATGTTTTTAAAAAAATACTCCATTATGTGGCATTTTATAAATTCAGACGCCAGGAACGCTGCCCTTTTATATTTTAAAGCAGATAAACATAAACACCCAAAATATTTTTAAGAAGACTAATACATAAATTGTAGTACTAATATAAGTTTAATGATATTTATTCTATAAATATTTTTGTTGTAGTGGCAACACACTCAGTTTACGTTTATTTGATTTGAAGGTCTTTTTTTCGAATCGTATCTTGGATTTACATTTTTTTCTTCTTACAATATCACATTACGGAGAGGCTAAAATCACGGACCCACCAGCATGCATCGTCCCTGGAGTTTGTTTTGAGGGTGGGTTTGAAACAAAGATTTAAATACTTGTACAAAGAGGCTTGCATCGGGGACCCACCAGAAAGAACATATAAGGCTGCATCAGGGACCCACAAGCCAGAACATGCCAGAGAGGCTGACATAAGGGCCCCATCAGTAAGACCATACAAGGCTGCCACAGTGAAAGTAGCGGACGCGGATGGAAAAAAAGGTCCATCATACACACGTTGCACTTACAGAGAAGCTGACATGTCGGACCCAGCAGGCCTAAGCATAGCCTATGAAATTAGCCTCTCAGCCCCAAGCATAGCCCAATACCCTCTAATTCGTCCTTTTCGTGGTCTTGTGGCCATCGACCGTAGCCCATTCAATTTAGGAGTGAGCCCATGGAATATAAGCCATGATGAATAGGGCATTCTCTCTGAGTTAGTCTAGAATCTTTTTAATTCGGCCTTTCTGAGCATTTTTTGTACTCTGTGGCTGACATCTGGGACCCGAAAAAATAGTTCAGCATGGACACGTTTCTTTCAAATAGAGGCTGTCAGCTGGGACCTAGCATATACACGTTTCCTGCATAGAGGTGGTTGACATCTAGGACCCAGCAAGTTCCCAAGGTCATAACAACGGACATGGCCAAAAAAAGTCCGTCATACACACGTTTTATTTTAAGAGAGGCTGATATGTGGGACCCAGCAGCGTGACCTTACATAGATGCTGCATCGAGCAACGTAGCCAGTTCGAAACAGGGAGGCGCGAGTGAGAAAAAAGTTCAGCATGTACACGTTTCAACTAATGAGAGGCTGAAATGGGGGACCCAGCAGCGTGAGCAAATGGCAGACTCGTCGAGCAACGCTATCTAGTTCAGAACAGGGTAGCGCTAGAGAAGAAAAAAATTCCATCGTACCCACAATTCTTCTAATGTGAGGCTGACATATCGGGCCCACCAGCCTGTATAAACAACTA
The DNA here is from genome assembly GCA_910589775.1 of Avena eriantha. Taxonomy (NCBI): domain Eukaryota; kingdom Viridiplantae; phylum Streptophyta; class Magnoliopsida; order Poales; family Poaceae; genus Avena; species Avena eriantha. The sequence continues at coordinate 151,938,519 of OU342746.1, read as the reverse complement.
AAGCAGCGAGCAACGCTATCAAGTTCAGAACACGAAGGCGCGACAGAGGATAAAAAATCCATCATACACACGTTTCTTCTAATGAGAGGATGACATGTGGGGCCCATCGTCGTGATTAAATGGTAGATGCATCGAACAACGCTATCAAGTTTGGAACAGGGTAGCGCGAGTGAAGGAAAAAAATCCATCATACACATGTTTCCTCTAATGAGAGGATGACATGTGGTGCTCAGGAGGTTGGTTAAATGGTAGATGCGTCGAGCAGCGCTATCAACTCGGAACGGGGTAGCGCGAGCCAAGGAAAAAAATCCATCATACACACATTTCGTCTAATGAGAGGATGACATGTGGGCTCAGGAGGTTGTTAAACGACAGATGCGTCGAGCAGCGCTATCAACTCGGAACGGGGTAGCGCTAGCGAAGGAGAAAATTCCATCATACACACATTTCTTCTAATGAGAGGATGACATGTGGGTCCCAGGAGGTTGATTAGACGTTAGATGCATCAAGCAGCGCTATCAACTTCGGAATAGGGTAGCGCGAGCGAAGGAAAAAAATTCCATCATACACACGATCCTTCTAATGAGAGGCTGACATGTGGGACCTAGCAGCCTGAATAAACGGCAGACGCCTCGAGCTACGTTATCGAGTTCAAATTAGGGAGGCGCGACCGAAAAGTATGGTCCGCTAGAGACACTGACGTCCAGGACCCACACTCCTCAAAAGACTTCGACGAGTCAACATCGCACGAGGAAACGAAAATCTTGTTTTTGCCACGCGCCAGCCGAGCTTCCTCCACGTTTTTAGTAGATCCGTCGTAGTAGAAGGCCGTGAAACCGAAAAAAATTCCGTCGGCCACGGCCGAGCTGAGAATTTTGTCGCGTAAGACGCGCCTTCTACAACGACCGTCGGGCCAATTCGTTGCGGAAGGAAACTTTTATTGTAGTGAGAAGTAGATTGTGGAGAAGATCTGTATTGTCAATACAAGAATAGCTCCCTTCTAGAAGGCTGATAAAGGGTTAGATGCAGGGTAAAATTCGTCCTTAGAGGAAAAGGGTCGCCCAAGAAAAGAATCCTAACAAATATGGAAACAAATAAGTGCCAAAGAGGGAAATTTGGGTCGAAATGACCACTCGGTACGGGCAGACACCCGTACCACCCGCCCATACCGATCTCGTAAGACAACAATAAACTCAGAAAAACGAGAGGAAATCAAGATAGCAGAAAATCATCCAGAACAAAGATGTGTTTAGGATTTAATCAGCCATGATCATCGAGGGAATATGGAATCATTTTAGTTTTTTCTGCCTCTCTTCGAATAGAATAGGTCATAGAAAATCGCCAAAACCTTTGCAAGAAGAAATAGAGAACTTCCTTTCTATTAGTGTGGTTCCCACATGTATGTACATGGATGACATCTCCTTAGGATGAGCAACTTCTTAGTGTCCATGAACGTTTCCTCCATCTCTTCCTTCCTTTGTAGGATCTATAAATAAAATTCTTGCAAAAGTAGAGTCGAACGGTCATTCTTGGCTTAACATCGGTCCTTTCTAGGATTTCCATTAAGCCAACATGATCAGTATGTACTCTAACTTTGGAGTCCATGATATACGATTTAAATTTATCACAGGAGAAAACTACCGCGAAGAATTCTTTTTCTGCCACATGATTGTTATTTTGTGCCCCGTTTAAGGTGCGACTAGCATGACGAATGATATTAAGATCATCACCATCATACTGACAAAGAATTGATCCTACAACTTCATGACTAGCTTCGCAAAACAGCTCAAAAGGTTTCTTCCAATTAGGTGGTTTTATAACGGGAGCTTCAAGAAGGGCTTGTTTTAATATGTTGAAAGAAGTAAGACACTTTTTATCAAAATTAAAACAAACATCCTTTTGAAGAAGGTTAGTTAAAGGTCTAGCTGTTTTCAAAAAATTCTTAACGAATCTTCTATAAAATCCTACATGACCTAAGAAGCTTCTTATACCTTTTATGTCTCGGGGAGGGGGCAACCTTTCTATGGCTTCAATCTTTGCCTTATCAACTACTATGCCCTTACCCGAGACTTTTGACCGAGTACTATGCCTTCTTGAACCATAAAATGACATTTCTGCCAGTTGAAGACCAAGTTAGTGTCTTCACATATCTAGAAAACTTTATGAAGATTATGGAGACAATGATTAAAGGAATTTCCATACACAGAGAAATATTCCATGAACACTTCCATAATACTTTCAACATAGTCGACAAAAATAGCAGGCATGCATCTTTGAAATGTGGCTGGAGCATTGCAAAGACCAAAAGGAATACAACAATAAGAGTAAAGGCCATAGGGACAAATAAAAGTAGTTTTAAGTTGATCATCAGGGTGTATAGCAATGTGGGAAAAACCGAAATAGCCATCTAAGTAACAAAAATGAGAATGCATAACAAGCCTTTCTAAAGTTTGATATATAAATGGTAAAGGGTAATGGTCCTTCCGAGTTTCTTTATTTAGTTTCCTATAGTCAATGCACATCATGTGTCCAACAATAGTTCTAATAGGTACCATTTCATTATGTTCATTTTCTACAACCGTAAACCCACCTTTCTTTGGAACACAATGAACATGACTTACCCATTCACTCTCCTCCACATGAAAGATGACGTCTGCATCCAACAAACGTATTCATTTTCTTACCTCCTCTTTCATGTGAGGTTTAAGATGTCGCTGAAAGTCCACGACCGGCTGAGCTCCTTCTTCCATGAATATTCTATGGGTAGCTATCGAAGGAGTAATCCCCTTCAAGTCACTCATTAAATACCCAAGAACATTTCGATGCATGCGGAGAACTTTCATCAAGTTTTCCTCCTCTTTCTCTGCGAGGATAACACTTACAATAACAGGAAATTTATTTGTCTGATCAAGAAACCTATATTTTAGTTCCTTTGGTAGAGTTTTAAGAATCGGAGGAGGAAGAGCCTCGTCTCCTTTCCCTATAGGTTCTTCATATTTTTGATTAATCTCGATGTCCACATCAGGTGTGGAGTCGAGATAGTCATCTATTTCATCTTTTTCTATGTCTTGAAGAATATTATTATTGTTTACTAAACTTCTTGCTAGATCATCATTAGGAGTCTCGATGTCTATTGAAGCTAAATTTACGATATTACCTTCTTCCTCACGTTCATACTCATCATCATCTAATTCTTCAATAGCTAGCTTATGGTCAAATTTAGAGAAATGAAAATCCATTTTGTCTTCACCAAACTTGAGAGACATAGTTTCCTTCTTGCAGTATATGTTTGCTCCTGTGGTATTTAGAAAAGTTCTTCCAAAAATGATGGGACAATAAACATTAGTGGGCATATCAATAAGCAGAAAATAAATCGGATATTATAAGGTCCAATGGAGATTGGTACATTCCTATTTATTCGCATAGGGACTCTAAGAGTTTTATCTACAAGAATTATAGTCATATCGTATCTTCCAATTCAGCTAGAACTAATTCATTTTTAATTTTTAAAAAAAAATTAAAAGGGATAACGTTAACAGCTGCACCAATATCACAAAGGCCATAATAGGAAGTTCCTCCAAAAGTGCACATGAGGATAGGCTTACCCACTTCTTTAGCTTTTACCTTTCCTTCAACAAATTGCAAAGCTTCGGTATCTAGCTCAATTACATTGCAATGTGCAAACATGGTTAAAATATCTTCCTTTATTGATGCCTATGCCTCTTGTACATGCTCTTCTTCAGTTTTCCTTATTTGTTTTTCCTCTTCCAGCTCCTTGAGAAATAATTCTTCCTCTTTGTGTTGATCCTCTAGTTGTTGAGCCATCATATGTTTTCTCCTGACATGGGCATACCTTATAGGTACTAAAGGTTGGCATATACTTTCCAGCCTAGAAGAAGCCCACGACGTCGCTAAGGCCCAGTCAAGATCTGGATGACCCAGGAGACTTCGACTGCTTGCAGCACACGATAAACTTAAAATAGAAGTTTAAAGGGAAAACCCTAATATGTAACCGACTCGGCCTGTTATCCCGAGACCTAGCCTATCTATATAAAGGCTTGGAGGGGGCGGCGAGGAGGAGAATCCACAACCCTAATTTCCACACCATCGCCAGATTGCATCTGCACACCCCTGTAACTTTCGACTCCTCGATAATTCCAATAGCGGACAAGCAGGAGTAGGGTCCTCTACGAGGCCTGAACCTGGGTAAACCTTGCGTCCTCTATGTGCTTGTTTGCTAGCTGATCGATGCCTCTAGTGCTCCCCACTTCCTCGAATCTAAGTCCATTTGCGATGGGCATTGATGAGTTAACCCCTTGTCAATTGGCGCTATCTGTGGGAAACGAGAGTGCTGATGTTGCTGCTTCCTCGGCCCCATCAACCGCGATCTACGACTCCACAGCAGCGGAGCCTTGCCTTTTCTTCGGTTCCTTCGACTTCACCGTCCACATGCCAGCCACTCACCCGAATTTTTCGTCCGTGGGCGATGGGACCGACCTAGCGATCAGGAGCTTACGCTTCCAAGTTGGTCGGCTGGGCACACTTCACCTCCCTGATTAGCCGAAGGTTCCTATGATTGCTCCTGCATCGTGGTTTCCACCACCGATTGGCACGCTATGCAAACTCAAAGCCCCGACATCAGTCGGGAATATGGACAGCGACAACAGTCGCGAGTCCGATCTGGGCGATCTGGCAATGAAAGATGGAGCCTACGGCTTCGGATCTGAAAGCTGCGGAAGCAAAACCTTCCCCAACCATACATGTGCGCCATCATCAACATGGGCGGCAATGGCGGCACTCGGGACAACACTGGCACTGGCGGTGTGATGACCCACAAGTATAGGGGGTGTATCACAGTATTTTTGATAAGTAAGAGTGTCAAACCCAAAGAGGAGCAGAAGGTGTTGACGAGTGGCTTGGAGCAGGAATTCTCTGTAAATACTTAGCAAACGGATTTTTAGGGGTTTTTAATAATGCAGATAAATAAAGTACGAGTGAATGAAAGACAATAAGAATAAATGAAGCAAGTGGACCAATCCTTTCTTTAGCAAAGGACAAGCCGATTGTATTACTTAAGATGACCAAACATTCTCGAGGACACACAGGAATATCATCAAGTCCTTTCGCTTCATATAGTTGATTAATCTTCTTTAGTTTGCTAAGTGTTGTGTGGGGTAACATGTGCTAATGTACCGACCTTCCTAGGACTAATACATACTTTTGATTATACCCCTTGCAAGCATCCGCAAGTACAAGAAAATAATTAAGATATAAACCTAACCATAGCTTTAAACTCTAAGACCGTGACATCCCTTGTGCAAAGGTTTCCTAACGGGGGTACAAGTTTTAGTCACTTTGGCAACCCTTATGATTAGTAGCCAAATACACAATGCATTCCCCTAGGCCCATATAAGTGAAGTGTCATGTAGTCGACGTTCACAAGACACCACTAGAAGAATAACACCACAACTTAAATAACAAACTATTGAATTTTCCTCAACACAACTCCACTACTAACAACATGACTTCTCCCATATCCTCAAGAACTAAACAAACTACTCACAAGACATCATATGGATCAAGATCAGAGATGATATAATGATAAGTAATAATCTGAACATAAATGATAATTCAATGGTTCCACTCAATAGCATCAACTACAACAAGTAATCAATACCGAAAAAGTTTCCCCTAAGAACTATGCAAGATTCAACCCAATTGTTACATCGGTATGAGGTGGTGATGATGGTGCTGGTGGAGATGATGGTGGTGATGATGATGATGATCCCGATGAAGTCCAGCTTGATGATGGTGTTGATGGCAACGATCTCCCCTCTCTGTGAAGGAATTTCCCTGGCAGAATTCTGTCTGCCGGAGAGATCTTTCTCTCTCTGTAGTTTTCCGCCCCATAGAGGCGGCAGAATCTTTTTGTGGTCGCTCCCCGAGGCTTACGGTTTCGTGGGGATAATATACACCAAAGGGGAGAGCCAGGAGTGGGCCAAAGTGGCCACACCACCTGGTGGCGCGACCAGGGGTGGATCGTGCCAGGGGGTGGTGTGGGCCCCCTATGGCCCATCTCTAGTCCCCCTTCTGGCATCCTTCGTCTTCTAGAAAATTAGGATTTTCGATATATTTTCTAGGATTTTCTGACCTTCACAAATTTCGCCTCCAAATGGTTCCTTTTCCATCAGAATCTTGACTTCAGCAGTCCATCCTCCAAAAGTCATCAACCATGCAAATATAGATGAAATAACATAAGTATCATCTCTTAATATGAAATATATCAATGAATAACAGTAAATTATGATATAGAATAGTGATGCAAAATGGACGTATCAACTCCCCCAAGCTTAGACTTCGCTTGTCCCCAAGCGAAAACTGAACTCAATAAACATGACCTCAGGTTTATAGAGTGAAGAGTCGATAAAAGAATACAGACAAGAAGCATCACATTCATCAATACATAAATCATAATAGCAGACAACTCACCATTAGATAACTTAACTTGCAATAGGTAAAGGAAACACAATAAAGGTACATAAAGTAAATCATAATTGGTAATGGCAAACTTTGCTCTTGGTCAAAGAATAGTTAACAATTTGCAGGAGTTCAAACATGATGGGTTTTCAATGATAGCTTTCAAAGTAATACTCACTAAGATAAGAGTATTGTGCAAAACAAGGAACATAAGAAACATGATTGAATAAATCATCATATGAATGAATGAAACACAACAACTCAAAATACTTGCTGAGATAGAAGGGAATAGGTTTACTGACTCAACTAAAAAGTAAAAGAAAAGCCCTTCGCAGAGGGAAGCAGGGATTTCAAGTTTCATAAAGAGCTTCCAAAAATTATGGTACTTACTAGCTTTCAGCTCTAATTTCCCCTATCATAAGCATCTTTAGGTGATTAAGGTTAAAGTGATCAAATATGAGGATATGCTTGACAAGTTATAAGTTGAAAATCTCATGCCCCGTGCTTACGAGTACCGGACCTCATGCTACTCAACTTTAGTCCCTAGTAAGCTCTTGTCATTGTAAGTACATATGTATCATAGAGAACCGCCAATGGGGTACCCCTTGCCCGATGATATAGAAGCATTCCCATATCAAAATGACAAGGCAAGCAGACAATGAGCATCTCAACAATCTTTTTATTTGCTATTTGCATAGGTTTTTATTGAGGATGATTCATAGAGTGCTCATTATGGTTATGCTGCAAGTTTCCACCATGATTATGCATGGCTTATGCTAGTGGCCCATGCATTTCTCTAACACACATACAAACTCCATGATCTTACAAGTTCCCCTTTTATTTCACACCGCCGGGATCCATAAGCAAAATAATCATGATATCAACTATATAAGTGCAATGTTGAATGCGTTCCCCGTGATAACATGGTTCTGCTAACTCTCAACTTATAAAGTGCAAGCATATACGCAACATAGATGGGCACAATGGTTCAAATTTATTAAGTGCAAGAAAATAGAGTGTGCCATCAAGTTCGTGAGAGCTTTAATCACTAATTTTCACATAAAAATTTTAATTCGGAAGGTAGATAAAAACATGAATTTACTTGGAATAGCAATAATGCTAATAGGTAGGTATGGTGGACACAAAAGGCATAGGTTTTGGTTTAAGGATTGGATGCACGAGAAGCATTCCCTCTCAGTATAGGTTTTTGGCTAGCAAGGCTGGGTAGCAAGTATAAGAGTTGAAGGAAATAAACAAACATACAGGTGATAAAAACAAACATGCAATCTTCCTTGGAAGCACAAAAGATCTTAACTATATAATACTAAGCTTATGAGCAAATCAATAAAGAAAGACGATGAAATTATATTTCTTAAGAGTACTTTTATCTTTTTCATTACATTCTCAAAGTAGTGTTGCTACTAACCAGAGCCAAGTTTGCCAAAACCAACTAAATTTACTCAATGATCCTAAAGTGATACCAATACTAACAACAAGATCAATCATATAATAGAAATTGAAAACTAATATAAGATATGGAAAAGAGTAAATGATAGAACTTCTCATTAATAATCCATAACAGCAAATCACACCAAGGGATACATAGATATCTAACGAGAGGGGGGACACTTCCATAATGCAAACCATCCTACATGATAACTTCTCTATTCATGATATGACTCTACTAAAAGGTAAAAAGATAGAAGATAGTGATGTGATACCACGACACTCGCCCAAGCTTGGAACAAACCAAGGGGATGCCAAATCCTGATGATGAATCACTCCTTTGGTGGTGGTTTTGTTCTCTCGTTTGGCTCGAGGAAATCTTCCAGCATCTTGGGAAGCCTGTTATTCTCCTCTTGAAGCATATCCACCTTCCTTCTCAAGACTCGGTACTTGTCGCATCACTCATCAGTTACTTGTAGAGCTTCCACTACTGCAGGGCAGGAACTGAGGTCTAGAGTTGGGGGGTATCAGCCCCTTCATGCCTGCTGTCATATCCTTTACTTCCTCCCTAACGTTCCGATCCATGTATTCGCACCTAGTGATCCTTTCTTGTTTCTCCCGTCCTATGAGAGTCTCCCGCTCAAGATTGTGATGAAGCTCGCGGCGTCGTCATAGCTCGTAATCCTTTGAAGACGAACCCCTGAACGACATCTGAACAAAACAGATCGAAGCAAAAACATGATGAGAACACGATATATGAACCTTAGGGGATCCTAGCGATTATATATTATGAAGTTTAACAATAAAAGGAAGGTACTGGGAGAAAACGGGTCGGAGACGGACTCCGGGGCGGCCACACCCCCTGGTGGCGCGACCAGGTGGGCCTGCGCCATAGGGTGGTGCGAGCCACCTTGGCTCCGTTTCCGTCCCTCTTTCGCTTCGTTGCTTTCCTTGTTAGATAAAAACTACAAAAATATAACTTGCCAGATTTTTCGCGGACCTTTTCTTACCAGAACTGTTACCTATTCGAAAATGGACTCTACAAGTCTCTGAACTTGGTATTTAATAAATTCTTCCGGAATCACCGCTTGAATAACATCAATATCTTCATCTTAATACACATATGGCTTGAGTTATTTAACCTTTCACCATCTTATTACACCATTTTCTCCTACAACCTGAAAATTTCTTTCACACAAAACTTCACACAATTCTCATTAGCAACATTAGTGCATGCAAGATAATAAACCTTTGGGTTAAATTTCAACTGAAATCCATCAGAACATAAGCTACTATAGCAACTCCTTCCATAAACCCAAAAGGAATTCAAAAAGGAAATCGATTTAAGAGGCAAATGCAAGAGTGGCAAAAATCTCTCAAAACAGACCAGCAGGTAAAGATTTTTTTTTTTTGAAAATCTTCTGTTGCTCAAATAAAAAAGTGCAAAACTAACGAAAGTTAAATAACAATCTGGGGAAGAAGCACAAGAAATTACAGCTCAATCCGACGTACAGAGATTTTTTACGAATTTTTACAGGGAAGCACAAAAATCTGTTTCGGGACAGCAACTTTCCCAAATATTACTTCTCTCTCATTAGAGGTTGATATTGACACAAAAACAAAACAAAAAGGATAAGGAGAGGTTATTACCGAAGTAATAACTTCGGAGACTCAAATAAACAAAAACAAACTGAAAGCAAAAATAAATTGGGTTGTCTCCCAAAAAGCTCTTTCTTTGTGGCCATTAAGATGGGCATGATAATTTCAATGATGCTCACATACGAATATGAATTGAAGTAAAAGAGAGCATCAAGAAGCAAAAATACACATGTTTAAGTCTAACCCACTTCCTATGCAAGGGAATTTTGTAAGAAAATAAATTATTGAAACGAAATGGTACTAGCATAGGAAGGCAAAACAAGTGCAACATAAAGGCTTTCAGCATAAAGCAAGGAAACTTAATATTATTGAGATGCATAAGAACACTTTTCGCTCTCTCATAATAACTTTAAGTATCATGCATAAATTTAATAATATAACTATCACAAGAACCATTGTACGAATGATCACTTGCTCTAACAGAAAACACAGGGACATTGGCTCTCATAACACTACTTTGTGAAACAATACTAGAAGTATCCTTACAAAGAATAGTGTGTCCATCTCCTACATATTTAGTGACAAAGTCTTTCAAATTTTCTATTATAGGTTCAACAGCTACTTGTTCATTAGGTTCAACAGCTTTATTTGTACTTTCATTAACCATACTAGCTATCATAGAATGTTCCTTTATCTTAACTGGGAAAGGCATTTTCTCAATGTAAGGTTTGGGTAAAACATGGTTAGCAGTATAAACTCCAGTATTTCTTGTAGGAACACAATTAACAATATCTTTATAAGGTGCATGATACTTATTCCACTTCTTTTTAGGAATTTCAATATAAGAAGCAAAAGCTTTAAAATAACTTGCAATTCCTTGAGAGTCTAGACCATAAGCATTTCTAATATTTTGAAAGTCATCAGTTCCCATAAAAGATTCAATGCATTCATAATCATAATTTATACCTGACTTTCTTCCTTTATCATTCTCCCATGCTTCAGCATTATCTTGAATACGGTCTAGAAGATCCCATTTAGCTTCTTCTTCCATGCGTGTAAATGATCCAGCACAAGAAGCATCCAATAGATCCTTATCATGAAGAGAAAGTCTTGCATAAAAGTTATTGATAATAATATTGTTGGGGAGATCATGAATAGGACATCTGAGCACTAGTAACTTCAATCTCCCCCAAGCTTGAGGTGTACTCTCTCCATCAAGAGGCCAAAAGTTGTATATTTGATTCCGATCTTTGTGAATCTCACTAGGAGGATAAAATTTGGAATAAAAGAGAGGTACTACTTCCTCCCATTCAAGAGATTGACCATTCTTCAACAGCTTATACCATTCTTCAGCTCTTCCTTTTAGTGATAATAAGAATAACTTCTTCGTGACTTGATCTGTTGTAATACCTGCACACTTGAACAACTCGCATAATTCGTATATAAAGAGCAAATGATCACCGAGATGGATAGTTCCATCCCCAAAATAGTAGTTATCCGTAACACGATCAATAATTCTTCTAGGTATTTTGAAAGTATTATTTTCAGCAGGTGGTGGTTCATCTACTACCTTAGCAGTGGTAGTAGCATTATGAAATAAGAAACTAAGTGAATTATCCATATTGAAAATAAAGTAACTAACAGAAATAAACAATACTCACATTAGAAGTTTCCTTTACCAGTTCCACTCTCCAATAGGCTCACTCCCCGGCAACGACGCCAGAAAATAGTCTTGATGACCCACAAGTAGAGGGGGTGTATCGTAGTATTTTCGATAAGTAAGAGTGTCGAACCTAACAAGGAGCATAAGGTGTTGACGAGTGGCTTGGAGCAGGAATTCTCTGTAAATACTTAGAAAACGGATTTTTAGGGGTTTTTGATAATGTAGATAAGTAAAGTACGAGTGAATGAAAGACAATAAGAATAAATGCAGCAAGTGGCCCAATCCTTTCTTTAGCAAAGGACAAGCCGGTTGTATTACTTAAGATGACCAAATGTTCTCGAGGACACACGGGAATATCGTCAAGTGCTTTCGCTTCATATAGTTGATTAATCTTCTTTAGTTTGCTAAGTGTTGTGTGGGTGAACCTATGCTAATGTACCGACCTTCCTAGGACTAATACATACTTGTGATTATACCCCTTGCAAGCATCCACAATTAGAAGAAAGTAATTAAGATAGAAACCTAACCATAACTTAAAACTCTAAGACCCTGACATCTCTTGTGCAAAGGTTTCCTAATAGGGGTTCAGGTTTCTGTCACTCCAGCAACCCCTATGATTAGTAGGCAAATACACAATGCATTCCCCTAGGCCCATATAGGTGAAGTGTCATGTAGTCGACGTTCACATGACACCACTAGAAGAATAACACCACAACTTAAATAACAAACTATTGAATCTTCCTCAACACAACTCCACTACTAACAACATGACTTCTCCCATGTCCTCAAGAACTAAATGAACTACTCACAAGACATAATATGGATCAAGATCAGAGATGATATAATGATAAGTAACAATCTAAACATAAATGATAATTCAATGGTTCCACTCAAAAGCATCAGCTACAACAAGTAATCAATACCAGGAAAGTTTACCCTAAGAACTATGCAAGATTCAACCCAATTGTTACAGCGGTATGAGGTGGTGATGATGGTGCTGGTGGAGATGATGGTGGTGATGATGATCCCTATAAAGTCTAGCTTGATGATGGTGTTGATGGCGACGATCTCCCCTCTCCGGGAAGGAATTTCCCTGGCAAAATTCTGTCTACCGGAGAGATCTCTCTCTCTATAGTTTTCCGCCCCGAGAGGCGGCAAAATCTTTCTGTTGTCGCTCCCCAAGACTTAGGGTTTCATGGGGATAATATATGCCAAAGGGGAGAGCCAGGAGTGGGCCAGGGTGGCCACACCACCTAGTGGCGCGGCCAGGGGTGGCCCACGCCAGGGGGTGGTGTGGGCCCCCTGTGGCCCATATCCACTCCCCCTTCTGGCATCCTTCGTCTTCTGGAAAAATAGGATTTTCCATATATTTTCTGGGCTTTTCTGATCTTCGCGAATTTCGCCTCCAAACGGTGACTTTTCCATCAGAATCCTGACTTCAGTGGTCCATCCTCCAAAAGTTCTCAACCATGCAAATATAGATGAAATAACATAAGTATCATCTCTTAATATGAAATATATCAATGAATAATAGTAAATTATGATATAGAATAGTGATGCAAAATGGATGTAACACGGTGGCATCCTAGTCACAAATGGTGGCCCCTCCAACGGCGCTGCCACCAACAACGGGACAGAAGGGCCCATCCTAGAAGATCAGCCGAACCTCCCGGCGAATGAGCAAACCCGAGAGCGCGTGCTGATAAAGCTCAAGGACGCTGAGTGGACTCGCTGCAGGGAAGCTCTATGGGGCAACCCCCTACCCCCAAAATCATCGCAAGACATGCTGATGGGTTATCACTGGCTGCTCAAGGAGGAGTTCAAGCGCCAACAGCAAGTAATCTCCTAGCCCGACGAGCGTAGGAGGGGAGCAGATGAGTTGAGCCTTCGTTGGGCTCAGCTCTCCTCCATCGGAGGGTCCTCCTCTAAAGGAAACAATCATACGGTTGCAAGAAGACATTCTCGACTCGCTCACCTCACCGAGAAGGAGTGAGCGGAAGCCACTCGAGTCCTCGACTTCTCGTCCATGACAGTGGATACGTGGGGCAATGTGCTCCCCAAAACGCCGCAAACAGCGGTGGCAACAGCCACTATGTACATGCTCAACAACCAGCCGTGAGCTGTGGACCCACAGTCCGCCATGCACCGATCTACGATCGCTGGCCTGGGACAAGTCGAGGCTACCCTCATCAAAGATCCAACGTCGGAGCCAAAGAAAAGCAAGGCTCTGGCTAAGCGCTACTCTGCCCCCTCCTCCAGCGACTACAACCATGACTTGTCGCGATGATGCCGCTCACGGCGGCATGACTATGACTACGACGTGCGTGATGACATCACGCAATGCAAAGTCGATAAGATGCACGCGAGGAGTTCTTGTTCGACTGGCTCGGAGGATGATGGGATAGAGATCTATGGCGCGAGATGCTTCAACAGAGCCATTCAACAAAAGCGAATGCCAAAAGGGTTCAAACTCCCATCGGAGAACCCAACATTTGACGACCTCCAGGACCCGAATATCTAGCTCGAGGATCACATTTCCTCCGTTAGGCTGCACGGCGGAACCACGAGCATGACAATGTAATGCCTCCAGCTACAGCTGCAAGGTTCCGCTCATGTGTGGCTCAATAACCTCCCGCACGGATCGATTCGCAGCTGGGATGAGCTGGTTTACAGCTTCATGCAAAACTTAAAGGGAACTTACAAAAGGCCCGCATCAATCGAAGAATTAAGAAGTTGCAACCAAAAGACTGGCGAGTGGCTACGCTCATACATCCAAAGATGGCCATCATCAAAAACTCTATAGAAGACATCTCTGAGGACCACGCAATTGACGCATTCAATGGCGGCGTGCGCCGCCGAGAGCTTAGAGAGGAGCTGGGCCGCTTGAAGCCCAAAACATTCGACCACCTGATGGAGATCGCGAACAGGTGGGCCAATGGAGAGGACTCGGCGAAAAACCGCGTCCACTCAGATGATGACGATGACCTCGTTCGCAGACGCGATCGCCGAGGAAAACACCGGATGCGCGATTACGAGGACCGTAAGGAAGTTCACATGGTCGCGCCTGGCTACGCCGACAAACACGATGATAGCAACCGCAATAGCGGATACCGTAGTGGTGGATACCGCGATAGCGGGAAAACCACGCAAGTGTGGCAACACCGCACTCGCGTTGAGGCACCTGGAACATCTATCCATGACAAACTATCCGGACCGTGCAACGTACACTTCTACATCGACAAGCATGATGGCAAGAAAAAATCCAGCCACCTTCTAAAGGACTGCCGTGAGTTCCTCTGGCTCCATGAAGGTCTAGCCCAGATGAACACGACGCGATAAACCAGGGCTATGGAGCCGCACCGGGCGCCATGGCTCATGGAGCGCCACCACCACCCGCAGCTGTGCCAGTCCAAAACAATGGAGGCAAGCCGTACCCACGGGCACTGGGGAACATGGGAATGCTCCAAAAAGGACGCCCATCAAATCGGGTCTAAAAATCAATCACTCGACAAGCCAATCTGGCGATGAACTCTCCACCCTCCACCATTGAGTACCTCAACGGGTGCGAGTCCTGCATTACCTTCGACAAGCGAGATCATCCGCGTCAAGTACCTTGCCCAGGTCACTGTCTCCTAGTGCTCGAGGCACAAATCGGAGGCTTCGAGATGAGTCATGTCTTCAAGGACAGTGGAAACGGCATCAACCTCAGGTTCGCAAGCACCTTGCGCGCCATGCGAATCCCCCTGTTATGCCTGGAATGTTCAGACACAACATTCCATGGCATCGTCCCAGGGAAGGGTGTATACCCTCTAGGAAAAATCAGCTTGGATGTCATTTCAGAACACCAGTAAACTTCCAGCGAGAGCACATCGAATTCAAAGTTGTCGACTGTCCCTAACAATACCACTGCATCCTCGGGCGTGTCGCGTACGCGAGGTTCATGGCGGTTCCACACTACGCCTACCTGCAGATGAAGATGCCGGGCCCAACAACATTATCACAATCAATAGAAGCTTTGAGAGGTCCGAAAACTGCGAAGGGGAATTCAACAGAATCTCCCAGTCTTTCGGCATGCAGAAGGAACTGGCGAGGTTGAAGGAGTCGATAGACAACAATATACCTCCTCTGAGTAAGCCAAGCTCACTAGACCAATCCTTCGACACATCAATCCACAGCAAGGCGGTCCAGGTCCACCCGACGGACCCGACCAAGACGTCCCTCATCGCCAACAACTTGAGTCCCGCATAGGAACTGGTGCTCGTCGAATTCCTTCGTGAGTACTGGGAAATCTTCGCCTGGTGTCCCGCGGACATGCCAGGGGTTCCCAGTGAATTCGCCGAGCACTCACTCAATGTAAATCCTGAGGCAAGACCAATAAAGCAGACGATACATTGACTATCTGAGCCAAGGGCAAGAACAGTCGGTATGGAAGTTAACAGACTCCTCGACGCTAACTTCATACGTGAGATCAAGGAAAGCACCTAGGTAGAAAACCCTGTGCTCGTTCCTAAAAAGGAACGGATATCCTGCGGCTGTGCGTGGACTTCACCTCCGTGAACAAACATTGCCCAAAGGACCATTTCCCATTACCGCGGATCGATCAGATAGTCGACTCCACCACACGATGCAAGCGCCTCTTCTTCCTCTACGCCTACTCAGGCTACCACCATATTTGAATGAAGGAGGAAGACCAGGAGAAAACAACCTTCATCACACCTTTTGGTGTCTTCTGCTATACAATGATGCCTTTCGGATTGAAAAACGCAGGGGCCACCTACCAGCAGTGTATGCAGGCTTGGCTCAAGAACCAGCTTGGTCATAACATTCAAGTCTACATCGACGACATCGCCATCAAAACTAAGGAGCAAGCCTCGTTACTCGAAGATCTCCGTGAGACCTTTGATAACCTCGACCGATACCGAATCAAACTGAATCTGGATAAATGTGCCTTCGGCGTACCATCTGGGCAATTGCTAGGATACCTCATCTCCACGAGAGGGATCGAGGCCAATCTGAAGAAAATAAAGGCCATACTAGCCATGGAGAAGCCAAAGAACGTAAAAGGCGTCTAGCAGCTAGCTGGGCGAATCATGGTGCTCAGTCGATTTATCAGTCGAATGGGTGAAAATGCAATGCCTTTCTACCAACTCAAGCACAAGAAGCATTCGAAGACCTCAAGCGTCTACTATCCACTTCACGGGTGTTGGTAACGCCTCAAGAGAAGGAGCCGCTGTTGCTATACATCTCCGCCACCAACCAGGTGGTCGTAATGGAACAAGCCGAAGAAAACAAAGTCCATGGGGTACAACGCCCAGTCTACTACCTTAGCGAGGTGTTCACATCGACAAAACAACGGTACCTGCATTATTAGAAACTGGCATACGGCGTTTTCATGATAGCCAGGCGACTGCGCCACTACTTCCAGGAGCACTCCATCATTGTGGTGAGCGACGCTCCGCTAGGGCACATCCTCAACAACCCCGACGCCACCGGATAAGTCACTCTTTAGGGGATAGAACTGTCTCCATGAGACATCACATACGAGAAGCGAGATGCGATGAAGTCGCAAGTACTCCCGGACTTCCTCGTCCACTGGATGGAGAACCAACTCCCCGACAAGCCAGACATGTCTTATCTTTGGACAATGCACTTTGACGGATCCAAACGTAAAGAAGGATCTGGCGCGGGCGTCATCCTGACATCACCACAAGGTAACAAGATGAGTTATGTTCTGTGGATGCAGTTCCGCGCCTCTAACAACAAAGCCGAATACAAAGCCCTGCTCCATGGGATACAGATGGCAAAAGCATGCGGCGCGTCGCGACTCGTCATCTATGGCGACTCCAAACTGGTGGTCAATCAAACCATGAACCAGTGCGATGCTCTGAGCGACAATATGATCGCCTACCATGACCTATATGACGCACTCGAAGGGGACTTCAATGGCTACGAACTGCGGCATGTTAGCTGCGAGAGCAAGGAGGAGGCAGATACACTCACCAACATTGGCTCCACTTGTGCCCCAGTGCCACCTGGAGTATTCCTTGAGCAAATTTGCAAACACTCCATCAAGCCAAAGGCTCCAGAGCATAACACTTGCACGCCAAAGGACTCAGGGGCTACGCCACCTGACGAGCCAAAGGCACTCGAGGACATGGAGCAAGATACATGACTCGAAGGCCCCATAGAGGTCATGATGATAGAGCCATCTTGGACACAACCATACATCACTTATCTTCTCAGTAAGAGGTTGCCATATGACCCGACAGATGCGCGTCATATAGCGCGATGATCCAAGGAGTTCGCCCTTATCAACAAAAAGGAAAGGGTTCAACATATGGGGGTACCTCCCTTAATGGATCGACATGGGCATGATTATTGGATCTTCTACAACTGGCTTGGGTCGCGGAGTATAATGAAGCCAGTCTTTATTTGGAGCTTCAATATGTTCTGTAAATGACTGAAGGATTTGCAAGATAAAAGCATTATCAAGTTGCAGTTCATTAGCAGTTTCTTTTACCTTACCAGATTCTTTATAAGCATTAAGACAATCATATTCAATTTCTATACCCCCTTCGCCTCCTAAATCATATCTCCATGTTTCTCTATTATAGCAAATTCGTTCTAAAAATTCCCAAGCTTTAATTATTGTTCACTCCATGAAAGAACCTCCTGAATTCGTGTCAAGCTCATGTTTAATTTCTTGATTAAGTCCTCCATAGAAAATATGCAAAACATACCATTTAGGTAAATCATGATGGGGACATTTATGAAGTAGAGACTTTTTGTAGGCTCTTATCAAACCTTCACCTGGGCGGTTCTTGAAATTTGTAATTGCCCTTCTTACTTGAGCTGTTTTTACTTTGGGAAAGAACCGAGACACAAATTCTCCTTTATGTTTTTCCCATGTATCAATTTTCTCTGTAGGGAAAATTCTATACCAAGCCAAAGTAGTGTTGGTTAGAGATTGGCTAAACAGTTTAAATTTCAATTCATCATCAGAATATCTTCTCAATTTAAGAGTCCAACATACCTCGGTGAAATGCATTAAATGATTGTAAGGATCCTCATCGGGATCATCTCTTGCAAAAAAATTCTCTGTATTAATAGCGATAAAGCGAGGGTTGACCTCGAATTCAGGTTTTCTCCCACTGGGGAATTCTTTAACTAGTCCTCTACTGAACTTCCCAAGGTATTTATTAGCATCGAGATGATTAATCAGTCTGAGTGCAGTCATGGTGCTCACCTGAAACTAGTAAACAACTTTAGTAAAACAATGAGTAAAATAAGTAACTACGAACAAATACCAAAAGCGCTTAGCTCCCCGGCAATAGCGCCAGAAAATAGCTTGATGACTACAAGTGCACAAACCAATTGTAGGTAGTTTCAAAGTAAATATATTGAACCCACAGAGAGCTATTGGTAAAGGTATTTATGCCCCTCGTTACTATCTACCAAAGAATGCTTATAAGCTGTCTTTGATCTTAAGTAAAGGTTGTTTGAAAGGTTTATGTTTGTTTGCAGAAAAGTAATTAAAACAAGTAAAAGAAAACAAGTAACAAGATTGTATGAAAAAAGCGTGGTTGACTCAATAGGGCTAAAATGTTCTCGGGGATGTAGGATACACCACTAGCATAGTATTATTGTTATATGTAATTGAGATAACATACTTCTTGTGTCATGATATGTGTGGAGATAGCCCCATAATTAGATGTTCACTACAAGGCTGACAGGAAGCCACTTTGTTGAGCTAAGAGTGAGGTCACCTCTAAATAACCACTGCGATGTCTGAGAGTAGTCACCCATACAAACTACCGCAATTAAGGGTTTACCCATGGATATCGTAATTAGCTTAGGAAGTCCCTTTTTAATCCCCCTTTGACCATGCAGGTTACGAGCCGACGCCAATCTATCACGGGGCATTCTGGGTACGCTTCCAAGACACGTCCAAATGATTCCACTCTCCCTATAGTACCAAAGGAAAATGATATGCGGCTGACTACGCATACCATCTAAAGAGACAAATCAAACACAAATCATAATTATATCATAGACAAGCAAGTCATACAGACACAATAATAGATCATCTTTATTACAAGTTCATAATTGTGCTAGGGTTTCTCCATCTCCCCAAGAACAAAGGAACTACTCACTCATGGAAGTAATCAACAACATCATCATAATCAAATGAATGGATAAAAGTATGGCGGTAGATCTAATGCAAACCACAATTGGATCTAGAATTACAAAGAGATCTAATAGATGAAAGATGGGAGTAATGGTGGTAATGGAGATGCAGCGGTTGATGATGAAAGGGATGATGCATTGTCCTCCAATGATCCGTGAAGCAGCCGAGATTTCCCCCTAGCCAAGTTCCTCCTTTAGATCCCTTCAGATGTGGTTTTTCGTGGTTTATGGTGGTTGTGAATATCAGATATCTCTCTCTCGTCTTTGCTGGGAGAAGTATTTGATGAGGCGGTCACGATGGTGCCTGGTACGGGCGGACGGTACGGGCGGGCTCCGCCTATACCTATGGTCGTTATCGGTATTGATGCCTTCTCCTTGTTTAGTATTCTTCCAGGTGCGAAGGTAAATTCATAAAATTACTTTTATCACATAGAAATATCATATAATTACACAATATGACAACTCTAATTGATATGTTCATATATGACTCCATGATTTGGGATCCTGTTGAAACAAGAACAAAATAGCGCGCATAGACAAAGTGAAATACAAAAATCCCTACTCTATTTATTCAAAACAAAAGGTAAATATGCTTCAATTTTAGACTCATCAACGCACTAAACAATAAACGGGGGCACTCACCCGAAAAGATCGCAACAGGCAAAACACTAACAATAGGAGGTGGCGCAACTATGATGGTAATGGCGGGCCAGGCCACGTTGCAGTTGGTTATGTCAATGAGGACAATCGCAGGAGTGATAATCGTAGTGGATTCTACCGAGACATCCGAGGCGAAGCTAGACCAAGTAGGACAACGCAACAATACCAACCAAGACAACCCATTGACACCCCGATGTTAGTTGTTTAGATTTTGGATGGACCACACCACATGCTTTATTATGCCAAATTGGAAGGAAGAAGGCGATCAAATCACATCATGAAGGACTATCATACCTTTTTCGGGCTTCAGCGGGTGTATAGCATCAAGGAGGCCGAGGCAACAAACCAAGGATACAACACCACACCTGGGGCACTAGCACTCAACGCACCACCACCAAGGGCACCCCCGATAGCCACAGTGGTCCAGCAGCAACTTGAAGCAAACAGAGACTAGAACGATGAGTACCCGAGGTCCAGAGAGCAATGCACATGATCTAGAAGGGGCACCCATCCAACGGAACACAAAACCTGATCACCCAACATGTTAACATGGTGGTAAGGACACCACCACCAACACTCGAGTACCTCCACTGGTTTAAGCAGGAGATTACCTTTAGTAGAGATGATCACCCCCTTTGGGTCGCCTGTCCGGGTCATTCAACATTAATAGTTGAGGCCCCAATTGGCAGGTTCGACATGAGCAAAGTCTTCATGGATGCAGGAAGCAACATCAACCTCATCTACGCCAAGACGCTACACGCAATGAACTAGTCTAGCCAATCTAGCTGCAACGGATACCTCCTCCCACGAAATCATCCCAGGCAAAGCCAAAGTTCCTTTAGGCAAGATCTACCTTGATGTTGTCTCCAGGACGCGAGAAATTTTTAGGCATGAAAAATCAAGTTCGAGGTTATGGACTGGTCATCACAGTACCACGCAATCTTAGGGCAACCAACATGTGCACAGTTCTTGGGAGTGCCACACTACGTCTACCTCATGATGAAGATGCCATCACCAAATGGAATCATAACTGTCAGGGGGAGCTTCTCCCGCTCGTACAATTGTGACCGCGAGTTCAACAAGATCTCCAAGTCCTTCAGCATATGGAGAAGGTGTTCACCCAGCTAAAGATCACTTACGAGCACGACGTCATGCCAGAAGCAGCAGGATCCATACCCGACCAATCCTTTGACTCTGCAAAGGACACAAAGGAAGTCCAGGTCCACCTGACGAACCTGAAGAAGACAACCTATGTGTCCTCTAACCACAGTACCACATAAGAAAGCACGCTCGTCGAGTTCCTCCGTGAGCGCTGGGAATTTTTTGCATGGCCCCATCTGACATGCTAGGAATCCCTAGGGAACTCGTCAAGAATGCACTCAACATCTATCCTAATGCAAGACAGTAAAGTAATCACTTCGCAGCTTCGCGGATCCAATACACAAGGCCATTGGAAAAGATCTCCATCGCTTACTCAATGCAAAATTCATCAAGGAAATCAAAAAAGCATCATGGGTCGCTAACCTAGTGTGTGTCTAGAAGAAAGATAGGGTTAAGCTATGCATGTGAGCGACTTCACCACACCAAATAAGCATTGTCCAAAGGATCACTTCCCCCTCCCGTGAATCGATCAAATCATCGATGAAACCGCCGAATCTGAACGTCTTTCCTTCTTGGATGCATACTCCGGGTAGAGCCAGATCCAGATGAAAGTAAAAGACCAAGACAAGACACCATTTATCACACCTTATGGTGTATTCTACTACACTACAATGCCCTTTGGGCTGAAGAATGCGGTTGCCACTTACTAGCGGATGATGCAAAATTGCCTCGAAAACCAAATCTGCAGAAACGTCCAAGTCTACATCGATGATGTCATGATCACAACAAGGCAAAAATTGACCTTTATTGATGATCTTCGTGAAAAATTCGATAATATCGACAAGTACTACATCAAGCTAAATCTGACAAAGTGCTCCTTTGGAGTACCTGCTAGATAACTCCTCAGATACTTCGTCTCGGCCAGGAGAATCAAAGCAAACCTCGAAAATATATAGGCAATCTTAACAATGCAGAAACCAACAAATCTACGAGGCATCCAATAGCTAGTTGGGTGTGTGGCGACACTAAGACGATTCATCGCTCGACTGGGCGAAAGAGCACTATCATTCTACACATTGCTGAAGAGATCGAACACCTTCGAGTGGACCGACGAAGCCCAACGAGCCTTTGAGAATCTCAAGAAAACACTCTCAACATCGCCTGTTTTGGTGTCACCCAAGGAAAATTAACCACTACAACTATACATTACCACCACCAACCAGGTGGTTAGGATAGTACTGGTCGTAAAACGACTTGAAAAAGGAAAAAAACAAATGGCATCCAATGGCTACTACCTTAGTGAGGTACTATCTCCATCCAAAGAAATATACCCGCACTATCAGAAGCTTGCATACAGTGTCTTCATGATGATGCAAAATTGCGCCATTACTTCTCCGAGCATCCGATAGTGGTGGTCAATGAGGCTCCTCTCTCCAATATTCTCAAGAACCCCAAAGTTACGTGGCGTGTGTCTCTCTGGGGCATCGAGCTATCCCATAATGACATCACATATGAGAAGCGAAAAATAATAAAATCTCAGGTTTTGCCTAACTTCATCATAGAGTGGATGGAAATCAAAAGTGCGGGTCCCCTAGGTCTGTCAAGCGCCTGGACCATGTACTTTGACGGATCCAAAAGAATTGAAGGACCATATGTGGGTATCATACTGATATTACCCCAAGTAGATAAAATTCACTACATACTTCGAATGAGATTTCTGAACCCATCGAACAACGAAGCTGAGTACGAGGCCATGTAGCATGGTATGTGAGGAGGGGTAACCTCGGCAATTCCCATGGTTATGGACTTAGTGTTTCGAGGAAAGGAGAACGCTAGGGATTTCGTGGGATGTTAGAGAAACAAGGGAGTCGAAGTCGTTTGATTATCTATGGACAATGATATTATAGATTGCTCGGTGGTTTTCTGTACCTCTCTGCTGGCTCCTCCCAGCCTATATATAATAGGCTAGGTCTCGGGGCCGTATACAGATAGGTTATATATTCACAATTACAACACCAACACAATGTTGGTGTTTATTTCCGTATCTAGCAAAACTAAGACTTCTGTCGGATTCTCCTTGGGCCTTCTTCTTTGGGCTTCATGGGTTGTGAGCCTTTATGTGGCTAGGGTAACCATATATAAACACTCGATTAATCATACCTATGTAAGTAGCCCCCGAGACTCCATCCGAAACATAGATTCGGGTTGAGTCTCAAAGATATTTTTATTATTTATGATTGAAGTTCTATGAGATTTTTTTTCTAGTTTTGTAGGGATTTTGTGCAACAGGCCTGATGCATCTGACGGATCGGGAATCAGTTAATTGCTCCTAGGCAAAAACACTGTTGACCTACATCAAATTCAAGTCCCCAGGCTTGAAATCAGATTTTTTACTAATGTAATCCAGTTCGAGCCATTGAGGTCTTATCGAATACTGAATTCTAGTTCTATTATCGGGTACCCAACGCGTCTATCGCGATTTTTCATTGTATCATCGATACGGATATTTTACTAGAAGAGCGCATTCTTGTACGATTATCAGGCCACACAGGTTGAATCTCGGGGTCTTATCTTCATGTCATGGACATGTCATTCAGAGTTTTATCGTGTTGGGCGTGATCCGAGATTTTTGTATCATTTTTATCAACTGCCTTGTTTGGCTGCTAGAATTGATGAAGCTTATCAACTCCTTATTTTGTTGGATGATGTTTTTATATAATATAGCGATGGGGGTAACCTTTTGATGATACACTGATGTAATACTCATAGGCCAGGTTGGTATTTCTTCAGGTCAAAATAATTTTTGACCTTTATATACACAATATAGTTTTCTATCAGGTGCGCACCAGTGCTACCGATGAGAGTAGCCCCCGAGGCTATGTTCGGATGTCTACATCGGGACATAGGCTCATAACTTTCAATTAGTTTAGTCAGAGCGATGTTCTCAAATTTTCTATTTTTTTAAACAATAAAGCCCCCGATTGTGAGTGAAGAAATAATGTATAAAAAGGAAATCAGAGTTTGGAGAACGTATCTTTTATTTAAAACCTAAAGACGAAGATACATGGTTTGGCGTGCTCGCCTGTCTGTTGGACTTATTGAATAATATTGTGGCTAAGAAGGCGGTCTGTTGGCCTTATTGTAATTTAATTGCGAGGAAAAAAAATTCTAAGCGTAAAAACGCCATAGTTGTGTGATGTTCCATGGATTGGAGTATTTGACCCCTGTCTTCTTGTCTTGAAGACGATATGCTCCTCCGGGCATAACCTCTATAAAGATATAAGGACCTTCCCAAGGTGACTCCATTTTATGGTGACCATCTTGCTTGAGGCAGAAAACTAGGTCCCCTACAACGAAGGAACTAGGACACAATCATCGGCTGTGGTAGTTGCACAAGTTCTGGTGATATGTAGCGGCCCTTTGTAAGGAAACATCGCGAGCTTCATCAAGTGTGTCAATGATCATCTTCAAGTGCTTCCCTGGATGCTTCCTCGTCATATTCAGCAACCTGTGGAGACTCGTGAGTTACTTCGACTAGAAGGACAACATCAACACCGTGGACCAAAAAGAAAGGTGTTTCTTGCGTCGAACTATTTGGAGTAGTATGCAGGCTCCATAAATCATACGGTAACTCATCAACCCACGCTCCTTTTGCTCTGACGATTGGTGCTAGCAATCTTTTCTTAAGACCAGCAGTTACAAGGCCATTGCCTTTTTCCACTTGCCCATTTGTTTGCGGATGAGCAACTAAGGCATAGATTACTTTTATACCCATCTCCTCGCAGTATTCCTTGGAGATGAGATTAGTTCCATTGTCGATGATGATGTTGTTTGGTATGCCAAATCGGAACACTATTGATTTGATGAAATTCACAGCCGAAGTTCCATCTTGGTTGTTAACATGAATTTCTTCAATCCATTTGGTGAATTTCTCGACTGCTACTAGCAGAAAGACGTGTCCTCCTGGGGATGATTTGTGAAGTTTACCCACCATATCAAGTCCCCATTGAGCGAAAGTCCAAGTGAGAGGTATGGGATTTAATTCGGCGGCAGTTGCACCGGGTTTTGTTGTGAATCGCTGACATGCTTCACGCGTTCTGACTATATCCTTTGCATCTTGTACTATTGTGAGCCAGTAGAATCCTGCCCTGAATGCTTTGGCAGCGATATCTCGGCTGCTAGCGTGATGACCAGATACTCCTTCATGTATGTCCTTGAGTATAATATTTCCTTAATCGGGTGTAACGCATCGCTGTAATACACCCAAAATACTTCTTTTATACGGTTCTCCCTTGATGATCCAGAAGGCTTTTGATCATCGGGTGAGTCATCGAGCTTCTATCACGTCCTCCGGGAGTTCTACCCTTATCATGTATGCTATGTATGGTTGCATGCATGTAGGATCCGCTATCATGATTTCATCGACTTGTGGCTCTTCCTTAAGGACTTCTTCCATATTTTCATGTGTTGGCGTAGCCCCCGAGTCTTTTTATGGTTTGATATTTTTTCGTGCTTTGGGCGCTATAACCTCAGAAACCCTCTTAGCCTTGATGGATTGCTCTATTATTTCTTCCCAGAAAACCTCGGGTGGTAATGGCAGGAGTAAGGATCCGATGTTTGCCAAATTGTCAGCCTCTTTGTTGCATGCCCTTCCTATGTGCGAATGTTCGCATCTGTCAAATTGAGGCTCCATGTTGCTGTACAGATTGCGGTAGGCAAGCATGTTGTCACTGACAACGTCACACTTGTTTATTGCTTGTTGTGCCACAAGGATGGAATCAGCAAATTTTTTTAGGCGAGTTGCACCGTAAGCTTTAGCCATACGCATACCATGCAATAGTGATCGTACTCAGTTTCCTTATTGGATGCATTTGCGAAACTCATCCGAAGTACGTAACACATTTTATCACCTTGAGGTGACACTAATATGACTCCTGCTCCTGCTCCTTCCATTCTTTTCAACCCATCGAAATACATTGTCCATGCACTAGAGAGATCCGGTGGGCCAATGCACTTTAGTTCTGTCCATTCAGTAATGAAGTCTGGTAAAACCTATGATTTAATTGCTTTGTGTTTTTCATACGTGATATCTCAAGTGGATAGCTCAATGCCCCATAGAGAGACAAGTACGATAGCTTCTGGATTATTAAGAATGTTGGAAAGAGGCGCTTCATTAACCACTATGATCGGGTGCTCCAAAATATAGTGGCGCAACTTCCGTGCTGTCATGAATACTCCATACGCTAGTTTATGATAGTGCGGATATATTTCATTGAATGGAGAGAGGACCTCACTTAGAAAATAGACTGGTCTCTGAAGACCGTGGGTTTTCCCTTCTTCAGGTCTCTCTACGAGCAAAACCGTTGTGGGGGGGATGACCCCCGGATACCCCAACTAGACAAGAAATACGGCAGTCGGATCGCGTCCAGCTGGTCAAGTGCAGCCGGACAAGGCAAGTCAGACCGGCTATTGTAAGGTAGCCGGACCAGCGGGAACCAATCAAGAGGACAAGGAGACATGCAGCACAGTGCGCGGTATGCCCTGTGCGATGACAAGACTGCCAACTACTCGGCCATACCAAAGACTTTGCGGGGATGTGATGTCTACGCACTTCTATTCTTGTAGACAGTTGTTGGGCCTCCAAGTGCAGAGGTTTGTAGAACAACAGTAAGTTTTCCCTTAAGTGGATCACCCAAGGTTTATCGAACTCAGGGAGGCAGTGGTCAAAGGTATTCCCTCTCAAGAAACCCTGCAATCAAGATACAAGAAGTCTCTTGTGTCCCCAACACACCCAATACACTTGTCAGGTGTATAGGTGCACTAGTTCGGCAAAGAGATAGTGAAATACAAGTGGTATGGATATAAGACAATGGTGCTAGAAAATAACTTGATGGCGTGCAAGAGACTAAAGGTAAACTGAAATAAAGATGGAAGCAAGCAAACATGTAACAGATCTAATAGCAAACGGTGTTTCAATGCTTAGAAACAAGGCCTAGGGATCATACTTTCACTAGTGAACACTCTCTCATAAGTATATTATCTTCATGATACTACTCTTAACTACTCTCCGGTTGGACACTCTAATCGATGGTAGGGCTATAACAGCACACCTCAAAGTAAGGCTTTCCCATCTAGAAACCCCACACTGGCACCTTGAGTACTAGATGAGTCCAACAAACACCACGATTTTATAAAGACATCCAACTCCTAATATAACTCATAACAAGTATTTGTAATCTCTAGCCTAAGTGCCACCATGGTGAGCACGGTGTCACTTTCACACACATGGAGAGAGCAGAGATCTATTAAAGCACTTGAGTAGCAAGGTAGATATATAGATTACAAGCTCATGACCAGAACAAGATCATGCATAGATAGAGAGATGAACACATAGCTACCGGTAGAACCCTTAGCCTCGAGATAGAACTACTCCCTCCTCATCATGGAAATCAGCAATGGTGATGGAGATGGTGGTGGAGATCGATGGAGATGGCTCCGGGGGCACTTCCCCATCCCGGCAGGGTGCCGGAACAGAGACTTTCTGTCCCCCGAATCTCCCCTTCGGTGGCGGTAGCTTGCGGAACTTTTCGTGGATTTCTAATTGACGATTTAGGGTTTTGGTATCGGGACGCTTCTTATAGGCCAGAGGGCAAGCTCGGTGGAGTGCCAGGGGGCCCACACCACCTGGTGGCGCGGGTAGGGCTAGCCCGGGCCTGGGGGGTGTGGCCACGCCCTGGCCCTCCTCCGTCTCGTATTCCTGCTCCGTGAGTCTTCCGGTAAAATAGGAACTTTGGCTATTGTCCCGTCCAATTCCGAGAATATTGATTTTCTGACTTTCATGGAACCAAAAACAGCAGAAAACAGGCAACTGGCACTGTGGCTTTTGTTAATAGGTTAGTCCAAGAAATCATATGAAAAGTACTCCAAAGTTGGAACAAAACATAAGAAAGTGGATAAAACCGAGAATGGAAAATCAAAAATTATAGATACATTTGCAATGTATCAACATCCCCAAGCTTAACTCCTGCTCGTCCTCGAGTAGGTAAAAGTGATAAAAATAAATAATTTTTGAGGTGACATGCACCATCAAAGACTTGATCAAAGTATTTGCAAAACTCAAAGCTGGGATCATAGTACTTAATCATAATATGAAAGACAAAGTTCTAGAAATAAGCAAAGAAACTATGATGCAACATGAAAAGGCACAAACAAAAGATTCACGAATAACAATGCTTTGCAAGACGTTTGTTTGTTTCACATAAAGAAAACATAGCATAATAGTATTCAGCTTGTCCCTCAATAGAGTAGCAAATACAAATGCATAGGACACCTTCAAAGTTCATAAGAGTGACTAGATACAATAGTTTAAAACAAGCAATAACAAGTTATGCATCAATCAACTAGCCTTGGGACAATGCACATAGAACTATGAATGGCCACTATGCTCTCAAAGTAGGCGCATAAAGATAGAAGGTGGAGACTCAATATAATGGTGGGAGAAAGGCCTTTTGTAAAAGGAAGTAGGGATTCAAGTCTCATAAAGAGCTTCAAAAAATTATGGTACCTATAGCTTTCAGCTCTCATTGCCCCTATCATAAGCATCTTGAAGTGATTAAGGTTAAAGTGAACAAACTATGGTGTACATGCTTGACGAAGTATAAGTCAGAAATCTCATGTCCCTTGTATACGAGGGCCGCTCCTCATGCTACTCAAGTTTATTCACCGGTATGTTCTTGTCATCGTAAGTACATGTGTATCATAGAGAACCGCCAACGGGGTAACCCTTGCCTGATGATACGGAAGAATCCCCATATCAAAATGACAAGGCAAGCAGACAACAAGCATCTCAGCATTCTTCTTATTTACCATGGGAATATGGTGCTTTTTTTCTCTTTCCTCTTTTCATAGTATCTGTTTTGTTTTCTCTTTTTTCTCTTTTTTCTTAATATAGGACTCTTTTTTTATAAGAAGAATGCTTCATAGACAGCTCATTATGGTTACGCTGCAGGTTTCCACCATGTCAGCATGGATTAGAGCAGTGGCCTAGGCATTTCTCTAACACATATACATAACTCCATCGACTTACAAGCTCCCCTTTCATTTCACACCTACGACATCCATATACAAAAGAGCATGATATCAACTAGGTACAAGTACCAAGTGCAATGTTGAAAGCGTTCCCCATGAAAGCATGGTTCTGCTAATTCCCATCAAATAAGTGCAAGCATATACAACATAGATGACACAATGGTCCAAGTTTATTAAGGGAAGTAAAGTAAAGTGTGCCATCAAGTTCATGAGAGCTTTAATCACTAGTTTTCTCATAACAAGTGGAAGGTAAACAAAAGCATGAATATACTTGGAATAGCGTAAGCTAGTAGGTAGGTATGGTGGACTCTTTGGAATAACTTGCTTTAGGGAGTTTGATGCATGAGTGGAACTCATACTTTGTTGTGGAGGCTAGCAAAAGACTGGGAGCGACAAACTAAGATAGCAATAATGGCCATAATCATGCACAGCGACAAAACATCATTGATCAAAGCATAAAGTGATACTAAAAGTTGAAAACTAAAGGATCATACAGGCTACGGTGACTTGAGATAGTCATAACATGGTGTGAGCATGTGCCAAGTCAACCCAAATAAAGCATCAAAGGAGAGAATACCACTATACTATGCTTTAATATGCTAAAACAACACATGATTCATCCAAGGCACATTAAGCAATCTCAATTGTTTATAACAAGTCATGCTACATAAAAGAATACTAAGAATAAATCCAAAACAATATCAAGCATGGCATGACAAAGCATAGGCCACAGTCAAAAACAAGCTCTTTTTACCACATAAGCATGAACTTTCCTACTCTTGTCCAAACCAAACCAAACAAAACTATTTGAAAGCCAATGTATGAAAGAGGGGGTCCAACCAATTTATTCAGAAAACTAAGAAAACCACGCAAACTAAAAACCAAAACAAAAACGAAAAAGAAGACGCTCCAAGAAAAACACAACTGTGCATGAAACAATAAAAATGAAGCATTTGGAAGAAACCTGGGATTTATATTAATCAAGAAGGGGATGCCTTGGGCATCCCCAAGCTTTGACGCTTGTACTTCTTGGATATTTCTTGGGGTGACACGCGTGGCATCCCCAAGCTTGAGCTTTAGTCCATCCTTCATCTCATTACTCATTCCTTCCATACACCTGAAATTTTTCCTTCATACAAAACTTCACACAATCTTTATTAGCAACATTAGTGTACTCAAGATAAATAAGTCTTAAGGTTCAGTTATATTACCAAATAAACTTCCATTAGAACACTAGCTACTGAAGCACTTCCCTCAGAAAGCTCAATTCCCTAAAAGAACTAAAAAAGGAACCAACAAGAAGCAAATGTAGAAAATGGCAGAAATCTATCAAAACAGACCAGCAGGTAAAGACGAATTTTTTCGAAGACCTTATGTTGCTCAAATAAAAAAGTGGTAAACTAAAGACAGTTAGATAACTACCTGGGGCAGAAGCACAAAATTCACGCCTCAAAAAGACATTCAGAGATTTTACACGAATTTTTACGGTGAAGCACAGAAATCTGTTTCGGGACAACAACTTTCCCAATCACTACTTCTCTCTCATTAGAGGTTACTCTTGGCACAAAAAGCAAATAAAAAGGATAAGGAGAGTTTACTACAGAGGTAATAATTTCCAGGACTCATCTAAAACTTTTGGGTTATCTCCCAATAAGTACTTTTCTTTAACGCCTTTAAGTTAGGCATGATAGTTTGAAAAGATGCTCACATAAGAAATATGAATTTAAGTAAAAGAGAGCATCAAGAAGCAAATTCAAAACACATTTATGTCTAACCCACTTCCTATGCAAAATAATCTTGTAAAGAAACAAGTCATGAAAGCACAAAGCGACAAGCATAGGAAAGCAAAACAAGTGCAACTTCAAGACTTTCAACATAAAGAGGGGAAACTTAATATTATTGAGATAGATAAAACCATGTTTCCCTCTCTCATAATAACTTTCAGTAGCAACATGAATAAAATTAACAATATAACTATCACATAAAACATTCTTATCATGAGCCACATGCATAAAAGAATTAATACTCTCCACATAAGCATAGTTATTCTTATTAATTGTAGTGGGAGAAAATTCAACAAAATAGCTATCATTATTATTCTCATCACCATAATCATCAAATATAGGAGGCATATTGTAATCATAACTAATTTTCTCCTCAATAGTAGGTGGACTGAAAATATCATATTCATCATTGTAATCATCATATATTGGAGGTTTGGTATCATCATAAGCAATAGAATAGCTATCTTCCAAAGCTGGGGAACTAAAAAGATCATTTTCATAAAAACTAGCTTCCCCAAGCATAGACTTTTCCATAGCATTTGCAATAATGGTGTCCAAAGAATTCATACTAACAACATTGCTATTAGCATGCAAATAAAGTTCCATAGGTTTTTTAATTTTCTCTTCAAACACTTCATGTCCTAACTCAAGATAAAGACTATAAAGCTCTCTAATTTGTTTGTTGTTTTGCATTAAGCCTAACTAGTGAAAACAAGAAACAAAAAGACAAAATTGCAGAATCTAAAGGAAATAACTTCGAGTACTCACACCAGAAAATAGGCGTTTGCTGTGGGAGGTTCTTCTTCTTTAATCCTCCGGTGTGAATACCTTTTACCTTTCCTCCCCGGAAACGGCGCCAGAAAATAGGCGTTTGCCGTGGGAGGTTCTTCTTCTTTAATCCTCCGATGTGAATACCTTTTACCTTTCCTCCCTGGCAATGGCGCCAGAAAATAGCTTGATGTCTACGCACTTCTATTCTTGTAGATAGTTGTTGGGCCTCCAAGTGCAAAGGTTTGTAAAACAACAACAAGTTTTCCCTTAAGTGGATCACCCAAGGTTT
The DNA here is from genome assembly GCA_910589775.1 of Avena eriantha. Lineage (NCBI taxonomy): Eukaryota > Viridiplantae > Streptophyta > Magnoliopsida > Poales > Poaceae > Avena > Avena eriantha. The sequence continues at coordinate 151,906,454 of OU342746.1, read as the reverse complement.
ATCAAACTCATGGAGGAAGTGGTCAAAGGTATTCCCTCTCAAGCAACCCTGCAATCAAGATACAAGAAGTCTCTTGTGTCCCCAACACACCCAATACACTTGTCAGGTGTATAGGTGCACTAGTTCGGCGAAGAGATAGTGAAATACAAGTTGTATGGATATAAGACAATGGTGCTAGAAAATAACTTGATGGCGTGGAAGAGACTAAAGGCAAACTGAAATAAAGATGCAAGCAAGCAAACATGTAACAGATCTATTAGCAAATGGTGTTTCAATGCTTAGAAACAAGGCCTAGGGATCATACTTTCACTAGTGAACACTCTCTCATAAGTATATTATCTTCATGATACTACTCTTAACTACTCTCCGGTTGGACACTCTAATCGATGGTAGAGCTATAACAGCACACCTCAAAGTAAGGCTTTCCCATCTAGAAAACCACACACTATGACCTTGAGTACTAGATGAGTCCAACAAACACCACAAGTTCATAAAGACATCCAACTCCAAATATAACTCATAACAAGTATTTATAATCTCTAGCCTAAGTGCCACCATGGTGAGCACGCTGTCACTTTCACACACATGGGGAGAGAAGAGATCTATTAAAGCACTTGAGTAGCAAGGTAGATCTATAGATTACAAGCTAATGACCAGAACAAGATCATGCATAGATAGAGAGATGAACACATAGCTACCGGTAGAACCCTTAGCCTCGAGAGAGAACTACTCCCTCCTCATCATGGAAATCAGCAATGGTGATGTTGATGGTGGTGGAGATCGATGGAGATGGCTCCGGGGGCACTTCCCCATCCCGGCAGGGTGCCGGAACAGAGACTTTCTGTCCCCCGAATCTCCCCTTCGGTGGCGGTGGCGCTGCAGAACTTTTCATGGATTTCTGATTGACGATTTAGGGTTTTGGTATCGGGACGCTTCTTATAGGCCAGAGGGCAAGGTCGGTGGAGTGCCAGGGGGGCCACACCACCTGGTGGCGCGGGTAGGGCTAGCCCGCGCCTGGGGGGTGTGGCCACGCCCTGGCCCTCCTCCTTCTCATATTCGGGCTCTGTGAGTCTTCCGGTAAAATAGGAACTTTGGCTTTTGTCTCGTCCAATTCCGAGAATATTGATTTTCTGACTTTCTTGGAACCAAAAACAGCAGCAAACATGCAACTGGCACTGTGGATCTTGTTAATAGGTTAGTCCAAGAAATCATATGAAAAGTACTCCAAAGTTGGAACAAAACACAAGAAAGTGGATAAAACCAAGCATGGAACGTCAAAAATTATAGATACATTTGCAATGTATCAGGATGATGCGGGAATAGTGGCCCGGTGCTGACGACAGGCTCGCACGACATTCACTGTGCCCACGACAGCCATACCGCTCGTACTCTGATGGGACATAGTTGTACCGGATACTATAGATGACCAGCCGGCTGGGACCCGCCTGTGGGGCCACCAGTCGGATTGGCCAGTGAGACCGTTGCCTCTCTGCCTATATAAGGAGAGGCAAAGCCTCAGCAGAAGGGGTTGGTCTGAGTGCATTTAAGGCAGTAGCTAGAGAATACAGCTCGAGGAGCACTTGTAGTTTGTATATCGCTCATAGTCAAGATCGGCAGGAGTAGGGGCTTTACCTCACCACAAGGGCTCCGAACCTGGGTACTTCCTGCGTCCAGCTACGCTTGCTTGTATCCAATCCCGCCTGCAGACGCCGTCGATAGCTTCCCTGCTAGTCCCCACACCTCTATCTAACCTTCTTAGGTACTACCGTTCCCCATACAACGACAGTTGGCGCCCACCATGGGGCTGATGGCTTCAACCAGAGTCACGTTCCGCATAGGACCCCGCACTTCAGCTGGTGAGCGCGTGGCCTCCGGCCTAGTGCTCACACTCGGCAAGTTTGACTGTGTCATCGACAAAGCTTCCTGCTTCGCCGGAACCACCTTCCCGGCAAACGACTCCATCCTGCTCTTCGGCGACCTCCCCGTCTACGGCGCCACCGTTCCGGGGCGTTTCCCTAGGGAGATCGTCTCCGTCGCGGAGCTGCCGCATCCGGGCGGCAGCGTCTTGTTGCTTCCTGCGGCGTGGAGGTCATGATGGCTGGCTCCAGTTCCCACCCCCGCCAGCCGTGGGAGCGAGGCACGGACGAAGGCAGAACCTCCGCGCCTTTGCAACCTCAGAATCCGGTAGAGGAGGCCATTGATCGGCTCCTGACACCGGTTAACCTCGGGGACAACCCGGAGGAGGCGGAGGCCAACTTCGCCACGGAGAGACAAATCCTCCTCCAGGAGGCCATGGAGCTGGCGGAAACCCACAAGCAACTTGAGATCACCCGGCGCGAGTACGACCGCACGCATGGCTTCACTCCGGCTACCGCGGAGGCGAGCCGGCGCGGCCAGGTGCGGCGCTGGGGCGACGAGCTAGGCGGAAGGATGGAAAAGGACGGGGAGCCGGATCCCACGCCTGCCCTCATCCGGCCCGCCTACAGCACACCCATCAAGAACCTGCGCGCGACGCGCGCCGCAGCAGAAGAACTGCCCAACCTGGAGGGCGAGGAGCGAGCCCGCCAGCACGCTCGCGTGCAGGAGCTCCTCCGGATCGCGGATGAGCAGGCTGATGCCAACCGGCAGATGCAGGAGGACCCCAGCTACTCCAGGGGGAGCAAGCCACCTGTCAACAGCAAGGGCGCGCCTCGCGACACCCAGCACGCATCCTCCCCTCAGCCGGCTAAGGCCCGCAGCAAGCGCCACAGCTCTGGCAACAAGGGCCAGCCGCGCCAGGAGCAAGCGGTGAACAGCAACCCACCACCTCCCCCTCCACCAACCGGAGCACCAAGACCCACCGGTTCCCGTCTCTCGGGCTAGGTGGGAGCACCCAACCCGGATCGTCCGGATGCCCATGACCGCATCGAGCTCCTCGCTCAAGCGCGCGTCACAGAGGAAGAAGACTCCACCAGACCGGTTTGTTTCAGACCCCGCATCTAGAATGAGCCGTTTCCGGATAAGTTCACCATGCCCAGGGACACCCCCAAGTACGACAGAAGTATGAAGCCGGAAGACTTGCTGACCGACTATGCTATGGCAGTCGGCATAGCCCATAGGAACAAGCGCACAACTGTGCGCTACGTCCCCCTTATGCTAACCGGGTCGGCAAGGACATGGCTCAACAGCCTCGCGCCCAACAGCATCAACGCCTGGCCAGACTTCGAGAAGGTGTTCGTCCGCAACTTCAATGGCACGTACAAGCGCCCGGGAAGCCCACGCGACCTGGCCTTGTGCGTCCAAGGCGACCGTGAGACTGACCGCGAGTACCTCGCCAAGTGGACGGAGCTGCGCAACACTTGCGAGGGCATCTTGGAGAGCCAGGCCATCAGCTTCTTCATCGAGGGATGTCGAGAAGGCACCACGCTTTTCCACAGGCTACTATGTGACGAGCCAAAAACCATGGCGGAGCTCATGACGGTTGCGGACCAGTACGCCACGGCGGATGCCGTCATGAAGAAACCCATCCGAGTAAATGTTGACGGGCATTCGACTCCTATGGAGCCGGCGCGCGACCGTCCAAGCAATCCAGCTAAAGAAGCCGGATCCTCCAGACGCCATGGCAACGACAGCCGGTTCCATGGGGACCGCCAAGCCGGACAGCAGAACCCCCGCTACCACGCGTGGCAGGTCAATGTTGTGGAGGGTGCACCCGACGCACCGGCTAACGATGCAAGAAGGTAGAAGGCGCAGCTCACCTTCGACCAGATGTTTGACAGCCCGTGCAAATGGCACGGCGGTCCCTTCAAACCCGCTACGCACACCACCCAGAATTGCAGCTGGACTCGTCGGCTAAAAGACCAGGGCAGCCAGCCGGGTCTCCCCCTGCCCCCTCCTGGTGGACAACCACCGGCTAGGGGAGCCGGCAATGATGGTAACGGCGGCAACGGCGGCAACAACAACAACGGCTACCCCCAGCCGCACGCTGCCTACCACATCTTCGAGACGGAGCTGGACGACAAGCACAGCCGCAGGCGACGCTCCAAGGAGGTCAACGCCATCGTCTCTCCGGTCCCCCAGTACCTAAACTGGTCGGAAACCCCCATCACCTGGATCCGAGAGGACCAGCTGGAGCAGCTGCCGACTCCTAGGGGCTACGCCATGGTGCTCGACCCCCTCATCATCTCCAACACGAGCACCTGCTGTTTCTCTCGCGTCCTCATCGATGGAGGCATCAGCCTCAACCTCCTCTACCGGTCCTCGCTGGAGAAGCTGGGCATTCGCGAATGCGACCTGCGCCCGACTACCACAACGTTCCACGGCATGCTGCCGGGGCCGGCTTGCGGCCCGCTAGGTAAAATCCGGCTGGACGTCATCTTTGGGACTGAGGAGAACTTCCTCCGCGAACCGATCTGGTTCGAGGTGGTAAACCTGACGAGCTCCTACCATGCTCTCCTCGGGCGCCCCGCCCTCGCCAAGTTCATGGTCGTTCCCCACTACGCATACCTGAAGACGAAGATGGCAGGACCCAACAGCGTGATCACCGTCGCCGGATGCTTCAAGCGGTCAATGGAGTGCACCTCAGCCGGTTCCAAACTGGCAGAGGCCTCATCATGGCCGAGGAGAATCGCGTGATCATGCGCAATGTGGCCATGGCCCAGCAAGACATACCGGCTAGCAGCAAACCGGCTGGAGAAGGAGCCTTCTAGCCGGCAAAGGAGACGAAGAGGATCCTGCTTGACCCCTCTGACCCGACCAAGTTCGTCACCATCAGTGCCAACTTGGACAGCAAATAGGAAGGCGCGCTTGTCGACTTCCTCCGTGAGAATCAGGACATCTTCGCATGGTCACCCAAGGACATGCCAGGTGTACTGAGGGAGTTCGCCAAGCACTCACTTCATGTGTGGCCGGATGCCAAGCCGATTAAGCAACCTCTATGCCGGTTCGCAGAGGAGAAGAGAAAGATTATCGCTGACGAGATCACCCGGCTCCTTGCCGCCGGGTTCATCATGGAAGTGTACCACCCGGACTGGCTGGCGAACCCAGTCCTGGTGCTGAAGAAGAACAAGACCTAGCGCATGTGTATCGACTACACCAACCTGAACAAGGCGTGCCCGAAAGACCCATTCGCATTGCCCTGTATCGATCAAGTCATCGATTCCACGGCCGGCTGTGATTTGTTGTCTTTTCTAGATTGTTATTCTAGTTACAACCAAATCCGGTTAAACCTGGCTGATCAGATTAAGACATCATTTATCACCCCCTACGGGGCTTTCTGCTCTGTAACCATGCCTTTCGTTCTGAAGAATGCAGGCGCTACCTATCAGCGCTACATGCAGAAGTGCTTGCACTCGCAGATAGGACGAAACATGCACGCCTTGTGGATGATGTGGTCATCAAGACCAAGGAGAAGCGCACCCTCCTCGAAGATCTGGGAGAGACATTTGGCAACCTCCGGCAGTACCAGATGAAGCTGAACCCGGAGAAATGCGTCTTTAGAGTCCCATCCGGACAGCTACTCGGTTTCCTCGTATCGCAACGAGGTATTGAGGCGAATTCGGAGAAGATCACGGCCATCGAGATGATGCAGTCGCCCAGGAGCCTGCTTGGAGTCCAGAAGTTCACCGGATGCCAAGCCTCACCTAGTCGTTTCGTTAGCCGGCTGGGGGTGAAAGCACTCCCGTTGTACCAGCTGATGAAGAAGACGGACAAGTTCTCCTGGACTTCGCAAGCCAACGCCGCCTTTCACGACCTCAAGCGTATGCTATCCACACCGCCAGTTCTAGCCACGCTGGCTAGCAAGGAGCCGGTGTTGCTCTATATAGCAGCGTTCAGCTGAGTTGTCAGCATCGTCCTGGTGGTGGAGCGCCCCGAGGAAGGCAAGGCTCAGCCGGTTCAGAGGTCCGTCTTCTACCTCAGCGAGGTCCTCTCTCTCTCCAAGCAGAACTACCCCCACTACTAGAAGATGTGCAACGGCGTGTACCTGGCATGCAAGAAGCTCAAGCACTATTTCTAGGAACATCCGATTAAGGTCGTGTGCACTGCACCCCTTTCGAAAATCATCGGCAACAAGGACGCCACCAGCCGAGTGTCCAAGTGGGCCTTCGAGCTCGCCGCCTACTCCATCCAGTACGAGCCCCGGCTCACAATCAAGTCGCAGGCGCTGGCAGACTTCCTCGTCTACTGGGCCGAGACCCAATACCTCCCACCTGTTCTGGATTCGGACCACTAGAAGATGCACTTCGACGGGTGGAAGATGCTCGGGGGCTTGGGAGCCGGCATCATGCTCACCTCGCCCATGGGAGACCGGTTGTAGAACGTCCTGCAGATCCACTTCAAGGCCTCCAACAACGTAGCCAAATACGAGGCACTGGAGCATGGCCTCCAGCTAGCCAAAGAGATTGGCGTCAACCGGATCCTTTGCTTCGACGATTCGGATCCGGTGGTACAGCAAGTATCTGGAGAGTGGGACGCCCGCGATTCAAACATGGCTCTCTACCGGTTCCACATACAAAAGCTCAGCGCCTCCTTCGACGGATGCGAATTCCATCATGTCCCCCGCGCCAACAATGAGGCAGCCGATTCCCTCGCACGAATCAGATCCACTAGGCAGGCGATCCCACCCGGGGTCTCCTTGGAGCACATGCGCAAGCCCTCCGTCAACCCGTCCCCCGGGTCGGATTCCATTATATGGGCAGGGAGTGCCCCGGTTGATGGCACGGCAGATGCAGAGCCAGCAGAACTTCCAAAGAAGAAGGTCCGCACCAACTCCGGCAAGTCAGTACCCTCCGGATCGCAAGACCCGGGGGCTACCGACTCATCAAGTGGCTCGGGGGCTGCCGTCCCGGGTACCTCATCCGGACGACCCCCTGACGACCATCAACCGAAGAGCGGGAGCATCCTCGTCATCCGGGAAATACCATCCTGGGCACAACCCTTCATGAACTACATCGCCAACGGGGAACTTCCGGATGACGAGGTGGAGGCCAGGCAAATCCGACGCCGCATGCACACGTACACCATCATCAACAAAGAACTGTACAAGCGTAGCGTGTCTGGCATCTTCCAAAGGTGTGTCGATGTAGACACGGGCTACCGGCTGCTCAAGGTCATCCACCAGGGCGAGTGCGGGCACCACGCTTCGTCAAGGGCGATAGTCGCCAAGGCATACCGCCATGGTTTCTATTGGCCCACCGCCCTCGAGGACGCCGAACAGCTAGTCCGCGCATGCAATGGGTGCTAGCACTTTGGGCAGCTTAGGCACATGCTGACTCGATGCTCAAGGCCATACTGATTACCTGGCCCTTCGCTGTTTGGGGCCCCGACATGGTCGGTCCCTTCAAGCAAGCGCGTGTAGGAATGACCCATTTGCTGGTGGCGGTGGACAAATTTACAAAGTGGATCGAGGCCAAGCCCATCCGAAAGCTAGACGGGGCGACAATCGTCACCTTCTTCACCGACGTCATTAATCGGTTCGGCTACCCCAACAGCATCATCACCGACAATGGCACAAACTTCGCCAAGGGATCCTTTGCCCGATTCTGCAGGAACAAGGGCATCCGACTGGACCTTGCCTCCGTTGCGCACCCGTAGTCCAATGGGCAAGTCGAAAGGGCAAACAGCTTAGTGCTAGTCGGCATCAAGCCACGCCTCATCGAGCCTCTAGAGCGGTCACCCGGATGCTAGATCGAGGAGCTTCCGGCTGTGCTATGGAGCCTCCGCACCACGCCGAATAGATCAATCGGCTACACTCTGTTCTTCCTGGTCTACGGATCGGAAGCCATCCTCTCCGCGGATATCGAGTTCGACTCTCCGCGCAAACTCCTTTATGACGAAAAGGCCAACCAAGAGGCACGGGAGGATGGCGTGGACCTCCTCGAGGAGGCCCGCGAGCTGGCATTGTCCAGATCAGCCTTGTACCAGTAACGACTACGCCACTACCATTCAGGCCGGATCCGCCCAGTTGCGTTCAGCGAGGACGACCTGGTCCTCCGACTGGTGCAGGACACAAAGGGCATGCACAAGCTGTCGCCGCCCTAGGAGGGTCCCTTCATCGTCAGTCAGACGCTGCATAATGACTCCTACCACCTCATCGACGCGCAGCAGCCGCGCATGAACAAAATGGACAAATCAGACGAGGAGACCGAGCGTCCCTAGAACGCGGCCTTGCTGCGCCCGTTTTACAGCTAGTCACCAGATAGTGTATGTATCCCGCAAACCCTATGAATGAAAATGCGGACCCCCACGAGATGGCCGGGGGATCCTTGCTAGAAATGTGTATGCATCTATGTTCCGATTCAGATTTTCCAGCTCCGGCAACCCCTACCCGGGGGCTTGCCGGCTGGCCCGACCTGCTAAGTCAACAAACCGGCTGAGTAGTGTGCGACGATGTCAAAGGCCCACTCTTCGTCTCAGCTATAGACCGCAACTCGGCTATCCGGCTAGCAAGAGCAAAAGCCCGAGGCATCCCACATGAAAAACATAGAGGAGACGCGACAGATCGGGCGTCTCGGCCTCACTACTAGCTTAAGACAATCCGGCTACTAAGCCGTTAGTACCGTGCGCGATGTACTGTCAGCTCCCTTCGATTCCGGCTGCAGACTGCAACCCAACTGCCCGGCAAGGACGTAGCAAAAATAGCAGAGCACACAGGAAAACGACCAAGTGTCCAGAAAGGCGCAAGCTAGTTTTCAAAAAACAAATCCGCCTTCCGACTACAGTTTAGCAGACTAACCTATTAACATGTGAGAATGTATGTGTATGTATATTTTGTACGACTACTTTGATTCGAATTCAGGAAGAAAAGAGAAGAAGATTCGAAGTCCTTGCCTTCATCAAGCGCTCCGAATCTCGGGGGCTACACCCACTAGGTGTGCTCGCGCGCCCCTAGTGGAATCTTGTAGTTTCCCGACCGGCTAAGGATGTTTAGCAGGATATTTGGAGCCCAGGTGAGGGCAAGGGCAGGAGCAAGAGTAGAGAAAGAAGATTTGAAGTCCTTGCCTTCATCAAGCGATCCGAATCTCGGGGGCTATAGCCACTGGGTGCGCTCGCGCGCACCCCGTGGAATCTTGTAGTTTCCCGACCGAATAAGGATGTTTAGCCGGATATTTGGAGCCTAGGTGAGGGCAAGGGGAGGAGCAAGAGAAGATAAAGAAGATTCGAAGTACCTGGCTACCCCAGCTACTCCGAATCTGGGGGGTTACACCCAGTGGGTGCACTAGCGCGCCCCCACTGGAATGTTAGTTCCCTCGGCAGTAGGCGTTCAGCCAGCGGAAGCAACCGACTAGGAGGCGCCTAGTCAGATAAAGCTAGAGGACTCAACGAAAGAAAGAAGATTCGAACTACCTAGCTACGCTAGCTACTCCGAATCTCGGGGGCTACACCCAGTGGGTTCGCTAGCGCGCCCCCACTGGAATTGCAGTTCCCCGGCTAAAGGTGTTTAGCCGAGCGAAGTCAGCCGGATAAAGTCAATCGGTGAAATATTGAAAGAATATGCAAAACACACAAGTTGAAGGCAGATCAAACTAGTTCAAGTTAACATTAAAAAGAAAGGGGAGACGAAGCTCCCATAAGTTTACCCGGCGCCAGACGCAGCCGGTGCAGACGGACAAGTTTCAAGACAAGACAAGACAAACAAGTACACCCGGCATCCCGGGGCAATAACTAAACGGCAGGGCCCTTGCCGTGCGGAGCGCTTTGGCCGGCAGCAGCCTCAGGTGGAGGAGGCGCGGTGGTCGACCAGGTTCCGGCATCCCCAATCGGCTGCGTCAAAGCTTCCGCATCCGATGTGTCGACAGACTCCGAGCCGGTGAGCATCTCGTCGGGATCCACGTAGTCAGCGATCTTGATGGTGGAGCCCCGGAGCTCCGGATGAGCTTGGCGGATGGCAGCAAGGTCGGCGCCGGCGCGGAAGCCTCCGTCGATCTTCTCGACGTGGGCGTCCTTGAACCACGAGAGAATGAGGGCCAGAGCCATCTCCGCTCCGGCTCGCGCTGCCAAGTCTCGTAGCCGGTCCACGGCAGCCGGCACCTCCCCAGCCTTCGCGGCCAGCTACGCCATTATCTTCGGGACCGAAGCGTCTAGCCACAGAAAGGAGAAGAAGGCTTGCACTGCCTGACGGAGCTTGGCGGTTTCCTCGCCAAGAAGGATGACGAGCTCCTGGGCCGTTGGCTGCGCTCCCAGCCAGTTCTCCTGCAGCCGGTTGTACGCCAGCAGGTTTATGCCGGGATAAAACACTGTCAGAAAAAAGATAGTCAGATCCGGCTACCGGATCCAGAAAGTGAAAGGAGACGGAAAAAGGGAACTTACCCTTAGCCATATGCCCGACTTGCATCAGCTCCTCCACCAGGGCCTTCTCCTTCGTCGCCAGTCGCTTGATCTCTTTCTCTTGGTCCTTGTTCTGGGCCTCGAGAAGGTTGAAGGCTTCGACCCGGCTGGCGAGCGAAGCGTCGCGCTCCTTGACGGTGGCCTCCAGAATGTCCACCTTCGCGTGCCAATCCTTGTTCTGTAGTCGCAGAGTGGAGTTGGACTTGCTCAGCCGGTCGTTCGCTTTCTTCAAGCGATCGATCTCGCGCTGAGCGCACACAAGGATAGCTGCAACCAAACCGGCTATCGTAAAAAAAAGATGATTCCGGGTGAAGCAAACTTACGCTGGGAGGTTCGTTGGCAACAGTGAGCTTCTGCTCCATGGACCGGTTCCCACCAGCTGCGGCCTCCAGCAGCCGGATCTCCTTCACTGCCAACTCGAGGGTGGCGGCAAGATCCGTCAGCGAGGCGGCGGAGGAGGCGTCGTCATCCACGGTGTAGGTGGCTAGGGAGTCCTTCGCTGCGACCACTGCCGTCCTCCACTCCTCCCCCGACTCGTCCTCAGAGTTGTCGTTGCTGACAACCACGAGCTCCTTGCGGGTTACCGCCCCCCACGTTCCCGTAGAAGGGCCATCCCCGCCCTGAGAGGTGGCCTCAACTGTTTCCGGCTGGACCACCACGTCCGGCTGAGGACCCTCCACCCCGGCTGAGGCAGCCGGTTCAGCTCGAGGCGGTGGCGGAGGCGGTGCCCCGGAGGAAGGAGCGGCAGAGACATACGTGGCCGGGGCGCGGGGTGGCGACCCAGTCAGCGCTCGCGCAGGGCTCGCGGCTCCAAAGGAGACTAGTGTGCTAAAAAGACAGAAGAAGAGAAGAAAGAAAAGGAAGCAAGTAAGCCAAAGACAACAAAAGAAGCAAAAACAACAAGGGCACCCAGAGAAGAACTTACCCCTGTACCACCGAAGGCGGCCCCTTCTTCCGGCCAAGGCGACTCGGCAGAAGGGCGCTGGTCCGGCTCCTCTTGGGGGCCGGCTCCTCGGTGGCAGGCCGGCTGGCGCTGGAACGGCTGGAGCCGCTCTCGCCGGTGCCAGACTGGCTGGAGTCGCAGTCCGTCGCAAGGCACTACGCCGGATCGAAGGCTGGCGCGGCCTCTTCCTCCTCGTCAACCTCCGCGTGGGGGTCGGCGGCCGGTTCGTCGTTCTGGCTGGGGAAGGCATCCCTATCCCTGTCGGACTCCTCGCTAGACCGCCGAGCACGCGGCTCGGGCAAGTCAGACGTGAACGTCTCGAGGGGGGCGTCGCCCTCCTCACGAAGGATGCAAGCGAAGCTCTGCCGAATACAAAATATTAGTCGGATAAAACAAAAAAGAAGGGCAAGAGATACAAAAGAAAACTCCGGCTAAAAGAACCTACCCGGGGCGCGCGGTTGTCGCAGTTGTAGGGGGCCAACCCGAAGGTCCAACCTTCCAGCAACCGCTCCTTGGTGATCATCCACACCCACTCCTTCAAGTTGTGGTAGCGGGGATCACGACGCGACAGCTGAGTCGGGTCCAGCCGGCCGGAGTAGAAGCACATCTTGTGCGCTCACTGCTGAAACGACATCATCAACCGAGACATCCAGCTGAGGGTGATGTCCAGGCCGGCTAGCCGGTAGGTGACGAGGGAGCGCATGCGTTGCAGCATCACGTCCGACTCCGCCTTGTCGCCATAAATCTTCCAGTCCTAGTGCTGCCGGCTGGACTCAACATCCTGGAACGCCGGAAGGTTGATCCGGTCAACATTGGTGCGGTTCTTGACGTAGAAGTACGACTGCTGCCACAGTCGTACCGTGTCATACAGCCGGAACTTTGGGTAGACGGTCTGTGCGTAGGAGTAGATGGAGGCGCCGCCACAGACGACTAGCGGCCCCTTCGTAAACTGCACCTGCGGCCAGACTCGGAAGAGCCGGTAGAAGAGCCCAAGATCCGGCTAGATCCCGAGGTAGCTCTCGCAGAAGGCCATGAAGTGCGCCAGCGTGCCGATGGCGTTGGCGCCGAGATGGTGGAGGCGGAGGTCGAAGAAGGCGAGGAATGTGAGGAAGAACGGGTGCACCGGCAAAGCAAACCCGCGCGCCAGGTGCGAGAGGAAAATCAGCCATTCTCCCTCCGCCGGATGCGGCGACACCTCTCCCAGCGGCGCAAGCCGCACCTCTACTTCCTCCTCCGACGGAAGGACGCAGGTGGGGCGGTATTTTCGGATGTGGTCCTCCATGATGGAGGAGCCACACCACGCTCCGTGCTCAGCAGCCATCTCCGGTTCGTTGGAGGGCGCGGTAGCGGACGAATGACGGTGGCCCGTACTGCCGGCAATGACAAACAGGCAGCGCAGTGGGCTACAGCGGAAGCAATGCACAGGAAGCAGGAGCACAGAGGAAGAAGGAGGCAAATGGGAGCGGAGGAAGCGAAGGAAAGGAACAGCCCTCCCCCGGGCGCCCCTTTAAAGACCCGGGAGGGCAACCGTCCACGACACCATGTGGCGTCCATCGACGCGTCTCCCACCACGGAGCGCGCAGAAGATCCGGGAGCAAGAACCGAAGCGTCAGGTGGCAGTTTCCCGAGGCGACGTGGGACTGGACGTTACACTGCCCGCCGCAGAGCAATGATGGCGCGTGCGTGTGTGGACGGCGTCAACGCTGACGTCACGGGTAGGGAAACTGCCAGGCGCAGCCGGTCAGAAATTCAAAATGAAGAGGGAGCGCGCGCACATTTCACCTAAGGGCGAAATGCACACGTGCTCAGGGGCTATTGTCGGGGCGATGACGCCCGGATACCCCAACCAGACAAGAAACAGGGCAGTCGGATCGCGTCCGGCTAGTCTTGTGCAGCCGGACAAGGCAAGTCAGACCGACTATTGTGAGGTCGTCGGACCAGCGGGAAGCAGCCGGCTATAGCAGTGTAGCCGAAACCAATTAAGAGGACAAGCCGACGTGCAGCACAGTGCGTGGTACGCCCTGCACGATGACAAGACTGGCAACTACTCGACCATACCGAAGACTTTGCAGGGATGACGCGGGAACAGTGGCGCGGTGCTGACGACAGGCTCGCACGGCGTTCACTGTGCCCACGACAGCCATACCGCTCGTACTTTGATGGGACATAGTTGTACCGGATACTGTAGATGACCAGCCGGCTGGGACCCGCCTGTGGGGCCCGCCAGTTAGATTGGCCAGTGAGACCGTTGCCTCTCTACCTGGTGGCGCGGCTAGGGCTAGCCCGCGCCTGGGGGGTGTGGCCATGCCCTGGCCCTCCTCCGTCTCGTATTCTGGCTCCGTGAGTCTTCCGGTAAAATAGGAACTTTGGCTTTTGTCCCGTCCAATTCCGAGAATATTGATTTTCTGACTTTCATGGAACCAAAAACAGCAGAAAACAGGCAACTGGCACTGTGGCTCTTGTTAATAGGTTAGTCCAAGAAATCATATGAAAAGTACTCCAAAGTTGGAACAAAACACAAGAAAGTGGATAAAACCAAGCATGGAACATCAAAAATTATAGATACATTTGCAATAAGATGCCCTCCTTCCGCCTCTCCTTCAGCCTCTCCTTCCACCTATAAAATGCCCTCGGGACGAAAACCCTAAGTACCCGATCAAAAATCCACGAAAGATTCTATAGCCACCGTCATCTCCATCCCTAGATCGGCAGGGATCTGAAGCTCTTCCTAGCACCCTGCCGGAGAGGGAAATTCACCCTAGAGGCCTTCTTCATCACCATGCAAGCCTCCGGTGTGATGCGTGAGTAGTTCATCCTTGGACTAACGATCCATGTAGCAGCTAGATGGCGGGTTCTCCTCCTTTGTGCTTTCATGTCTAGATCTTGTGAGCTCCGTTCATGATCAAGATCATTTATTTGTAATTCTGCATGTTGTGTTTGCGGGGATCCAATGGATATTGAGATGCTATTTTAGATTGATTATTGATTCTACCATGTCTTTGTTATTTGTGATCTTGCGTGCTTTCCGTTGTTAGTAGCTATCTTGGCCAAGTAGATGCTAGCAACTCCAAGAGTTAGTATTTATGCTCGATAGTTAGTTCATGCCTCCGGTAATCTGGGGAAGTGACAGAAATCTCTAAGGTACTAGATGTGCTGTTGCTACTAGGGAGAAAACAACAATCCTTTGTTCATAGAACAATCGTATTGTTTACATTGCATGCAATTCGTAAAGCAATAATCTGTTGCTTGCAACTTAATACTGGAGGGGGTTCGGATGATAACCTGAAGGTGGATTATTAGTCATAGATGTAGTTGGATGGCGGTCTATGTATTATGTTGTAATGCCCAATCAAGTCTCAAAGGAGTCAAGATGATTAGTATATGCATGTATTGCTTTCTCGGTATTTGTCAATTGCCCCGCTGTAATTTGTTCACCCAGTATGTTATCTATCTTAAGGAGAGACACCTCTAGTGAACTATGGATCCCGGTCCTTTTCTTTACATACAATCTACAAAGTGGTTAGTGCTTTGTGTTTACTTTCTGCAAACTATTACTTCCTTCCATTCGATATGTTTAATCCTTTGTTTTTAGCAAAACCGGTGAGATTGACAACCTCATCGCAAGTTGGGGACAGAGTTCTGTGGTTGTGTTGTGCAGGTCTCCACGTTGCTACTAGCACCGGTAGTGCGCCCTGCCAAGGCTCAGATAGCAACACCTTTGGGGTGTTTCCTTGCTCCTACTGTTTCAATTAAACCTTGGTTTCATAACTGAGGGAAACTTGCTGCTGTGCTCATCATACCTTCCTCTTGGGGTTCCCAACGAGCTATACATCAACACTAAGCCATTAAGCATTTTTCTGGCTCCGTTGCCGGGGAGTCAAGGACATCTTCACAAGGGGAGTCCCTCATAACCAATCTCTTTACTTTCTTATTTTTTGTTTTGCTTAGTTTCTTTTTGTTTTGTTTGCTTGTTTATTTATCAAAAACACACAAAAATTAGTTCTACTGTTTTGCTTTCTTTATTAAAAACACAAAAAAATGACTACTCTTGAAAACACTAAGTTGTGTGACTTCACTAGCACCAACAAAAATGTTTTTATGAGCACACCTATTGCTCCACCTGTGCCTGAAGATACTTTCTTTGAGATAAAACCTGCTTTGCTCAATCTTGTTATGAGAGAACAATTTTCTGGTATTGGTAATGAAGATGTTGTTGCCCATCTAAATAACTTTGTTGAACTTTGTGAGATGAAAAAGCATAGGGATGTAGATGGTGATATTATTAAGCTGAAATTGTTTCCTTTCTCTTTGAGAGGAAAAGCTAAAGAATGGTTGAATTCCTTAACTAGGAATAGTATTGATTCTTGGACTAAATGCAAGGATGCTTTCATTCGAAAATATTATCCTCCTGCTAAGATTATATCTATGAGAAGTGAAATAATGAAGTTTAAACAATCTGATAATGAACATGTTGCTCAAGCTGGGAAAGAATGAAATCTTTGGTAAAGAATTGTCCCACTCATGGACTGACTGCTTGGATGATCATCCAAAAAATTTATGCAGGATTGAACTATTCTTTAAGGAACCTATTGGATTCTGCTGCTGGGGGTACCTTTATGACCATCACTTTGGGTGCTGCAACAAAACTTCTAGACAATATGATGGTTAATTATTCTGAATGGCATACCGAGAGAGCTCCACAAGGTAAGAAGGTAAATTTTTTTGAGGAAACCTCCTCCTTGTGTGATAAGATTGATATTATTATGTCTATGCTTGTGAATGGGAAAGCCCATATTGGTCCAAATAATGTTCCCTTAGCCTCTTTGGTTGCTCAAGAAGAGCAAGTTGATGTGAACTTCATAAGAAATAACAATTTTGGCAATAATGCTTATAGGAATATATTTGGTAACAACAATTATAAGCCATATCCTCCCAACAATGGTAATGCTTATGGAAGTTCCTACAACAATAATAGGAGTGCTCCCTCTGAACTTGAAGTTATGCTTAAAGATTTTATTAGTAAACAAATTGCTTTCAATAAAACTATTGAGGAAAAACTCTCTAATGCTGAAAGAAATATAGCATCTTTGGTTGAAGCTCAATCTTTATTGAATAAAATGGCTGCTAAACCTGAAACTAATGATAATCCCTTTGCAGCTACTAATGCCATACAAGTAAGAATAGATGAAAATGTTAGACTATTAGCTGAATTACATGCTAAGTGGGAAAGAGAAGATGAAATTGCTAGAAACATTAGTGTTTCTACTATTACCACAACTAGTGGTGAGGCTAGTAATAGTTCTACTACTTTAGATGATAAATTTGATTTTGATCTTGATGGTTGCAATATCTCTGAAGTTATTAAGTTCCTACAAAAGCTTGCTAAAAGTCCTAATGCTAGTGCTATGAATATGGCTTTTACAAAACACATTACTAATGCTCTCATAAAGATTAAAGAAGAAAAGATGAAACATAAAGCTTCTATTCCTATAAAACAAGAAGATGGTTGGGAACCCATCATTAATATGAAAGTGAATGACTTTGATTTCAAAGCTTTATGTGATCTTGATAGTAGTGTTTCTATTATGCCTAGAAGGATTTATGATATGCTTGATTTTCCTCCACTTGAATATTGTTATTTGAATGTCCCACTTGATGATAATGCTAAAAAGAAACTCATCGGGAGTCTTAATGATGTTCTTATTATGGTTAACAATGCCTATGTCCCCATTGATTTCTATGTTTTGGATGTTGAATGCAATGCTTCTTGTCCTATTACTTTGAAAAGACCTTTTCTTAGAACTGTTGGTGCCATTATTGATATGAAAGAGGCACGATTAAATATCAACTCCCACTCAAGAAAGGTATAGAACACTTCCCTAAGAAGTGAGAGAAGATTTTGTAGCACCCCAATTGTCTAACAATTGTAATGCTACTTGTCCTAGTAAGATATTGGCTACTTCATAGATATTATTGTTGCATCATAATTATATCATGCTCATGTCATCATGCCACCTTGCATTTGAGCATCATATAAAACCCTTTTGTTTTTGGTTCTTCTCTCACATGCAATATTAATTGTATTTACCTCTTGATATTGTATTTGGTTATTGATATATTGTCTAAATGCCCAAGTTGAGTTGGGGGCATATCTTTTATTTCCATTCCACCCCCTTTTCTCTTCCACCACCTTATAACTCCAACATCCCATTAACCACGAGCTTGTTTCTCTTTTTTTTGCTATTTAATTCTAGCTCATGTAGTTTGGGGTGGATTAAATCCTCTAAATTCTTGTGCTTGGTTTTATCTCCACTTCTTGGATATGCATAGGGTAATGCCATAATACTATTATTGTTCTCACAAAATATATCATGGCATTATTATTTTTGCATGGGCCATGCACAATTCTTCACCTCCTTTTTCCTCCATTAGTTTTTCTTTGGATTTGGTGAATCCTATCTTTGTGAAAATATCTCCTACCACTCCACCATCCTCATGGGCTCATGTATAACTTATCTTCTTAATTTATTCTCCATGTATGCACCATATGAGGCCTAGTCCCTCATTTTCTTTCTTTTTCTTTTCTTGCTATTCTCTCCCACCTCATCTCTTGTGAGTTCTAGCTATCATCATACGCCACTTGGGGGTGATCTTTTGCTCAAGCCTTAAAAATCTAAATCCTAAACAAACCAACACCTATATTTTTACTTCTAATTTTTTCCTAACCCTAATTCTCTAAACCCTAACCCTAACCTTCTCCCATCTGTCTCACTTGCCCTCCCTCTCTCTCTAACCTGCTGAGCAACACCCTAGCTAACCCTAACCCGAGCCATGCCCCATCTAACCTAGCCTAGCTACCCCCTCCCTCTCTTCTCTCTCCCTGACCCGAGGGTCCCCCTCCAGCCGAGCCTCCCTGCCGTCCTCTCTCCCTGCCTTGGTCCACCTGCAGCCCCAGCCAGCTCGCCATGTGCTCGAAAAGGAGGAGGAGGAGGCAAAGGTGGCACCGAGGCCACCTTTATCTCTGCCATGCCCCAGCTGCCTCCTCCCTCTCTCCCGTCTTTTCCTCCCTCCCCACGTCTCTCTGGCCTCTCCCAGATCTGGCCGAGCCGTCCCCTTCTTCCCCTTCTTCCTCTCCGACCACCAGCAGCCGACGCCGGTCACCGCCAGCACCGCCTCGTCCCCACCGTTCTAGCCGTGCAGCTCGACCTGGAGGTGGCTGAGAAGATCGAGGACGTCCTCCTGTGTCGCCCTGTGGCCGTCAGCGCGAAGGAGAGAGCCCCAACACCGCCAGTACCTCGTCGTCCTCCGAAACCCTAGCCCGCCGGAGCGTCTGCGTCGTCGACGATCCGCCGCGCCCCCGTCCAATCCAACCACACCAGGCAAACTGCGGTGAGCATCTCCTTCTCCCTGACAACCTCCTCTTCTCCATCGCCGTCTAGCGCCGCCGACCGTTTTGTCGAGCGCTCTCAGTGCGCGCCGCTCGCCGGCATCTGTAGCCTTCCCGCACCGCGCCACACCCCATCTAGCCCGCGCCCACCTCCCTGTCAACTACCTGAGCCAGCCGCACCGGTTCGCAACCTCCGCACGCACGCCCGCGTCCCGGGATCGATCCCCGCTCGCGCCGCGCGCCGAATATCCTCGCCAGACGAAGGAAAACGAAGAACAGTACGGGCCCGTGGTCATCTTACAAAAACGCCCCCCACCTTTTTGATTCCTGCAACCCGCGCTCCTAGCGACCCCACCAGTCAGCCGCGCTGGCACTTTTGCTGAAAACCCTTCGGCTTTTCCTGAGCGCAACCCGCGCTCCAGCCCCAGCCCCACCTGTCAGCCCCTGTCTCGCTCACCGCTGACACGCGGGCCTGCGCCAGTTGGCCCACCCCGCAGTCACAGTGGCTAGGCGAGCCCGCGGTGACAAAAGGTTTTTCCCGCGCGCGAGGCATAGTCAGCGCCAGGCCCACCCGTCAGTGGCTGTGGCTAGAACTACCTGCGGTGTAAAAAGTTTTTCCCTTTTGTCTGTTTAAATCAAATCTTTTTCAAACTGATTTAAATTCAAATTCAATTCAGATTCAAATAATTTTTAAAATACAAATCCAAATAATACAGGTAATATATGTTTTGGAATCAGAAAAATGTGAGGAATTCAAATATGCCCTACAAAATATATTTTGAACACTTTAAATTTCGAGATGACTAAAATTACAATAAAATGCCCTTTTCCTTATTTAAATAATAACTTTTGTTGTATAACTCCAAATTTGACAAATAATATGTCTAAATCGATCAGCGTGACGAGCCCGTTCTATTTAGGCAGTCCTTGTTCTGAATTGAAGCATGCATCATGTTGTCATTTAAAATCTGAACTGTTTATGACAATAAAACTTGGTCAAATGAATAATAAAATGTTTTATTTCTTGTATCCACACCTCACCTTTGCCATGCTACTTTAATGCCATGTAATTGTGCATCATTCATCATGGCATGCTTGGTTGCTTGTTGCATTTTACTTCATATGATTGTGCACTTTATTTATGTTGGCCCTTGTTTGTTTGGTTCTTCTTCGAATAGACGCCCAGCAGGAGAATTACTAGGAATCACAGGAGTATTACCGAGATCCATCTCTCGCTTCAACTGAGCTGCCAAGCAAGCACTACCACATGCTTGCATACATACAGTACCTATTGCCTCTATCTTATTCTTGCATCATTGAGTCGCGAATTGCATTAAATTCAATACCAAGTACTGCATGGCCTTTACTTTTAAACCACACCAAGCTTGTTCCGGTCCCATGAGCCATTACTACAGGAGTTGTTTGAGCCATGCGAGTCGTAGAACAGCATGAGTAGGGTATGTGAGTGTCTGATGGATAACGAGGTACTAAACAACTTAACCTGAGTAGTAATGGGGTAACTAATGAAAGAGGCACCGGTGGGCAATATCTGCTATTTGGTTTTTCATGCTCACTTGTGTCCCGTAGGACCCCGAGTACTTGATTCCTGTTCCTTGACTATTCGCACTATCCACATCCGGGAGGCCTTATGGACACCCCTGAGCCAGAGCTTGATTCATTCTTATTTCTTGGGGCCACAAGTAGTTTGGGGCTTTATTACTATCCTGTACTTATGCCATGTTACTGCTCTATTTAAGATTGTGCGTGGAGCACCTGTACTGTTTTGGATCGTGGAATGTTTTCGCGGTATCGACAAGCCCAGTCACATTTTCGGGTTCCCAGTCGTTTATAGGCATTGACACAAACCTTGGGTCCGTCTCGGAGCCGGCCAACTTCGTTGCGGGTAGCTTAATGGGGTGGCCCCCTGAAATATTATTGAATCCTGTGATTGCTTTGTCGTGAATGCCTCGTTGGGTTTTGATTTGGTTTTTCAGAGGTTGATCGAGTGTGTGTTGCTATTCGTGCACCCCTGCAGGGTAAATCTTTTTGAAAGCCGTGTCCGCGGTTATGGACGACTTGGAGCACAGTTTCTCGATCATAGACAAGTATAACTAAAGTACCGCTTTTAAATTGACTAAGTACTTGGCTAGTAAATAGTGCAACACTCATGGAATGGTTAATAAAACTGCCAACGGATGATGGGGAATGTTTGTCCGCTTCCTCGTTGGTAAGCGAGGAGGATGGATCTGTTAATTATACTGTTATAACTATTTTTCTTAATTCACGGACTTCCGTCTATCATTGGTTAGGCGGAAGGTTAGCGAGTCTCTATAGAATTGTTAGGTATTATCTTTTGCTGCAATTGCGTCACCCCAGGTTGTGTCTCCTTTAGCGGCATAAAGACTTGCTGAGTACCCCTAGGGTCTCACACGATAAATTGTTTGATTCAGATGAACAGGTGTACCCGCAAGATGGATACTGGGTGGAAGAGACAGATGATGTTGGCAACGATCATTCGGTGTAGAGATTCCGGGAACGGGGATCCATGTGATCTGTGGGCGCGATGTGTTTATTTATGGGGCATCTTATGCCAATTTGCTTCTTATCTGTACTCGGATCTTGTTTTCCGCTTCCGCCTGATACTCCGATGTGTGATGTATGAGGAGCTATCCTAAATTATTATATCTATCTAGGACATTTGGATCTTGCCGTATGGCGTTGCAATATTTCTATTTCTTTTAGATGGAATGGCTCTGAGGACTGTTGTATGTGGCTTGCATACATACTCATTTGTGTATGTAGTTGATCCCTTCGCCTGCCGATTACGCCGCTCGTTCTTGTCCCGTTGTTTGAAAGTGGTTAGGACGGCCGAAAGGTCTACCGTGAGTGGCCCTGGGCACCACCGTACTATTTTAACCACTTTCGTTCATCCAGGCATTAACTAAGAGCGCAATTCACCGAGGTAGTTAAAATTGGTATCAGAGCCATCCCGCCCTTCAGGGTCTCAGCCAAAATGGTCGTTGTCTGTCTAGCAAATATTTTGGTAGTTATGTATACTAGGGAAAAACAAACGTGAGAGTAGGACTGCTTCCATTTTTCTTCTTACCCACCCACCCACCCTTTTCTGGTAAGGAAGTGTAACGTTTTCAATCATCTTCTAAAAATTCAAACTAGGATTCACGTGTTCTGGGTTCCGTAGTACCATAGGTTGTGTTTGTGTTTGTGTGTGTGTGTGTGAATTCCTTGTCTATCTGTTGCATCCAAATGTTATCACTATCTGCCTTTGGTTATCAACTGTTGGTACATTCCATACCGACAGGCCTTTGTAAACCGACGCGATCTATTCTGATTCGTTGTACACCAATGCGATCTATCATACTCTTTGTATCCGATGTTATCTTGTTGGGGTGTTCGTTTCCGTAGTTACCAATCTTTAGGTTCCTCTTAAGAAGAAGTTGTTGGGATATGTGTTTTACTGATTCATGTGCGGAGTAATGATTTGAGTGCGGGATGGAGTCACGACCATACCACTACTTTTGTCATTTGCTTTTGTATATTGAACTAGTAGAGTTACTAATCTTGATTCGTTAAGTGGTTTTGCGCATATAGTGGTATTTTAATGCCGAAATTTGCGGAAATTTTTTCTTTGTTAGTTTGTATACCACACTCCTTGTTTAGTCGTGTGTGTTATGCTTAATATCTTCTAGTTGCCTTGAACTTTGTTGATATTTTAATATCACCTCAGTGTATTGCATTCTTTAATCTTGATTAATTCCATTTTGGTACTATTTTGGATTATTATCATTCTCCATTATAGTACTGACTTGTGTTTTATATCAATCACAGGATGGCACCACCACACCGTTCTAAGGAGGATATACCACCTGAACTCGGGGCTGCTTTGGCAAGTATTGCAAATGCTTTGGGCACTATGCAGCAAAACCAGCAGCGCTTCGAGGAAAGCGTGAGGAGGAATGAGTTTGCTCCGCTACCTCCACCTCCCAAGCGAGGAGACATCAAGAGTTTTCTCAAGTTCAACCCACGTCAATTCAAAGTGTCTGATCAGCCACTTGATGCGGATGATTGGCTTCGTGAAGTGTCAAGGTTGCTGATGACTGCGGATGTTCCCGAGCAAGAATGGGTCAAATGTGCCACTCACCTTCTGAAGGGAGATGCAGCTCTCTGGTGGGAAAATTACCTCAAGGCAGATCTTTCTGGGTTTCAACCTACTTGGGAGCGATTCACTGCTGCTTTCAAAGAGCAATATCTGTCAGAAATTGTCATGGAAAGGATGAAGGAAGTGTTTCTCAACCTCAAGCAGGGCACTGACAATGTCAACACCTACATCAGAAACTTCATGAACCTGTCTCGTTATGGTGGCGATGAGATCTCTGATGACAAGAAGAAGCAAAAGAGGTTTGGGCAAGGCCTTAATGCTTCCATCAAATATGCAATCACTCATGCAAGGCCAGGATCTTTCCTGGAACTTCAACACACAGCTCTGCAGGAAGAAGCAAGTAGGCAAGTGTTTGAGGAGTCAAAGAAACACAGCCGTGATACAACAAGCTCTTCTGCTATGTCAGCTCCTTCTAAGCGTCGTGTCTGGGTTCCTAACACCCCACCGTCGCTCCCTGCTCCACCAAGACCTTCAAGCTACGCACCAAGGCCACCAAACTCCTTCACTGCGGCTCCCAGGGGCTACAACCACAACTACCCTGGAGCGCCTGGCGGAGTCCCTAGCTACGTTGCTCCACGTCCACCTGGTGCTTGCTATACCTGTGGAAACACTGGGCATCAGCACTGGAATTGTCCATTGAACAACAAAGCTCTTCCACCACCACCTCCAAGACCTGCGGCAAGTGCTCCTATGATTCGTGCACCTCCACCTCGGGCTCTCAACATCAACACTAAGCCGTGGTCTACGGTTGCTCGTGCCAACTGTGTCAACGTCGCTCAAGCTGAGCATGCACCTGGAGTTGTCATGGGTATGCTTCCTGTTAACTCAGTTCCTGCACGAGTTTTGTTTGATTCTGGTGCTTCACATTCTTTCGTTTCTCACAAATTTGCAAATGAGCATGAGCTTGTTATAGACCAGCTGGATAAAAATTTAATGGTTCTTTCTCCCGGGGCAAGATTGTTATCTACTAAGATCAGCCATGGCAATCAAATTGAGATTGGTGGATCTTCTTTTCCGGCTTCCTTAATTGTTCTGGGAAATTCTGATATTGATGTTATTTTGGGCATGGATTGGTTGACAGCAAATGCAGCTGTGATTGATTGTGCTGAACGTTCGGTTTCTCTGAAAATTCCTGAAGGCCATATAGTCTATTCTCCAAGTCTGACTCCTGCAATTCAGCTTTATTCTTTGGCGGCTCTGAATGATGATGCTATGGAAGGTATTCTGAGTGTTCCTGTAGTTTGTGAGTTTCCAGATGTCTTTCCTGAAGAGTTGCCAGGTATGCCTCCGGATCGTGAGGTTGAGTTTGTCATTGAACTTGAACCTGGCACCGCTCCTATTTCCAAGCGGCCTTATAAAATGGGTCCTGCTGAGTTGGCTGAACTTAAGCGCCAGTTGGATGAACAAGAGAAGTTGGGTTTCATTCAGCACAGTACTTCTTCTTGGGGTAGTCCAACCATCTTTGTGAAGAAGCGAGACAAGACTGATAGACTTTGTGTTGACTATCGGGCACTCAATGCTAAAACCATCAAGAATAAATATCCCCTTCCGCGGATTAATGATCTCTTCGATCAGCTAGCTGGAGCTGTGGTATTCTCTAAGCTTGATTTGAGAAGTGGTTATCATCAAATCAAGATTCGCAAGGAAGATGTTCCCAAAACAGCTTTCACCACCCGTTATGGCCTGTATGAATACACAGTCATGTCTTTCGGTCTCACCAATGCACCTGCCACCTTCTCAAGGCTTATGAACTCGGTTTTCATGGAATATCTTGATAAGTTCGTTGTGGTCTATCTGGATGACATTCTAGTCTATTCTAAGTCAAAGGAAGAACATGAAGAACACCTTCGGTGTGTCCTAAACAAGCTTCGTGAGAACCGCCTGTATGCAAAGTTCTCCAAGTGTGAATTCTGGCTGCCTCAAGTCACCTACCTTGGTCACGTCATCTCTGCCAAGGGCATTGCCGTCAACCCAGAAACTATTAAGACAATTATGGACTGGCTTCCACCCATAAATGTCAAAGAAGTCCGAAGTTTCCTTGGTTTGGCCAGTTACTGTCGGCGATTCGTTCAAAACTTCTCAAAGATTGAGAAGCCTCTTACCGATCTCCTCAAGAAAGGAAAGAAATATCTTTGGACTCCTGCATGTCAAGCAAGCTTTGAAACACTCAAAGAAAAGCTCACTTCCACACCAGTCTTGGTTCCTCCAGATACATCAAAGCCCTTCCAAATATTCTGTGATGCTTCATTGCAAGGATTGGGTGCGGTCCTTATGCAAGAAAAGCAAGTTGTTGCTTATGCATCTCGTCAGTTGAAGACGCATGAGATCAACTATCCTACACATGACCTCGAACTCGCAATAGTTGTCTTTGCTTTGAAAGTATGGAGGCATTACTTGCTTGGCAACCATTGTGAGATCTTTTCTGATCACAAGAGTCTGAAGTATATCTTCACACAGCCTGATCTCAACCTTCGTCAGAGGAGGTGGATTGAAACAATCAATGATTTCGATTTGACCATCAATTACACTCCGGGCAAAGCTAATGTCATGGCAGATGCTCTCAGCCGAAAAGCTTATGTCAACAACCTCATGGTGGAAGAACAACAGCCTCTCTTGTGCGAGGAATTCCACAAGCTCAACCTTGAAATTGTGGATCAAGGTTATCTTCTGAATCTTCTAGCAACACCTCTCTTGGAAGAAAAGGTCCATTCCATTCAGCTTGGGGATCCTTACACTAAAAAGATCATCTCCAACCTTCAACTTCTGAAGTATGAGTCTTTCCACGTAGATGACCAAGGCACTCTTTTCTTCGAACACCGGATGTTTGTTCCGAACTACCCGGGTTTAAGAGAGCAAGTTCTCAAGGAGGCGCATGATTCTGTTCTTTCTATCCACCCTGGCAGCACTAAGATGTACATGGACTTGAAAACACAATATTGGTGGCCTGGTTTGAAACGATATTGTGCCAAGTATGTCTCAGAGTGTGATGTTTGTCGCAGAGTTAAAGCTGTCCATCAGAAACCTTCCGGTCTTCTACAGCCATTGAAGCCTCCGGAATGGAATGGGAGAAAGTTGAGATGGACTTCATCACTGGTTTTCCAAGGTCGCAAAAGGGCAACAATGCAATCTTTGTTCTCATTGACAGGCTTTCCAAAGTAGCTCACTTCTTTCCAGTCAAGGAAACAATTTCTGCAATTCAGTTGGTTGAGCTCTATATCAACAGAATTGTCTCTCTGTATGGAGTTCCTCTTGAGATCAGTTCAGACCATGGAAGCATCTTCACTTCCAAGTTCTGGGGAAGTTTCCAAAATGCTTTGGGAACAAAACTAAACTCCAGCACAGCTTACCACCCTCAGTCGCAAGGACAAGTTGAAAGAATCAATCAGATTCTAGAAGATATGCTCCGTGCTTGCGTTATCTCTTTCGGCATGAAGTTGGAAGAATGTCTTCCTTATGCTGAATTCTCTTACAACAACAGTTTCCAGAAAAGTCTAAAGATGGCACCATTTGAGGCTCTCTATGGTCGCAAATGCAGAACTCCGATTGGTTGGTCGGGCGCAGGTGAAAGAATATTGTTTGGCCCCGACATTGTAACTCAAGCGGAGGAGAAAGTTCACATCATTCTTGAAAATCTGAAGATTGCTCAAAGTCGCCAGAAGAGCAATTATGACAGAAAGCACACAGACATGGAGTATGTCCCTGGTGACCTCGTTTACCTTCGTGTCACTCCCATGAGAGGCACGCATCGCTTTGGTATCAAAGGAAAGCTGGCTCCTAGATACATCGGTCCTTTCAAAATTCGTGGAAGAAGAGGAGAAGTTGCTTATGCTCTTGAGCTCCCTGAACAACTCAAAGTCCATGATGTTTTTCACATCTCTCAACTCAAGAAGTGCTTCAAGGATCCCGGCAGGACCGTGGACCATGAACTCATTAATCTCCAAGAAGACCTTTCTTATCAAGAACACCCCACAAAAATTCTTGAAGTCGCAGAAAGAAGGACTCGCAACAAGTCCATCAAGTTCTGTAAGGTGCAGTGGTCGCACCATTCCGTTGATGAAGCCACCTGGGAACGTGAAGATGAGCTCCGTGCCAAGTATCCTACCCTCTTTGAGTCTTCTTCTTCCTAGAATCTCGGGGCGAGATTCCTGTTTAGTGGGGGAGAGTTGTAGCACCCCAATTGTCTAACAATTGTAATGCTACTTGTCCTAGTAAGATATTGGCTACTTCATAGATATTATTGTTGCATCATAATTATATCATGTCATCATGCCACCTTGCATTTGAGCATCATATAAAACCCTTTTGTTTTTGGTTCTTCTCTCACATGCAATATTAATTGTATTTGCCTCTTGATATTGTATTTGGTTATTGATATATTGTCTAAATGCCCAAGTTGAGTTGGGGGCATATCTTTTATTTCCATTCCACCCCCTTTTCTCTTCCACCACCTTATAACTCCAACATCCCATTAACCATGAGCTTGTTTCTCTTTTCTTTTGCTATTTAATTCTAGCTCATGTAGTTTGGGGTGGATTAAATCCTCTAAATTCTGGTGCTTGGTTTTATCTCCACTTCTTGGATATGCATAGGGTAATGCCATAATACTAATATTGTTCTCACAAAATATATCATGGCATTATTATTTTTGCATGGGCCATGCACAATTCTTCACCTCCTTTTTCCTCCATTGGTTTTTCTTTGGATTTGGTGAATCCTATCTTTGTGAAAATATCTCCTACCACTCCACCATCCTCATGGGCTCATGTATAACTTATCTTCTTAATTTATTCTCCATGTATGCACCATATGAGGCCTAGTCCCTCATTTTCTTTCTTTTTCTTTTCTTGCTATTCTCTCCCACCTCATCTCTTGTGACTTCTACCTATCATCATACGCCACTTGGGGGTGATCTTTTGCTCAAGCCTTAAAAATCTAAATCCTAAACAAACCTACACCTAGCTTTTTACTTCTAATTTTTTCCTAACCCTAATTCTCTAAACCCTAACCCTAACCTTCTCCCATCTCTCTCACTTGCCCTCCCTCTCTCTCTAACCTGCTGAGCAACACCCTAGCTAACCCTAACCCTCTCCCTAACCCTAGCTAACCCTAACCCGAGCCATGCCCCATCTAACCTAGCCTAGCTACCCCCTCCCTCTCTTCTCTCTCCCTGACCCGAGGGTCCCCCTCCAGCCGAGCCTCCCTGTCGTCCTCTCTCCCTGCCTTGGTCCACCTGCAGCCCCAGCCAGCTCGCCATGTGCTCGAAAAGGAGGAGGAGGAGGAAAAGGTGGCACCGAGGCCACCTTTATCTCTGCCGTGCCCCAGCTGCCTCCTCCCTCTCTCCCGTCTTTTCCTCCCTCCCCACGTCTCTCTGGCCTCTCCCAGATCTGGCCGAGCCGTCCCCTTCTTCCCCTTCTTCCTCTCCGACCACCAGCAGCCGACGCCGGTCGCTGTCAGCACCACCTCGTCCCCGCCGTTCCAGCCGTGCAGCTCGACCTGGAGGTGGCTGAGAAGATCGAGGACGTCCTCCTGCGTCGCCCCGTGGCCGTCAGCGCGAAGGAGAGAGCCCCAACACCGCCAGTACCTCGCCGTCCTCCGAAACCCTAGCCCGCCGGAGCGTCTGCGTCGTCGACGATCCGCCGCGCCCCCGTCCAATCCAACCACACCAGGCAAACTGCGGTGAGCATCTCCTTCTCCCTGACAACCTCCTCTTCTCCATCGCCGTCGAGCGCCGCCGACCGTTTTGTCGAGCGCTCTCAGTGCGCGCCGCTCGCCGGCATCTGCAGCCTTCCCGCACCGCGCCACACCCCATCTAGCCCGCCCCACCTCCCTGTCAACTACCTGAGCCAGCCGCACCGGTTCGCACCCTCCGCGCGCACGCCCGCGTCCCGGGATCGATCCCCGCTCGCACCGCGCGCCGAATATCCTCGCCGGACGAAGGAAAACGAAGATAAGTACGGGCCCGTGGTCATCTTACAAAAAGCCCCCCACCTTTTTGATTCCTGCAACCCGTGCTCCTAGCGACCCCACCAGTCAGCCGCGCTGGCACTTTTGCTGAAAACCCCTCGGCTTTTCCCGAGCGCAACCCGCGCTCCAGCCCCAGCCCCACCTGTCAGCCCCTGTCTCGCTCACCGCTGACACGCGGGCCTGCGCCAGTTGGCCCACCCCGCAGTCACAGTGGCTAGGCGAGCCCGCGGTGACAAAAGGTTTTTCCCGCGCGCGAGGCACAGTCAGCGCGAGGCCCACCCATCAGTGGTTGTGGCTAGAACTACCTGCGGTGTAAAAAGTTTTTCCCTTTTGTCTGTTTAAATCAAATCCTTTTCAAACTGATTTAAATTCAAATTCAATTCAGATTCAAATAATTTTTAAAATACAAATCCAAATAATACATGTAATATATGTTTTGGAATCAGAAAAATGTGAGGAATTCAAATATGCCCTCCAAAATATATTTTGAACACTTTAAATTTCGAGATGACTAAAATTACAATAAAATGCCCTTTTCCTTATTTAAATAATAACTTTTGATGTATAACTCCAAATTTGACAAATAATATGTCTAAATCGATCAGCGCGATGAGCCCGTTCTATTTATGCAGTCCCTGTTCTGAATTGAAGCATGCATCATGTTGTCATTTAAAATCTGAACTGTTTATGACAATAAAACTTGGTCAAATGAATAATAAAATGTTTTATTTCTTGTATCCACACCTCACCTTTGCCATGCTACTTTAATGCCATGTAATTGTGCATCATTCATCATGGCATGCTTGGTTGCTTGTTGAATTTTACTTCATATGATTGTGCACTTTATTTATGTTGGCCCTTGTTTGTTTGGTTCTTCTTCGAATAGACGCCCAGCAGGAGAATTACCAGGAATCACAGGAGTATTACCCAGATCTATCTCTCGCTTCAACTGAGCTGCCAGGCAAGCACTACCACATGCTTGCATACATACAGTACCTATTGCCTCTATCTTATTCTTGCATCATTGAGTCGCGAATTGCATTAAATTGAATCCCAAGTACTGCATGGCCTTTACTTTTAAACCACACCAAGCTTGTTCCGGTCCCATGAGCCATTACTACAGGAGTTGTTTGAGCCATGCGAGTCGTAGAACAGCATGCGTAGGGTATGTGAGTGTCTGATGGATAACGAGGTACTAAACAACTTAACCTGAGTAGTAATGGGATAACTAATGAAAGAGGCACCGGTGGGCAATATCTGATATTTGGTTTTTCATGCTCACTTGTGTCCCGTAGGACCCCGAGTACTTGATTCCTGTTCCTTGACTATTCGCACTATCCACATCCGGGAGGCCTTATGGACCCCCCTGAGCCAGAGCTTGATTCATTCTTATTTCTTGGGGCCACAAGTAGTTTGGGGCTTTATTACTATCCTGTACTTATGCCATGTTACTGCTTTATTTAAGATTGTGCGTGGAGCACCTGTACTGTTTTGGATCGTGGAATGTTTTCGCGGTATCGACAAGCCCAGTCACATTTTCGGGTTCCCAGTCGTTTACAGCCATTGACACAAACCTTGGGTCCGTCTCGGAGCCGGCCAACTTCGTTGCGGGTAGCTTAATGGGGTGGCCCCCTGAAATATTATTGAATCCTATGATTGCTTTGTCGTGAATGCCTCGTTGGGTTTTGATTTGGTTTTTCAGAGGTTGATCGAGTGTGTGTTGCTATTCGTGCACCCCTGCAGGGTAAATCTTTCTGAAAGCCGTGTCCGCGGTTATGGACGACTTGGAGCACAGTTTCTCGATCATAGACAAGTATAACTAAAGTACTGATTTTAAATTGACTAAGTACTTGGCTAGTAAATAGTGCAACACTCATGGAATGGTTAATAAAACTGCCAACGGATGATGGGGAATGTTTGTCCGCTTCCTCGTTGGTAAGGGAGGAGGAGGATGGATCTGTTAATTATACTGTTATAACTGTTGTTCTTAATTCACGGACTTCCGTCTATCATTGGTTAGGCGGAAGGTTAGCGAGTCTCTATAGAATTGTCAGGTATTATCTTTTGCTGCAATTGCGTCACCCCAAGTTGTGTCTCCTTTAGCGGCATAAAGACTTGCTGAGTACCCCTAGGGTCTCACACGATAAATTGTTTGATTGAGATGAACAGGTGTACCCGCAAGATGGATACTGGGTGGAAGAGACAGATGATGTTGGCAACGATCATTCGGTGTAGAGATTCCGGGAACGGGGATCCGTGTGATCTGTGGGCGGGATGTGTTTATTTATGGGGCATCTTATGCCAATTTGCTTCTTATCCGTACTCGGATCTTGTTTTCCGCTTCCGCCTGATACTCCGATGTGTGATGTATGAGGAGCTATCCTAAATTATTATATCTATCTAGGACATTTGGATCTTGCCGTATGGCGTTGCAATATTTCTATTTCTTTTAGATGGAATGGCTCTGAGGACCGTTGTATGTGGCTTGCATACATACTCATTTGTGTATGTAGTTGATCCCTTCGCCTGCCGATTACGCCGCTCGTTCTTGTCCCGTTGTTTGAAAGTGGTTAGGACGGCCGAAAGGTCTACCGTGAGTGGCCCTGGGCCCCACCGTACTATTTTAACCACTTTCGTTTATCCAGGCATTAACTAAGAGCGTAATTCACCGAGGTAGTTACATATTTCTTTTGCCTCTCCTATGAAAACAAAATTTGATCTTAATGCTTCTTCATTTGAGAACACTTGATTCTCTTTCTTGCTTCTTATGGCTAACTTAAAGGCGTTAAAGAAAAGTACTTATTGGGAGATAACCCAAAAGTTTTAAATGAGTCTTGGAAGTTATTACTTTATGTGCCAAGAGTAACCTCCAATGAGAGAGAAGTAATGATTGGGAAAGTTGCTGTCCCGAAACAGATTTCTGTGCTTCACCGTAAAAAATCGTGTAAAATCTCTGAACGTCTTTTTGAGGCGTGCATTTTTGTGATTCTGCCGCAGATTGTTATCTAACTTTCGCTAGTTCAACACTTTTTGATTTGAGAAACAGAAGGTCTTCCAAAAAATTCGTCTTTACCTGCTGGTCTGTTTTGACAGATTTCTACCATTTTCTGCATTTGCTTCTTGTTGGTTCCTTTTGAGTTCTTTTGGGGAATTGAGATTTTTGAGGGAATTTTTACAGTATATAGTGTTCTAATGGAAGTTTAGGTGTTAGAACTGAACCTTAAGACTTATTTATCTTGAGTGCACTAATGTTGCTAATAAAGATTGTGTGAAGTTTTGTATGAAGGAAAAATTTCAGGTGTGTGGAAGGAATGAGTAATGAGATGAAGGATGGACTAAAGCTCAAGCTTAGGGATACCACACGTGTCACCCCAAGAAATATCCAAAAAGTACAAGCGTCAAAGCTTGGGGATGCCCAAGGCATCCCCTTCATCAATAAAAATCCTAGGTTTCTTCCAAACGCTTCATTTTTATTGTTTCATGCACAATTGTGTTGTTCTTGGAGCGTCTTCTTTTTCATTTTCGTTTTGGTTTTTTGTTTTCATTGGTTTTCTTAGTTTTCTGAATAAATTGGTTGGACCCCCTCTTTCATACCTTGGTCTGCAAATAGTTTGGTTTGGTTTGGAAAAGAGTAGGAAAGTTCATGCTTATGAGGTAAAAAGAGCTTGTTTTTGACTGTGGCCTATGCTTTGTCATGCCATGCTTGATATTGTTTTGGCTTTATGCTTAGTATTCTTTGTTGTAGCATGACTTGTTATAAACAATTGAGATTGCTTAAAGTGCCTTGGATGAATCATGCGTTGTTTTAGCATATTAAAGCAAAGTATAGTGGTATTCTCCTTTGATGCTTTATTTGGGTTGACTTGGCGCATGCTCACACCATGTTATGACTATCTCAAGTCACCATAGCCTTTATGATCCTTTAGTTTTCAACTTGTAGTATCACTTTATGCTTTGATCAATGATGTTTTGTTGCTCTGCATGATTATGGCCATTATTGCTCTCTTAGTTTGTCGCTCCCAGTCTTTTGCTAGCCTCCACAACCAAGTATGAGTTCTAGTCATGCATCCAAATCCCTAAACCAAGTTATTCCAAAGAGTCCACCATACCTACCTACTAGCTTATGCTATTCCAAGTATATTCATGCTTTTGTTTACCTTCCAAATTAAACTTGTTTTGAGAAAACTAGTGATTAAAGCTCTCACGAACTTGATGGAACACTTTACCTTTTCTTGCCCTTAATAAACTTGAACCATTGTGTCGTCTATGTTGTATATGCTTGCACTTATTTGTTGGGAATTAGCAGAACCATGCTTTCATGGGGAATGCTTTCAACATTGCACTTGGTACTTGTACCTAGTTGATATCATGCTCTTTTGTATATGGATGTCGTTGGTGTGAAATGAAAGGGGAGCTTGTAAGTCCATGGAGTTATCTATATGTGTTAGAGAAACGCCTAGGACGTTGGTCTAATCCATGCTCACATGGTGGAAACCTGTAGCGTAACCATAATGAGCTGTTTATGAAGCATCCTTCTTATAAAAAAAGAGTCCTATATTGATAAAAAAAAGAGAAAAAGAGAAAAAAGAGATTATGAAAAGAGGAAAGAGAGAAAAAAGCACCATATTCCCATGGTAAATAAGAAGATTGCTGAGATGCTCGTTATCTGCTTGCCTTGTCATTTTGATATGGGGATTCTTCCGTATCATCGGGCAAGGGGTACCCCATTGGCGGTTCTCTATGATACACATGTACTTACGATGACAAGAACTTACCGGTGACTAAACTTGAGTAGCATGAGGAGCGGCCCTCGTATACAAGGGACATGAGATTTCTAACTTATACTTTGTCAAGCATGTACACCATAGTTTGTTCACTTTAACCTTAATCACTTTAAGATGCTTATGATAGGGGCAATGAGAGCTGAAAGCTATAAGTACCATAATTTTTGGAAGCTCTTTATGAGACTTGAATCCCTACTTCCTTCTATGAAGGACCTTTCTTACACCATTATATTGAGTCTCCACCTTCTACCTTTATGCACCTACTTTGAGAGCATAGTGGCCATTCTTAGTTCTATGTGCATTGTCCCAAGACTAGTTGATTGATGCATAACTTGATATTGCTTGTTTTAAACTATTGTATCTAGTCACTCTTATGAACTTTGAAGGTGCCCTATGCATTTATATTTGCTACTCTATGAGGGACAAGCTGAATACTATTATGCTATGTTTTCTTTATGTGAAACACACAAACGTCTTGCAAACCATTGTTATTCATGAATCTTTTGTTTGTGCCTTTTTCATGTTGCATCATAGTTTCTTTGTCTTATTTCTAGAACTTTGTCTTTCATGTTATGATTGAAGTACTGTGATCCCAGCTTTGGATGTTTTACAAATACTTTAATCAAGTCTTCGATAGTGCATGCCACCTCAATAATTATACTTTATTTTTATCACTTACCTACTCGAGGACGAGCAGGAGTTAAGCTTGGGGTTGTTGATACATTGCAAATGTATCTATAATTTTTGATGTTCCATGCTTGGTTTTATCCACTTTCTTATGTTTTGTCCACACTTTGGAGTACTTTTCATATGATTTTTGGACTAACCTATTAACAAGAGCCAAAGTGCCAGGTGCCTATTTTCTGCTGTTTTTGGTTCTAGGAAAGTCAGAAACTGAATATTCTCGGAATTGGATGGGACGAAAGCCAAAGTGCCTATTTTTTCGAAAGTCATCAGATGCTAGAATACGAGGCGGAGAAGGGCTGGGGGCCGGCCACACCACTTGGCCGCGCGGCCAGGCCTGGCCCGCGCCAGGGGGGTGGTCTGGCCGACCCCAGCACCCCCTCGGCCTCTCCTTCTGCCTATAAGATGCCCTCGGGACGAAAACCGTAAGTACCCTATCAAAAATCCACAAAAGAGTCTTTAGCTGTCGTCATCTCCATCCCTAGATTGGGAGGGATCTGAAGCTCTTCCCGGCACCTGTGGCGCCCCTCAAACCACTACTAGAAAATCGCGTTGTTTTTGTGC
Organism: Avena eriantha; assembly: GCA_910589775.1. NCBI lineage: Eukaryota > Viridiplantae > Streptophyta > Magnoliopsida > Poales > Poaceae > Avena > Avena eriantha. The sequence continues at coordinate 151,871,646 of OU342746.1, read as the reverse complement.
ATTGCATCGTCATGATCGCATGCTCCTTTCATCATGCCACATTGCATTTGAGCATCGTCATGTCATCTCGCATTTGTTTGCGTAAAACTATTTTTCAAAAAGCCTACCTTTGTTTTCTAAATGCCCCGTCTTTATTTCAAATCAAAACTCTTTACTTGTCTAAAAACTATTTACAGAAGTCTGTTTTAAAAATAAAATAAAAGTTTAAGTTTTTTTTTGGGGCAGCCCAACCGGCCAGGCCCGAGGCCCAGCTAGCCAGGCCACCCCAAATCCCTAATCCTACAGCCTCCCCTGCGCCTGGCGCCAAACCACCCCGCCGCCAACCACCAGAGACACACACAGCCGCCAGCCGCCAAAATTCCCGCCTGGCCGCCCTCCCCTGCCCACTCCCGCTCGCCCCGTACGACATCCCACCCACCCCACGCGACACGCACACAACCCGCTGGCCCCACCACTCCTCTGGACCACCTCGATCCCCGCGCGCGCTTGCCTACCTCGTGAGCGGCCCAGCCCCGCGTGGCACGTTCCCCTGGCCCCACCCTACCGCGTGAACCGCGCGTTCGCCCCCAGGCTCCTCGATCTCCGCCGCCTCTCCGACCTCCCGCGCGGCCGCCGCCACCATCCTTCTTGCCCGCGCCGCCCTCTCCCCCGCCGGCCGCCTGCGCCTCTCGCGGCCAACCTCGACCTCCTCTCCACCAACCTCGACGCCGGGCCCCTCCGTCTCCTGCCGCCAGTTTTCCCCCGGCCACCGTCGCCCGCGCCGGCCGTCGCCCTCCACCGCGTCGGGCCAACCCTGCATCATCTCGTCGGCCCTGAACCCCCTCCGTCATCAGGAGCCCCACGCCGGCCTTCTCCCCCATGCCGGCCTCCTCCTCTCGCGTCTGCCTCCCGCCGTCTCGCCCTCTTCCGCCGCCGCCTGCACCCTCTCTGGCGGCCGACCTCAAGCCACCGACCCTGCCACACAGGGCACCGCCGCCAGGAGGTCCTCCCCGAGCGTCGCCGCCTCTTCCCCGGCGCAAAGCTCGCTCGAGCTCCTCTCCGGTCATCCCCCTCGTCCGGGTCCACGAGCCGCACCACCGTGCGCTCCCCCATCGACCGCCAGGTCCTCACCCCGCTAACCGCGCGGCACCGCTGCCGACCTGCGCCCTGTTCCGTCCGTGCCAACGCACCCCTGGTCGAGCCCCGCATCTTCGCCTCCTGCAGACGCTGCTTTCCACCCCGCGCGCGTGCGCATGTAGCAACATCGGTTCTCCTAGGAGCCTCCTTGTTTTTCTTTAGCCTTGTAGTCATGTCCGTTCGGGTGCTTCTACAGATACCTCTCAGAGACCCACTCGATGAACAGGATTGACGGAAGTTGTGACAAGATCTTCTCGTCAGCAAGACCGAAGTGACAAGGATCCAAGTCTGACCCGCTAGGATCCAAGACCGCCTTCACAGACAACACGTTCGTCGACACGGAAACCGGACACGACGATGCCCTCCCAAGATCTTCGTCACGGAACTTCGAGTACTTCTTCGTGAGCTCAAGGAACCCTGTTCCCGGTGTCCGAAGACGCCGAAACCCTGGACGCCAAGATTCCCTCACGGATCCTGGAGCCCTGTTCCCGAAGTCCGAAGACCGATCCCGCCGAACCCCCAAGATCTTTGATCCGAGATGTGCGACCCTCTCTTTCGAGCCCTTTTCTATAAAATATGACATAAACTCGTTGCATATTAATTTAGCATGTTGGCATACAATTTGTGGGTGCTTGAGGGTATTTTGATGATTCACCTAAATTAAATATGGAGACTATATGCAGACTATTTTAGTCTTATATATCACCTCCATTTAAATCGGTGTAGCGAACCGATGTCATGTTCTGTCTTGTTAAGACAACATTTAAATTGCGGGGTAGATAAATAACTTGAACCGCTTAATTAATTGTCGGGACCCCGGTTCCGCTTAATATTGCCTAGTTGCACCGCATCTGGCCATGCCATGCATCATATCATAAGCATGCCGGATCTTCTGCCGTAATATTAAATAGTGCATCCGGTGTTTCTTCTAGTGCTTGCTTCTTCGCGGATTAGGCCGATGAGATGATGTGAGATTCGACAAGTTCTCCGGATATGAACCTTCGGCAGTGTTTCCCAGGCGAGCATCTCTCCCCCCTTCTACCTATTTTGCATTTATAGTCTTTATTTCCTCCTGTTGATCTATTGCTATCCATGTCGCGATGCTTTAGTTTCCGTGCACCAGTTCTATCCCGTGCAGCCCCTATATTGCCTTGGACACCTCCTATTACCCGTGTTTGGAAGATAGCTGGCCTTGCGAGTCGTAGTTGCTTGCTCAGGTGCGATCTTGTGTTGTCAAGTACCACCGTTGTTGGAATGATGGCAGATGTTTATTTGTGGGCATGCTTATTGGTGGAGTTAATCATGGCTTAAAATATAACTATTAAAATGCTAGATATAACTAATGTAGAGGCATCGGTGGGCAATAGATGTTATTTCGTTCTTCCACGCTCACTTGTGTCCCGTAGGACCCCGAGTACTTGATACCTGTTCCTTGATTTTTCGCACTATCCACATCCGGGAGGCCTTATGGACCCCCCTGAGCCTGAGCTTGATTCATTTCTATTTCTTGGGGCCATAAGTAGTTTGGGGCTTTATTACTATCCTGTACCTATGCCATGCTTTACCGCTTTATTTAAGATTGTGCGTGGAGCACCTGTACTGTTTTGGATCGCGCCACGTTTTCGCGGTATCGACAAGCCCAGTCACACTTTTGGGTTCCCAGTCGTTTACAGTCGTCGTCGCAAATCCTGGGTCCGTTCCGGAGCCGGCCAACTTCGTTGCGGGTAGCTTAGTGGGGTGGCCCCCTAAAATATTTATGAATCCTGTGATCGCTTTGTCGTGAATGCCTCGTTGGGTTTTGAGTTGATTTTTCTGAGGTTGATCGAGTGTGCACCCCTACAGGGTAAAACTTTCTGAAAGCCGTGTCCGCGGTTATGGACGACTTGGAGCATAGTATCTCGATCATAGACAAGCATAACTAAAGTAGTGCTATAAATTTGACCTAAAATGTGACTAGTAATCAGCTCAAGTATAACGGAATGGATATTAAAAATGCCAACAACTGGTGGATCTGTGATGATCTGTGTCATACTATATCTGCCTAGTAAGTTTTGCAACTCCAATGGAATGTGATAAAAGTGCCAACAACTGCTGGGTTTTGGGATTCCTCAGGACAATTATATCTGTCTAGTAAATGTTCCAACTACAACGGAATGGCGATTAAAACTGCCCACTACTTATGCTATCAGCATGACTCAAGCTATCTATACCTGACTACTAAGTGCTTCAACTATAATGGAATGAATAAAACTGCCCACCGTGTGAGTTCCTCGGTTTGACTTCCTCGTTTGGTCCCGAGGGGGAAAACCAGGATGGGTTTGTTTGGTGATAACTTCAGGTTGGATCCGAATAGGTCTTTATTATCCCTCTCTGATAACCGCCAGTTGTATCGAGTCTCTATAGGTTGTTTAGTGCCGCTGCGCTGCCGCACCAGCCACCATACCTATGTAGGCGAGAGCCGCCGAATTCTAGCCTCGCCGTGTACTGGCCTCAGTACTGACGCTCCTCTTTTTCCTTTGCCCTTTGTCGGCACCCCTTTTGTTGTAGCAGGTTTGAGATCGACGTCGTTAGCAGGGTTACCCTTTCGGCTTGGCCTGGGCAGGGTTATGGATGCCATCGGTTATTCTTCAGGGCTCTTAGCCCCATTTGCATCTTGTCCGTATTCGGACGCCGTACTGTTTTCAAGGTGTTTTAGATCTTTGTATTGTATATCTGTATTCTTGACTCAGGGAGTCGCTGTTGTATATACATCTATTCTGTGGGTCCCATCGAGGACTGTTGTGTAATGTTATTACTTCGTTTTCCACCTGCACGAAAGTGCCTGGTAGGCGTCCTTGAATCGTTTCTATGCGGGTTTGGCGGAAATCGCTAAAACTTGCATAGGACCGATTTGAGGGTGTTACAAAGTGGTATCAGAGCTCAGCAGTTGCGATACCCCACAAGTCCAGCCTGTAGGATAACCTAGCTAACGGCCGAAGTAGAGTATCAAAACTATTTTGCAAAGTCGGTTCGATAGATCTGATTAGGTCTGTTTTACTCCTTACCCCTCTACTGTTCTTCCCTTACCTCTGCGTGTTTTGAATCTGCTCTCTTCCCTTCTTCTAGTCTAGGATTTCTCGTTGTTGGGTTTTCCGTCGTACCTTCAGGGTTTCGCTTCCTCCTCTAGCAACAGTTTATCTACATCCAGTCTTCGTGCTATCCGAAGAATCCTTCATCTGTTGAACTTCTCTTTGTTCCTTCTTGTGCCTTCCGGTGTTTTCTGACGCGACGACATCATCTACGCCAGATCCGATGCAGAGCCTGCATCACTCCTTTGTTTCCGACCCTCGTTTGGCGAGATCTTCCGTCTGATTCCGAGAGTTGGTTGCAAAATTCTCCTATTCATGTGGAGAGTAATGGTTTGGGTGCGCGATGGACTGATCACCATCCGACTACTCTTATCATTCGCTCTTGTACATTGAATCGGTGGATCCAGCAATTTTACTCCGTCCACGGAAGCTAGAGGTGGCTTTATTTGTTGATACCTCTGCCTTCGCCGTTTGTGCCCGGAGTGTTCTCTCGACGATCACGAACAAGAACCTCTTGTTAGTGGTGTCGCGAGGATCGACACGAAGCGAGAAGATTCAGATCGCCGACATTCTTTCCGGTACCATGAGGCGGATCTCGAGGGCGAGATCCTTTGTTAGTGGTGTCGAATTGTGGCGCCCCGCAAAACCACTACTAGAAAATCGCGTTCTTTTTGTGCATTGCATCGTCATGATCGCATGCTCCTGTCATCATGCCACATTGCATTTGACAATCATCATGTCATCTCGCATTTGTTTGCGTAAAACTATTTTTCGAAAAGCCTACCTTTGTTTTCTAAATGCCCCGTCTTTATTTCAAATCAAAACTCCGGTCTTTTCCCGGGTCTTTTATTTCTCTAAAAACTATTTACAAAAGTCTGTTTTTAAAATAAAATAAAAGTTTAAGTTTTTTTTGGGGCAGCCCAGCCGGCCAGGCCCGAGGCCCAGCTAGCCAGGCCACCCCAAATCCCTAATCCTACCGCCTCCCCTGCGCCTGGCGCCAAACCACCCCGCCGCCAACCACCAGAGCCACACACAGCCGCCAGCCGCCAAATTTCCTCCTGGCCGCCCTGCCCTGCCCACTCCCCGCTCGCCCCGTCCGACATCCCACCCACCCCACGCGACACGCACACAACCCGCTGGCCCCACCACTCCTTCGGACCACCTCGATCCCCGCGCGCGCGCGCCTGCCTACCGCGTGAGCGCCCCAGCCCCGCGTGGCACGTTCCCCTGGCCCCACCCTACCACGTGAACCGCGCGTTCGCCCCCAGGCTCCTCGATCTCCGCCGCCTCTCCGACCTCCCGCGCGGCCGCCGCCACCATCCTTCTCGCCGGCGCTGCCCTCTCCCCCGCCGGCCGCCTGCGCCTCTCAGGGCCGACCTCGACCTCCTCTCCACCAACCTCGACGCCGGGCCCCTCCGTCTCCTGCCGCCAGTTTTCCCCCGGCCGCCGTCGCCCACGCCGGCCATCGCTCTCCACCGCGTCGGGCCACCCCTGCATCGTCTCGTTGGACCTGAACCCCCTCTGTCATCGGGAGCCCCACGCCGGCTTTCTCCCCCACGCCGGCCTCCTCCTCCCGCGTCTTCCTCCGGCAGTCTTGCCCTCTTCCGCCGCCGCCTGCACCCTCTCTAGCGGCCGACCTCGAGCCACCGACCCCGCCACACAGGGCACCGCCACCAGGAGGTCCTCCCCGAGCGTCGCCACCTCTTCCCCGGCGCAAAGCTTGCTCGAGCTCCTCTCCGGTCATCCCCCTCGTCCGGGTCCACAAGCCGGACCACCGTGCGCTCCCCCATCGACCGCCACGTCCTCGCCCCGCTAACCGCGCGTCAAAGCTGCCGACCTGCGCCCTATTCCGTCCGTGCCAACGCACCCCTGGTCGAGCCCCGCATGTCCGCCTCCTGCAGACGCTGCTTTCCACCTCGCGCGCGTGCGCAGGTAGCAACATCGGGTCTCCCAGGAGCCTCCTTGTTTTTCTTTAGCCTTGTGGTCATGTCCGTTCGGGTGCTTCTACAGATACCTCTCAGAGACCCACTCGATGAACATGATTAACGAAAGTTGTGACAAGATCTTCTCGTCAGCAAGACCGAAGTGACGCGGATCCAAGTCTGACCCGCTAGGATCCAAGACCGCCTTCACAGACAACACGTTCGTCGACACGGAAACCGGACACGACGATGCCCTCCCAAGATCTTCGTCACGGAACTTCGAGTACTTCTTCGCGAGCTCAAGGAACCTCGGTCCCGGTATCCGAAGACGCTGAAACCCTGGACGCCAAGATTCCCTCACGGATCCTGGAGCCCTGTTCCCGAAGTCCGAAGACCGATCCCGCCGAACCCCCAAGATCTTCGATCCGAGATGTGCGACCCTCTCTTTCGAGCCCTTTTCTATAAAATATGACATAAACTCGTTGCATATTAATTTAGCATGTTGGCATACAATTTGTGTGTGCTTGAGGGTATTTTGATGATTCACCTAAATTAAATATGGAGACTATATGCAGACTATTTTAGTCTTATATATCACATCCATTTAAATCGGTGTAGCGAACCGATGTCATGTTCTGTCTTGTTAAGACAACATTTAAATTGCGGGGTAGATAAATAACTTGAACCGCTTAATTAATTGTCGGGACCCCAGTTCCGCTTAATATTGCCTAGTTGCACCGCATCTGGCCATGCCATGCCTCATATCATAAGCATGCCGGATCTTCTGCCGTAATATTAAATAGTGCATCCGGTGTTTCTTCTAGTGCTTGCTTCTTCGCGGATTAGGCCGATGAGATGATGTGAGATTCGACAAGTTCTCCGGATATGAACCTTCAGCAGTGTTTCCCAGGCGAGCATATCTCCCCCCATCTACCTATTTTGCATTTATAGTCTTTATTTCCTCCTATTGATCTATTGCTATCCGTGTCACGATCCTTTAGTTTCCGTGCACCAGTTCTATCCCGTGCAACCCCTATATTGCCTTGGACACCTCCTATTACCCGTGTTTGGAAGATAGCTGGCCTTGCGAGTCGTAGTTGCTTGCTCAGGTGCGATCTTGTCTTGTCATGTACCACCGTTGTTGGAATGATGCCAGATGTTTATTTGTGGGCATGCTTATTGGTGGAGTTAATCATGGCTTTAAATATAACTATTAAAATGCTAGATATAACTAATGCAGAGGCATCGGTGGGCAATAGATGTTATTTGGTTCTTCCACGCTCACTTGTGTCCCGTAGGACCCCGAGTACTTGATACCTGTTCCTTGATTTTTCGCACTATCCACATCCGGGAGGCCTTATGGAACCCCCTGAGCCTGAGCTTGATTCATTTCTATTTCTTGGGGCCACAAGTAGTTTGGGGCTTTATTACTATCATGTACCTATGCCATGCTTTACCGCTTTATTTAAGATTGTGCATGGAGCACCTGTACTGTTTTGGATCGCGCCACGTTTTCGCGGTATCGACAAGCCTAGCCACACTTTCGGGTTCCCAGTCGTTTACAACCGTTGTCGCAAACCCTGGGTCCGTTCTGGAGCCGTCCAAATTCGTTGCGAGTAGCTTAGTGGGGTGGCCCCCTGAAATATTTATGAATCCTGTGATCGCTTTGTCGTGAATGCCTCGTTGGGTTTTGAGTTGGGTTTTCCGAGGTTGATCGAGTGTGTGTTGCTATTTGTGCACCCCTATAGGGTAAAACTTTCTGAAAGCCGTGTCCGCCGTTATGGATGACTTGGAGCACAATATCTCGATCATAGACAAGCATAACTAAAGTAGTGCTATAAATTTGCCCTAAAATGTGACTAGTAATCAACTCAAGTATAACGGAATGGATATTAAAAATGCCAACAACTGGTGGATCTGTGATGATCTGTGTCATACTATATCTGCCTAGTAAGTTTTGCAACTCCAATGGAATGAGATAAAAGTGCCAACAACTGCTGGGTTTTGGGATTCCTCAGGACAATTATATCTGTCTAGTAAATGTTCCAACTACAACGGAATGCCGATTAAAACTGCCCACTACTTATGCTATCAACATGACTCAAGCTATCTATACCTAACTAGTAAGTGCTTCAACTATAATGGAATGAATAAAACGGCCCACCGTGTGAGTTCCTCGGTTCGACTTCCTCGTTTGGTCCCGAGGGGGAAAACCAGGATGGGTTTGTTTGGTGTTAGCTTCAGGTTGGATACGAATAGGTCTTTCTTATCCCTCTTTGATAACCGCCAGTTGTATCGAGTCTCTATAGGTTGTTTAGTGCCGCTGCGCTGCCGCTCCAGCCCACCATACCTATGTAGGCGAGAGCCGCCGAATTCTAGCCTCGCCGTGTACTGGCCTCAGTACTGACGCTCCTCTTTTTCCTTTGCCCTTTGTCGGCACCCCTTTTGTTGTAGCAGGTTTGAGATCGACGTCGTTAGCAGGGTTACCCTTCCGGCTTGGCCTGGGCAGGGTTATGGATGCCATCGGTTATTCTTTAGGGCTCTGAGCCCCATTTGCATGTTGTCCGTATTCGGACGCCGTACTATTTTCAAGGTGTTTTAGATCTTTGTATTGTATATCTGTATTCTTGACTCAGGGAGTCGTTGTTGTATATACATCTGTTCTGTGGGTCCCATCAAGGACTGTTGTGTAATGTTATTACTTCATTTTCCACCTGCACGAAAGTGCCTGGTGGGCGTCCTTGAATCGTTTCTATGCGAGTTTGGCGGAAATCGCTAAAACTTGTATAGGGCCGATTTGAGGGTGTTGCAGCACCCTGCCGGAGAGGGGAATTCACCCTGGAGGCCTTCTTCATCACCATGCAAGCCTCTAGTGTGATGCGTGCGTAGTTCATCCTTGGACTACGGATCCATGTAGTAGCTAGATGGCTCGTTCTCCTCCTTTGTGCTTTCATGTCTAGATCTTGTGAGCTTCGTTCATGATCAAGATCATCTATTTGTAATTCTGTATGTTGTGTTTGCGGGGATCCGATGGATATTGAGATGCTATTTCAGATTCATTATTGATTCTATCATGTCTTTGTTATTTGTGATCTTGCATGCTTTCCGTTGTTAGTAGCTATCTTGGCCAAGTATATGCTAGCAACTCCAAGAGTTAGTATTTATGCTCGATAGTGGGTTCATGCCTCTGGTAATATGGGAAGTGACAGAAATCTCTAAGGTACTAGATGTGCCGTTGTTACTAGGGAGAAAACAACAATCCTTTGTTCATAGAACAATCGTATTGTTTACATTACACGCAATTCGTAAAGCAATAATCTGTTGCTTGCAACTTAATACTAGAGGGGGTTTGGATGATAACCTGAAGGTGGATTATTAGTCATAGATGCAGTTGGATGGCGGTCTATGTATATTGTTGTAATGCCCAATCAAGTTCCAAAGGAGTCAAGATGATTAGTATATGCATGTATTTCTTTCTCGATGTTTGTCAATTGCCCCGCTGTAATTTGTTCACCCAGCATGTTATCTATCTTAAGGAGAGCCACCTCTAGTGAACTATGGATCCCGGTCCATTTCTTTACATACAATATACAAACTGTTTACTACTTTGTGTTTACTTTCTGCAAACTATTACTTCCTTCCATTCGATACGTTTAATCCTTTGTTTTCAGCAAAACTGGTGAGATTGACAACCTCATCGCAAGTTGGGGACAGAGTTCTGTGGTTGTGTTGTGCAGGTCTCCACGTTGCTACTAGCACCGGTAGTGCGCCCGGCCAAGGCCCAGCTAGCAACACCTTTGGGGTGTTTCCTTGCTCCTACTGGTTCGATTAAGCCTTGGTTTCATAACTAAGGGAAACTTGCTGCTGTGCTCATCATACCTTCCTCTTGGGGTTCCCAATGAGCTCTACATCAACACTGAGCCATCACTTCGCATAACTCATAGTCATCCTTGTTGTCCCCGTCGTAGTATGTTCGGCTACCCCGCTCGTCCCTAGATCTGTCGATTCTGCGTTATGTGAGATCGTCTCTTGTGTTTTTTCGCTGCTCAGAGCCTGAAAAGTGCACCCGATGTGTCGACCGTGATCGTCGGGTGTGCCTCACCTACTGAGAGCTGCTGTAACGATGTGAGGATTTGTCGGGTTGTTGTGTGATTCCTTGCTCTGCTTGTGCAAGAGATGCGCCCACCATACTGAGGTTCATGAGAGCGGAGCGATGGAGAGCTGCACGAGGATCGTCGGGTGCGGGTTGAGTTGTTATCGGATACGTTTGTGCAGCTACAATTGCGGCTTGAGCTGTTTTGCTTTGACGTGTCATGTTTGATCTACTGACATAAACGATAGATCGAGGTCTCAGGTCAGTTCATTTCTTTCAGCTTCAGGGATGTTCTGCAGTTGTGAGGCTCCTCTTCTTGGTCGTGCTCCTCCAGTTACACTACCCGATCCTCGGGTGGAACTTAGTTGAGCCCGCCGAAGACTTGATTCGTTAGCTGCCTTTTTATCTCGTCGAGTTGCCTCTGCATTTTTAGTAGATCCCTTTTCTTGTGATGGATCAGGTATTGGTAGGCTAGTAGATGTTCGCGCGTGGCCTCCGCTGTCATTGGGACTACACCCCGAAATTTCTTCATTTGCTTATTGCCATGCTTTGGCTGGTAGCCAGAGAGTTTGCTACTCTCCTCTACGTGGTTGTCCTCCTCCTGGGATTATGCGGTTGTTTGTCGGATTTCCTTCATTTCCATGCTCTCCTTTGTTTTCGTGATTACTAGTGTTGTCATCTGACAACATATCATTGGGGTCAAGTATAGGGTTACCGTTGGAGTCGCGCTGCGTTGAGGCTTCCCCGATGATTACGCACCCTTGGTGGTGCGTTATATATAAACTAGTGACATCATCGTCGGATCCGAGGGAGACACTGTTTTGGGGATCAGTGAAGTCCAGCAGTTTCTGTTCTGGGTAGATTCCAGCCATCCTGATTTTGAAGTCGATACTTTTTCTACTTTCTACGAGTTCCATGTTTGCGGGGCTCGATCCACGTGGTGGAGTTAGCTGATAGTGTGATCCGAGGGAGAGATCGTCATAGAGACCATCAACATCCCCTAGGTCTACTACGTTTTCAGAGTTTTCTTCATCTTCCTCCAGCTAGAGTGTGACCTCTACGGATGATCCGACAGAAGATGCTGGTATCGCCATAGGCATAGTTTTTTTGACTGATGGTATTGATGAAATTAGGGCCGAGAGGCACGGTTCTTCGGGTTCCTCCACCTGAAAATGGAAACTTCCGATGACGAGATCAGATCAACCATTGAAATCAGCGGGGACTGAAATAGGGGTGGGCGGGTGTGGTGCCGCTTTCGTCGGATTGTGGCTTGATGAAGAGTCGTCTACTGAATACATGAGTCTAGCATTCAGGTTTCCCACAGCCGGCGCCAATTGACAAGGGGTAACCTCGATAATGCCCATGGTTATGGACTTAGGGTTTTGAGAAAAAGAGAACACTGGGAATTTTGTCGGATGTCAGACAAACAAGGGAGTCAAAGTCGTCTAATTATGGATGGACATTGATATTACATATAGCTCGGGGGGTTTTCCGTACCTCTCTGCTGGCTCCTGTCAGCCTATATATAATAGGATGGGTTTCGGGGCCGTATACGGATACGTTATACATTCACGATTACAACACCAACACAATGTCGATTTCTATTTCCTTATCTAGCGAAACTAAGACTTCCGTCGAATGCCCTTGGGCCTTCTTCTTTGGTCTTCATGGGCTGTGAGCCTTTATGTGGCTAGGGTAACCAAATAGAAACACTCGAGTAATCATACCCATGTTAGTATGCATATTTCAAAAGTATGTGGTGCAACTCGCCTCAAATTTTTGGAGATTCAAACCTCGTCGCATAGCAAGTAATGAACAAGTCGATGCCGTCAGAAACAACATGATCGCATACCACGACATGTACAACATCATGGAGGATTACTTCTATGGGTGTGAGGTCTCCCATATTAGCAGAGCAAGCAATGAGGAAGCTGGCAATCTTGTGAACATCGGGTCCCTCTACCTACCCATACCACCCGGGGATTTCTGGGAGGAAATTAGTGAGCACTCCATCAAGGTCAAGAAAGCCACTCAAGCCGCAGAACCAAAGGCATGCACGTGACAAAACCGCAGATTAACTCGGGGGCTGCACCATCCCCCAAACCCGATACCCTTGCTCCAGAATACGAGGAAGAACCCAAAGACCTCATGATGATAGAAACCACATGGATGCAGCCATACCTAGCATACATGATTAACAAAGAACTCTTGGAAGATACAGTCGAAGCACGACACAAAAGAAGGGATAGTAAAGGGAGAACTCTACAAAAGAAGTATCTCGGGTGTGCTCCAACGATGCGTGACACCCGAGTAAGGAAAGCTCATCCTCAAGGACATCCACGAGGGGATATGTGGCCATCACTCCAGCAGCCGAGCAATAGCAACAAAGGCTTTTTGCGCAGGATTCTACTGGTCACCGTGGTCTAGGACACGAAAGATATAGTGACAACATGTGAAGCATGCAAAAATTTTGCTACAAAGCCAAACGCACCTGCGAAGAAACTAGCCCCCATACCTCTGGCTTTGATGTTCGCCTAGTGGCAACTCGACTTGGTAGTCAAAATCCACAAATCATCTCCTGGAGGACACGTCTTTCTGCTTGTCGTCGTCGACAAATTCACCAAGTGGATCGAGGCAATGCCCATCACCATCCAATACACTACTTCGGATGTGAACTTCATCAAGTCAATAGTTTTCTGCTTCGAGGTGCCTCACAACATCATCACCAATAATGGATCAAACTTCACTTCTAGAGAATTCAAGGAATACTAAAAGGGGATGGGCATACAAGTGAGCGACGCGTTGGTTGCCCAGCCGCAAACTAATGGCCAGGTGGAAAAATCCAATAGACTTAATGGCATTAAGAAATGGCTCCTGACACCACTTGAACGAGAAAAAAACGCTTGGGTTAGATGATTTACCCTCCGTCCTATGGAGCTTAGGTACCACCCAAAATACCACTACACAAGAAACTCCTTTTTTTCCTGGTCCATGGAGACGAAGCCGTGCTTCCAGTGGAGATAACTCACGAGGCTCCACGAGTCATCACATATGACGAATAAATGTCTATGGAGGTACTCAAATACAATGTGGACACACTCAAAGAAGATCGAGATATCGCACTCGCAAGAGAAACGACATATCAACAAAACCTACATAATTACCATAGTCATCGACTGCGTCCTAGGTCCTTCGTCATAGGGGACCTGGTCCTTCACCTCAATCAAGATGGCCATTGCAAATTTGATTCGCCATGGGAAGGACCTTACAGCTTCACAGAAGTAATCCCTGACAGAGCATATCTCCTACAAGATAAGAAGACTAGAGTCAAATACTCCAACCCGTGGAATGTTGCACAACTGCGACGTTTCTACACTTAGGACATTTACTTCATGCACTTTACTTTGAATATGGACAACAACCAGACCACTTAGCCAAAATAACTACGTTTACTTCCAATAAGGCCAACGGCCAAGCGACTAAGCGAAAACATATATCTCTATACTCAATAGTAAAAAAGATAAGTTATCTCAACCGAGTCTTAATTTCAACACTTAACCTTTTTTGCAATGCCAATACTCGAGGGCTCAGTTCATCAACTTACTATATAATCACACCTCAATACTTAGGGGCTTCGCTAATCAGCGTAAACTCAAAAAATCTTCAGCTTCGCCTTAAAAAAACATTCAACATATGCTCTAACCCGAGTAGCTGATTCGGCCCAACAGGCATCATGCTAATGAGAAGGTCTCGCGCGGGATGAAACCGCAATAGCCATCGGCACAAATATATAACATTAAATTAAAAAAAATATATGCACATACTATTTACAAAATTTACATAGTTTACATGTCCTTTTGTACCGGATCAATCTCCTAACTATATAGGAAAATTTAGGAAAAAGTCCTGATCCGTATCAAGGCACCAGCGAATTATTCGGATGGATGGCTTACAAGAAACCTCATAATTGGGACCCATAGCTACCATACCACCAGCTAGTGGACCAGGAAGACCTTGCGATACAACATGTAAATCTAGTGTCAGATGATGCTCGTGTACCCAAGAAAGAGCAACGTTGGCACCCACAATGAGCCGAAGATTGATAAAATGGTGGATTGCTTCTCATGCAGTTGTGGGTCTATGGGAACATTGCATTATATATCATAGCCAAGGTAGAGCAAAAGCACTCGACGAATCCTTCCACCTCCGACACTCTATCTTGAAGAAGCACCAAAGTATATACATGTTTATGATCAGCCCAGAAGTCCGCACTAGCACCCGACAATGTGTTCATCAAAGCACTCATTTGAGACTTTATACATCGAGACTCCTCCATCGCACTTAAGAGGATGCCTGGAAAAAACCAGAGGATTAGTCTATAGTCACAACAGTGAAAAGAAGGTACTAGGGGGCTTTGCGAGAAACTTACATTGCATACTGACGCTCGCCCTTGAAATCTCGTCAATAGGATACCCCTCACGCTCCATGGCATTTTTCTACTTGGAGAGTGCTAGGTCCACCTGGGCCTTTACAACCTGAAGTTCACCCTCCAATTGCTTGATACAGTGAAGCTTATAATGTACATCGGAGGATCGATATATCAAGTGATAGTGGTAACATTTGCGGGCATATCTATCTCTGTCTATGACAATACCTGACCTGAAGGAACAATAGCAACCGAAGGAAAAAGAACATCTAGAGGATCAAGGCTAGCGGACGTACCGGTCGAATCAGGTACATTCTGAAGAAAGATAAGAAAAAGGCAAAAATCAGCAAGAAGGATTTGTCGGCCACACTAAACATTCAAAGAGAGCGGAAGATTTCAAGGATACAAAATGTCAGGGTCCTCCAACTCCCATACTACAAAACTATAGATATGAAAAAATCCATTATAGATAGCCCAACATAAAATGACTATAACTAAGGTTTAGGTAGCGCCACTAGCAGCGGTAGTGGCACTAGCAGAAGGGGCACCAACAGAAGTTTTAGCGGAAGGGGCAGCAGTCAAAGCTTTGGTAGGAGGAACATATTCTTCCTCCAGAATATCAAGGAGTTGCCGAGATAACTTCTTGATTTTCACAAAGTAATGCTCAAGGTTGATCTCTTTTCCTCTGTCGGTGACTGGGATTGATGAGATAACCTTATCCTAGTCGACCTTATCACCATGCTCCAAGGCCAAGGACATTGTACTCTCCACGCCACTCTTCGGTTGGATCAATCCGTATCTAGTGAGGGGATTCAGATCGGTGTTGAAGATCTTGGTGACAACATTGAGGTTCAACGAGACATATTTGTCGGGGAAGATTTCCGCATGAAGACTCTTGAAGGCGTGACGAGAGCAGGTAGGGAGGTTCTGGCTGTGCATGTTATTCCCCTCCAAGACACTCAGGGCATCTAACAAAGGGTCAACACGTTGATCTCCGGCCAGGTCCAGCGATAAATTGGTGATGTCTGCACAAATGAAGAAAACATAAGTACGTCGCGATCCAAGGACCAGATAAAAAACATCAAGTTGAATTGCAAAATAGGTAACCTGCTTGTCAAGGAGGAATTCAGTTCTTCAAGCCTCTTCTGAAGGTTCTCGCCTCGTCATGCCACAACAGCAGCTTCGGCTTCATGCTTCTTCGCCTCGGCCTTGGCCACTACCCGGGCTTTTTCAAGTTCCTATTCAGTGATCTTTAGTTTAGCTTCACGATCATCCGCACGCTTCATGGCAGCTTCGCGAATAATCTCGGACTCATCAGTAGCAGTTGGAGAAGAAGACAAAGTTATTCAAAGATAAACCGCTAGAACAGGATATGTAAAGAAGGGGGATACAAGGCAAAGCACAAAAACCTTTGGCGGAGGAAACATCATGTTGAATCCTGATAAACCGAGCGGCCATTTCGAACATCTCATGCACTATCAGCTAAAGGAAATAAAAATAGATACTAGCGAGTGTGCATGGTAAAACATGATACGGTGAAAAGGGGGAGGGAAATTGGTTCTTCATGTCAGGTTCAACCGGGTTATCTGACTGGACTACACCTTTGTCAGCATTGTTCATTTCCTTTCGGGGAGGAGCTTCAGGGGTCACCACAAGATCTTTCGGGGCCATCTCACCCATTGTTTCTCCTTGCGGGCTAGCTGGTTCCATCATTTTTGTGGGTGACCTAGCGGCTGTGTCAGCAATAGGCGATTTTGGAGAGTTTTTTCCTCCTCATCACCACTAACCCAAAGTATAAATAGTTTCCGTTAAAAAACATAAATAACATAGTCTACAAAGAAAAAAGGGAAGGACATATACTTGTGAGCTAACATTTTGAGCAAACTAAAGAAGTGCCCTTTTCCTAGGAAGAGTCGTCCTTAGTGGCTGAACCATCGGTGGCTTCGCGACACTCAATTTGTCAGAGTCTTCAATATTTTAGACGTCCACCTCATCATGTTTCCTTTTTCCTTGGTTGGCTACAACCCTGAAGGAATCGGAATTTGCGGAAGGGACAACTTCAGTTGGAGTGCATGAGGAATGGAAGACCGAGAATTCCTCTTGTTCCTCATTCTTTCTCACAACATCAGCATCGATGTTCTCCTTAAATTCGGCAGCAGGTTTCGGTACCTTACCAGTTTTAGGCAACGGAGTAAGGGAGTCCAAATGATCATGATTGGACGTAAGATAGAAGAAACTGAGTATAAGAAAACACATATCAAATAAAAATAACCCGATAGATTGAAGACAAGAGACATGGACTTAAATCGAGAACAAGATTCTTCTTGCCAAATGTCTTAACTCGACATTCCGATGGAACCAAGTCATGCTTAGTAAGCTTGGTGAGGGATCTGACTTTCTTATCGAGCTTAGTGCATAGCAGATTGTCCTAGGACACCGTCATCGAGTCTTTCTTGCCAGTATATGCCCACATACCAGAGATCAGGGCCTTAAGAGGTTGAACGCGGAGGCGAAGAAAGTTTTTTATAAGTTGGACACCTAAAACCTCTTTTCCAGCTATATAACGAAGGTCACGGATAGACGTGTCATCATGGGATACTTTTATGCAATCTCCTCCAGAGTCGCACCTTCCCCCAAGACTTGAGTTTCTTCACGCCTTTTGTTGGGTCAAAAGGAGCGAGTCCATATAGCCGACATTCGGTTAATTCATCCATAACATAGAACCATTTATTTTGCTAGTATTGGGAAGAATCAGAGAGCTTGAGGTCGAAGTAGTTAACATCTTGACGAACACTGATGACAACGCCTCCAACATCATACACAAACACTTTCATCGCGTTCCTCTTGATAGAAAAGATTCGTTTCCAAAGGCCCCAATGGGGATGGATCCCAAGGAAACTCTTGTAGAGAGTGATGAAAAAAACAGTATGGAGGATAGACTTAGGCGTGAGCTGATAGAGCTGCATGCCACATTCACAAATAATACCATGAAGACATTTATGGGTAGGGAGAGAAAGACCGTGATAGATAAAGAAGATGAACATTACCCTCCATCCCTCCTTAGGTACGGGCATGGCCTCGTCACCAGGAAGCTTGAAGGAGCCCTTCTGCAGGAGCACATACTTTCGACCCTCGCGCATGTCCCGCTGCGTGCACTTGGAGGGAGTCCATCTGATGACCCGAGGCTTGGCCGCCATGGTATCAGCGGCGGAACCACCAGCCTTACTTCTCCCCATGGCGACGACGTCGCATGTGTGTATGTGTGAGTAGATAAGAAGGGAAGAACAGTGGTGCTCGAGCAGATGCGGCGCAAGGAGGAAGAAAGACAAGGAAAGTACCCACGATAGTCCAAAGCCGTTGGATCTAGAAGATAGTTCGCCAGATGAAAGATGCAGACGACACATATTCACAGATAAAATGAAGGGTCTACTGTAATGAGAAATAATTACTATGGTAACTTTAGATAAAATCGTGAGGTGCCTCGATTACCGCACAACGTGGGGCCATGCAGTCAAACTCACCACTGACATGTCCCCCACATGTCGTCAGGCTCCATCATGGATCCACCACTGAAACGTCCTATCGGAAGTGCTCCAACGTAACTCAAGCATGCCACCTTCATCAGCAATGACGTCACAAGGTGTAATAGAAAAACAATGAATGTATCCGAAAGAAGAACTCAAAGAAAGAATAGATAAAGGAAAAGAAGACCTAAGTCGAGGATCTGCTCAAACGATAAAGACTTGAGCCTATGCCCGGACACAAGCGTTCGAACATAGCCTCGGGGCTACTCACATTAGGGGCGCCGATCACGCAGCTGGTAGAAAATTGAATATTTCCTCAGATGATTAAGGCTTGAGCCTATGCTCAGGTACAAGTACCCAAACATAACCTTGGGGCCTACTACCATTGGAGAGCTGACCGCGCAGCCGAAGAAAAAATAAATCCTCCTACAGAGTCGACAATGAATATCATGAAGACGAAATTTTGAGCCTACAGTCGAATAGAAATATTCGACTGTAGCCTTAGGGGCTACACCCATCGAGAGCGCTGGCTGCGCAATCAATAGAAAAACTGAAAACCCTCCTAAAGAGATAATAAAGATAGGAAAACCTATGAGAATTACCCAAGTGTATCCTCAAATGATTACACCCATCGGGAGCGTTAAATAAATACATCCGATAAAAATAGTAAACAAACCGACAACTTCAGCAATTCCAATAGCCAAACAAGGCATTCGAGGAAAATAATAATAAATTGGACCGCGTCCGCCTTGATAACATGTCTGAATGTCGTGTCTATCGACATGAAGGTAAGACCTCATTATTCGTCCTATGAGGCCTAGTAATCGCACCTGAATGCGCTCTGCTAGTAAGTTTCCATATCGATGATATGATAAAAAATCCAGACGAACACGTTGGGTAACCAAAACATGAAACTAGAATTCAGTACTCAATAAGACCTCTGCGGTGCGAGCTGAATTACGCTAGTATATACTGAGTTTGAGTCTGTGGACTTGAGCTTGAAGTAGGTTCACAATGTTTTTGTCCAAGAGAAATTAACTGGTTCCCGATCCATCAGATGCTCTAGGCTCGTTGTACCAAAAATCCCCAAGCCGATAATATTTATGAATAAAGTTTACTCGAAGAAATCTTTAGGTACATGCTAAAAATATCTTTGAGACTCAAGTCAAATATATGATTCGGATAGATTATCGGGGGTACTGACATGGGTATGACTTATCGGATTCCCATAATTGGTATACCTAGTACATATTCAAACTACGGCACATGAGGCCCATAAGAAAATAGGAGTCCTGGAAGCATCAGAAGCTCAGGAACCGAACATGTTGATCAAGATAGAAGTGCCAACCGACGTAGTTGTATAGTTATAACTAAACATATAACTGATCCGTGGTGGACTCTGAGACCCAGCCCCACATATATAGGATGGGAGGAGCCAACATAGAGGAGATTATAGCTTTGAGCGAGACTAAACCTGCCGTGAGTTAGACTGCATCTAGTGAATCGACGACTCTATAACCCTATGTTTACATAATTAGGCAGGACTTCGACTTTCTTGTTTGTCTGATAGGCCTATGAAATCACCATCTCTCTCTCTCTTCCATCAAACCCATGTCCATAATATTGGATATTATCAAGGTTACCCCTCGACAATGAGTGAGGGAGAAGTTAGAGAGAGAGCAGAGTAGCTTATCTTATCTCTAGCTCTCAATTCTCGTTTATAGCAACACCAGCAACATGGGAACCTTCACCATAAGATGGACGGCCAGGATGCCCCCAACCAGGGTATCGAATGGCTATAATTAAAATCCTCTAAAATACCTTAATTTACCTACTAGATCTAAAAAAACTACATATCACTTATATCCAACAGGTACCACATAGATATGATCGAAGATACCACCACAAACCATGGTCTAAGGAGTGGACTACTATCCTTCATGGTCCCCAAGCCCCTTCAAATCTCCTTCGGTGGTTGTCGACAGGTGATCCATTGACATATTTGTATTTTTTATTAGTACTTTTAAACCTCCTTGTATTACCGTTGATGATTATTAATGGATTTGTGAAAATTTTGCCAAATGGCATAGTCTCTATATTTTTAGTACCTCTCATGTTCTGTCTTGTTGTGAGAATTTTTTGAATCATATAGAGGGTTTAGCTCAAAACGAATTTGGTGGCATGAGAATTGCTGAAATCAGAAGAGTGAAATAGAGCCACCTTGTGCACCAGGGGCACCGGACCGGAGGGGCATAGACCCTTTGGCCTCCCAGGCCTGTTTTGTGTTGCTTGACCCATCTTCAAAATTAATGAATGGCATATTTTTCGAACTAATTGAATTGCAAAATGCTCATGGAACTTGAAAATAGCAAAGGAGTGTTTTCCTGCTTTACTGAGTTAAATACTGTCTCCAATCCAATTTTAACTATCACAGGTTTATGCAAAAAAGTACCTAAACTTATGGCAAATAAATCAGATCAAAAGTTGTATTAAGATATGGGACTTCGTGAGAATCCTATGAATCGTTAAAATTATTGAAAGATGCATAGATACTTTATCAATGTATCATATAGTTGGGTCAAACAATAAATTGCAAACAACAAACTGCAGTGTGTGACACGTAGAGAAAAGAAATACTTTTGTTTGAAGGTTACATAACATTAAATTTCATCTTGATAAAACATACAAACACACAAATAAATGAACTTATAAGTTTGAATTATCCAGATTAAATCTATACGGCGCATATGTAATTTAGCTTACTTGACCAAGTAGAAAACATGATAATGTAGAGTATATCTTTTAAAGTCAAGTTTGTGCGTAGAAGTCAAAAATATTACTAAGACACAAGAAAAGTGCACATATTTGGTTCTCATAAACTACAAATGAAATAACATATTCTATAAGACGAAAACAAAACCATTCAATGTGACATAGTTTCCTTAAATGGTGTGGCCGGTCACGGTGCCAAACTTTCTACTTAATAATCTCTCTGAAGCCTGATTTCCATATTATGATTGACAAACATTTATTATAACAATACATGAATTATGTTATACTAAGTCGCTATAGTTAGATTCATGTTCGAAGAACTTTCAAATGGTATAATTGATGTGCACCGCTTACATTTCAATGATCAAATACTTGGTCAAACACAAATTCTGGAAGATGTATACACACTTCCAGTCGAAGAGAGTATAATTAAAATAATTACCATAATGTTTGACCTAACGAAGCAAACATCACACCGTACGGGAGGACCTTGTATGTATGGCTGGTCGTTAAACTTACATACGACTCTTTTTTGTTCCCAGTTAACTTGGCCGAATTGGTAACTTGATAAAATTTAATGAATACTCTTGACTTTGCCTTTAAAGTGTGATTTACTGCACAACACAAATTAAAACCAACGATTGCACATCTTTGTAATAATTAGTCATTAGTAGTAAGGCTATAGAGATTTTTGGTCAATTACATGACTTAAAATGGGATTTAAACGCGGAGAAAGATGGCTATTTTCATAGCCATCAACTTCACCAAAGCTCAAACCTTGATCGTCGTCGAGCAATAAAAAAGAAACTATAAGGAACTAAGCTTTGAAATTGAAATAACGAGAATATGAATTCACTTACGGTTGGTAGTCATATGCACCCAACACTTTTTTCCATTTGAAAGGCTTATCAAAAATAGAGAAGTGCCAAGAGTACTATACAAGCTTCGTTAACTCAAAAAAAATCAAATCAAAGTTGATATAAGTATAAAAAACTAGAGGTGTAACAATCATTCCAATTCCTCTTGTTAACTCTCAGTTTGCCAAGGAACACTAAAAAGTTTCATATTAGTAGAATTAAGTATGGGAGATCATGTCGAAAGTAGCTTAACAATGAAGTGCTTATTGACATCCACATCAATAGATCAAGACTATCAAAACACTATTATTCCATTCATTGTCTTTCAAGAAAATTCATGTAGTAGTAACGAACCATGCCAAAGACTCTTTGTGTGAATATTCTTTCAAATATAGTTTCCAACAAGGATCATTTAAAGAATTTTTAGCAATATGTTGCACAACCTTCAACCAATAATTTTTCCCATTACGGTAACCGTTGTTACCCATGTCATCAACTCAATAGCCAAATCAGAAGTTGTATCATTGATTGTTCTTAGGCCAGCGGAGTTGTTGGCATTTCAAAGGTGTGCATCAAAAATATATATATAACCTTTAAGAAATAACATATTTTGACTCACAACTTTCAGCTTTGGCATGCATCTCAATTACCATTAGACTTCATTTCAATCAAACAACTCCTTTTAAAAGTTCCATCAAGTCTATCAATATATCTATGGGATTAAGTATCTTCAGTGGTAAACTCTTAAGACAATCACTCAACATACAAGTCATAAATTGGGGACTTTTTCTTTTTGTACTTGTTTGGCAATATTATTTCCAAGGCAAGACTCGGTTAGCTACAAGAACTAGAGCAAAAGCTTCCAAAACTAATTATCCATACAAATAAAAAGCTTTACTCTGGCTATTTTGAATTACTCCCACTAGCATAGCATCTTAACAAATCAACTAACTAGGATAAAAATTTCAAATTTCTAAAGTCGGACACATATGACATACATATCATGAGTGACTTCACCGGTTCTCTTCCTTATGGGGATGTGTTCCATCAAAACTCAAATCAAATCACTCTCATAATAATATTGAAGCAAAGAGGCAATAGGAAAATCCACTTTCACGGAAAAAGGATAAAAGGGAAAATATTTTTGTATTTTAGAGGATGGGGATTAGAGAATAGAAAAGACTTGCGACCAATCAAGATACTAGGAAAATAAAATAAAAAACAAAATAAAAACGAAAAGCAAAGTGTTGGAAATATACCAAGACGAATGTTTCAAAGCTCGCAGAGGTAGAGTACAACCTCATTATTACACAAATATAAATACTTAGGAATCACATCCCCAAGATTAGACTTTTGCAAGACCTTTTGTTTCTCATTGTGGTGGGGGTGGATAATCTCCCAAGTTCCATTGGCTGCTCCAATTGGTGAACTGGGTTGAGAGGTTCGTGGTGGCGTCTTGAAGGTTGATGGAGAGGTTGCTCATGATCTGGATATTTCCTTCGAGCGTGTAATGTCTTCATAGGTAGTGTAGTAGTTTGGTGGCTACTACTCCTATTTAGGGCCTTGTTGTTTTAATTCTTCATCTTCTCCTTCTTCATCCACGGGTATTTCTTGTTGGGGTAGTCTTGTTTCAACCTGCGCGTCATAACACAAAGATCCATTCTTGATAGAAAATAAACCATTAGGCAAAGGAGCAGGGATCATGTGATAGGCTCCTAGTATATCAAAGAAGTATCTACCATTTAATTTAGAAATCATACCACAAGCTTTGAGAGTACAGAAACCGAGACGATGAACAGCTACCAACGGTAGGATATTACCTAGGTTGGTGTGGAGTGCTCGAGCGAGAGTAGTGACAACTCCTCCTTTGCATATGTGACCATAGATTTGAAGAGCTTTATGCTTAAGATAAAACACGAGAATAGCACCCAAATTGTGCGTTAAGTTACCGTTGGGAAAAGTAGATCTCTTGAGGATCATCATGTCCTCTTCATTGACCCTAGTAAACTCACCACATGCCTAAAAATTGGTAGCAATAATATAGCACAAATAACAAACAATAGGACACTCAATTTTATTACTCTTGGGTGTAGTTGAAAGAACTCTCATAGAGTTAAAATATTCAAAGAGCATAGGACTCAAAATGAAATTAGTGGAGTAGATGTAGGTGGTGTTGTTAGCAACCCAAAACATTGACCCTGTTGATAGAGTGATAAGTCATACTCAAGATTCATTAGACAGAAGGTGATGTGATCAACTCCTAGGTTATCTTCCTCAGAGCAATAGACTAGACACACCATATGCGACAAGAAGCTGAGGAACTCAAGTGTCAATCGGCGATAAGAGGCAACGTCCTAAAAAATAGAGTGAAGCAAACCAACATTGTTGCATAGTAAATTGAAATCATGGCCAAAACCTAGTTGGTTAAGAGTATAAGGACACGCCCATTTGCACTACAAGAAATCTGGTGATACATGACCCTTCATATTGGTCACTGTAAGGTCATAGTTTTTAATTTGTGACCTTTTTGTGACCAAATACAGAAGGTCAAAAGCTGAGCCTCACTAATTAAACACCATGAAATTTTTTTTTGAATTAGCCATAGACGTCTATGACCAATACAGTTGGTCACAGATTTTATGACCAACTGTATTGGTCACAGACTGTCTGCCATGTCCACATCAGAGCCTATGTGGCCGATCCTACATGGCAAATCTGTGACTAATTCGAAAGGTCGTCGATCAGATTTAGCCCAGTCCAGTTTGGTGCTTCACATGGACCGAGCCCAATAATTACACAAATCTTGGCCTTTTAATGTGCATTTTCTTTTGGGCTTTGTCCTTTCTAAGGTCCATTTTGATTGAGATTTTTGGGCCTTTTATGGTTAATTTATTTTTTATTCTCAGCCATTTTATTCTGATATTTTCGAAATTGCACATTATTTAGTCCACTACTATATGGGCCGAGGCCTTTTTAAGATCAAGTTACTATTCCAGTACGTACTGTCAGGGCCGAGTCCTTTTTAAGATCACGATACAATCTTGTCCAGTACAGGTGCCAGACATTTCTAAAACACACATAGAGCCAATCAGCCCAGTAATATTTCAAATAGTACTTACACAACAAGAGGGCTTTCTAAGAGAAAGCTCCAGCCAAAACAGCCAAGCAATATTTGAAATAATATATAACTTGACACGACAATAGAACATCTAAACTTTCGACTTTCAGCTCAACAAGGAGACCTCCAGGTCATCTCAGGTTCTCGCCGGCAGCGCCATCAGCTCCGTGTGCTTCACGCCAGCAGCACACAGGAGGCATAACATAGACCTGCAGCAGCTCTGACAACTCGTCAACAACATCAACCTGTAGCTCGTCGTTGTCCTTCACGTTCTCCCTAAGTCAGGAAGAGGGCACTAACCTCCTGCTAGTCGGTGCCGTCATCACCTTGCTCCAGTTCAGCCACATCTCAAATAATAGAGGAAACAGATTAGTCTAGTATTAATATAAATAGTAGCAGAAATTGCATTATGAGAAACACAAAGCACCAATGCAATATCTACATATATGGAAGTCCAGGATAAATTTCACAAGCATACAATCAAGACAGGGTAGAAGCATGATTGAGAATGTGACATAGAAGATCACAGTACAGGTTTTACCAAGTATAGCTAAGTATAGGGCATAATAACAAGAAATGCAAGCAGTTTGGACACGTGACTGCAGTTTTCAAGCCAAGGAAATAAGAAACATGTATCAGTTCGTAGTTTATAAAATATAACACATGATGACATCGTGCTACTTCTCAGCTCAGATGCCAGCCCCCAGTTGTCCCTGGCTTCCTCGTGTCCGTCATAGGAAAGCAGCAACACCCAGGGTCACTGCTGGGTGCAGTCCTTGAGACATTAAAGATTCAGACCAACCCTGGCTCGTCATCACACTTCACTCATCATAAACGCAATAGAAAGGAAAACGAGTATGCATCAGCAATTGGATGTCGCTGGCAGATCTCACCAGGTGATTAGGAGTATCTAGTCGAGGTTGTTGAGCATGTTGATGAACATCTTGTAGTTGGTGTCCAGTTACCTCAAACAACAATGAATAAACACAGAGTTTAGTTTCATGAACTCTAAAGCATAAACTAGGACGACAACCACTAAGCTGAAAGTTTTAGATATATGCCCAAGTACTAGTAGACCAATGTGATATGCAATGTGACATTGATGGTGAACATGAAGCTACAATGTGCCCATCTCAGCATAAGGCTAACAGACCAAACAAATAATAATAATAGACAGTGCAGTTGATATGAGGCGTGTGGACATGACAGATTCATGTTAACATAATTAAAAAATAGATGTTGTTGCAGGTCAAAATAAGTAAAACTTAATCTAGCAAATCTAAATACACATACAACATGAAGGCAGGGTATGTAGATACAATAATGAAACAAGTATCATAGGCTAACAAATGATCAGAAATGATCATAGGGTAACAAATTTGATTTATATAACATGTATCATAGGCTAACAAATGGTCTGAAATGTGATAAATAAGAACAGGATATTAACAACAACCAAACCTCAAATCAGGACATCTACATAGTATCAAAGCATACTAGAGACAACAAGAATCAATCAACAAAAGTAGTACCACCGCCCGTAGATCTACTCCAAACCACTAAGCGATCGAGGGGAACCTACGATATTCGATCTACGATACAACTATAGACGGTCAAGGAACAAGAACAGGAGAGCACCTCGTAGGAGAGCATAGTCAGGAAGCGCGCCGGCGTGGCAGGGTGTCGACGAAGGGGGTGAGGCACAACCAGGACATTCCGACCTGGTTCACGAAGTTGTCGGTGTAGAAGTCCTTGTAGAAGTTGTCGGTGTAGAAGCCTAGCAGGTCCTCCCACCGGTGTTGATGAGGAAGACCCATGTGGATGGGATCTGGTTGAGGATGGCACCGAACACGGAGCAATAGGGGCCAGACAGTGCTCCCACCGACGTCGGTGCGGAGGCTCGTGTCGCACCCTCGCACCCGGTGGCGACTGGAGAGAGAGATCTTGTGGGGAGGGAGGAGGAGATCTTGTGGGTGTCATGGTGGGAGAAGGGGATGAAGGGGAGCGAGCTCGGCGGCTGTCGATGGCGGTGGGTCTGAGCGGGATAAGGGTTTGAGGGGCTGGGAGTGGGAAGGGGATCCCTCTCCATCGTGATCTGGATGGGTGGCATCATGGCGGCGGTGGAGAGTGGAGAGCTAGGGTTTGAGGGGAGCTTTTGGGCGTTGGATTGTGACCCTATGGACGGCCAAGATCGAGCTTGGGAGGTTGATCTCTGGCATTGTGGTTCCTGCACTCTCATTGGTTGGAGAATGTGTCTAGAAATTCAATTGTCAAAAAGGGGTATTTTATGAAACAACCACCAAATGAAAGGTTCAAAATACTACAACAAATTTTTTCATAAATACTAGACCACATTGCATTGACAATTTCTCAACCGGGGTATCTAAAACTTTTCCATGCACCCCTCGCGAAAAAGACAAATTTCTGCCGAATCGGTAGGAAGTGGGTCCGGTTTGAACTATGGGTACATGATCTAAGGCTCATGATTTTTAGAAAAAAATCATTTCTATGTTCACAATATGTTGTTTTATTAGAGATCCAATGCAAGTTCAGCGAGGGTCATCCCCTAGCTAAGAACCTTCATGTCCGCCGTTTTGACCATAGTTTGAAACGGACATAAAAAATTGAAAAACGGTCCAAACCAGGTTAATCCTCCGCGTGGTATCGTATTATGTGACATAGTTGCAAATAAAAATACCAAACTTGGTATATTGCAAATATCTTGAAAAAACCTTCACAGAAATGACCTATCATGTTCGAGGTTTCATGGCTTTCAGGTCAAACGACCAATGTTATGGCCAGAATCACGACATAGTTTGTGATATTCTGCCCATATTGTGCATGCATGTGCATATTGAGATGGATAACAATATTGAAGGAGGAAGTTTTCCTTTTCGTCGCTCGAAAAATGTATTTTCCATTTTTCGAGTGTCAAAAAAGGGGTATTTTGTGAAACAACCACAAAATGAAAGCTTCAAAATACTACAACCCTATTTTTCATAAATACAAGACCACGTTGCATTGACAATGTCTTAACCGGGGTATCTAAAACTTTTCCGTGCACCCCTCGCAAAAAAGACAAATTCCTGCCGAATCAGTAGGAAGTGGGTCCAGTTTGAACTACGGGTACATGATCTAAGGCTCATGATTTTTTGAAAAAATCATTTCTAGGTTCACAATATACTGTTTTATTAGAGATCCAATGCAAGTTCAGCGAGGGTCATCCCCTAGCTAAGAACCTTCATGTCCGCCGTTTTGACCATAGTTTGAAACGGACATAAAAAATTGAAAAACGGTCCAAACCAGGTTAATCCTCCGCGTGGTATCGTATTATGTGACATAGTTGCAAATAAAAATACCAAACTTGGTATATTGCAAATATCTTGAAAAAACCTTCACAGAAATGACCTATCATGTTCGAGGTTTCATGGCTTTTAGGTCAAACGACCAATGTTATGGCTAGAATCACGACATAGTTTGTGATATTCTGCCCATATTGTGCATGCATGTGCATATTGAGATGGATAACAATATTGAAGAGGAAGTTTTCCTTTTCGTCGCTCGAAAAATGCATTTTCCATTTTTCGAGTGTCAAAAAATGGGTATTTTGTGAAACAACCACCAAATGAAAACTTCAAAATACTACAACCCTATTTTTCATAAATACAAGACCACGTTGCATTGACAATGTCCCAACCGGGGTATCTAAAAATTTTCCGTGCACCCCTCGCAAAAAGGACAAATTCCTACCGAATCAGTAGGAAGTGGGTCCAGTTTGAACTACGGGTACATGATCTAAGGCTCATGATTTTTTGAAAAAATCATTTCTAGGTTCACAATATACTGTTTTATTAGAGATCCAATGCAAGTTCAGCGAGGGTCATCCCCTAGCTAAGAACATTCATGCCCACCGTTTTGACCATAGTTTGAAACGGGCATAAAAATTTCAAAAACGGTCCAAACAAGGTTAATCCTCCGCGTGGTATCGTATTATGTGACATAATTGCAAGGAAAAATACCAAACTTGGTATATTGCAAATATCTTGAAAAAACCTTCAGATAAATGACCTATCATGTTCGAGGTTTCATGGCTTTCAGGTCAAACGACCAATGTTATGGCCAGAATCGCGACATAGTTTGTGATATTCTGCCCATATTGTGCATGCATGTGTATATTGAGATGGCTAACAATATTTAAGGAGGAAGTTTTCCTTTTTGTCGCTCGAAAAATGCATTTTCCATTTTTCGAGTGCCAAAAAAGAGGTATTTTGTGAAACAACCACCAAATGAAAGCTTCAAAATACTACAACCCTATTTTTCATAAATACAAGACCACGTTGCATTGACAATGTCCCAACCGGGGTATCTAAAACTTTTCCATGCACCCCTCGCAAAAAAGACAAATTTCTGCCGAATCAGTAGGAAGTGGGTCCAGTTTGAACTACGGGTACATGATCTAAGGCTCATGATTTTTTGAAAAAATCATTTCTATGTACACAATATACTGTTTTATTAGAGATCCAATGCAAGTTCAGCGAGGGTCATCCCCTAGCTAAGAACCTTCATGCCCGCCATTTTGACCATAGTTTGAAACAGGCATAAAAAATTCAAAAACGGTCCAAACAAGGTTAATCCTCCGCGTGGTATCGTATTATGTGAAATAAGAGAAATAAGATTTTTGGTTTAGGTTTACCTCCTCTTGGGGGGTTAATGTTGTGGACGAACATGTGGTACTAGCGGGCGGTACAGTCACAACCCGCCCGTACTGGGTGTCGTTACCTTGGACCAACCAATACTCCAGGCTATGCACTCGGTACGGGCGCGCAGTACGGTCGCACGCCCCAATACTGCAGGTCGTTAAGTGCTTAGTATCTTTTCTTAATTTCTAATGTTTTCCTCCAGGGTACGGTATGTGCGCCCGGTACGAGCGTCTTCGTTCCTATGGCAGGTCGTTAAAGGCTGTGTTTCCTGGAACAAAAATTTGAGAATTTATTCGTTTGTGTCGAAATATGGTATGCGCGCATGGTACAGCCAGACCCTGCCATACTGCTGGTCGTAAAAGCCTCTAAAAACATCAAAAACTCAAAGATTTTCAGTAGAAAGTTCATACGCCTTTGAACATTTATTTAACCAAAAGAATGACAGAAAAATACTTCAATAAAATTGTAATACCTTCTTTGGCCAAGTGTTAGAAAATACTCCCTCCTTGCCATAATACAGTGCATATAAGAATTTTAGAAAGTCAAAATTCATAAACTTTGACCAAGTTTATTGAGAAAAATATCTATATCTATAATACTAAATATAGTCCATATGAAAATATATATCATGATGGATCTAATGGTATTGATTTGGTATTCATACTTGATCAAACATGACATCGTTGTACTTTTTAAATTCTTATATGCACTATATTTTGGCAAGGAGGGAGTATCATAGAATGAGGTTACCTTGATTTCTTATCCTCTCTTCAAAGGATCTTCTTGAACGCTCCTTATTAAAAACAAATAAAAAACAATTCAAAATGAAAAACAAACATAAGTAAAACTTTATTTCACATGTGTTGCCTCCCATGAAGCACTTCTAGTTAAGGTCAATTAGCTTGACCAAATTGTTAATCATTTGGGTTTTGGAAGCGGAACACCCACTCCAAAATACTTAGCTTTGAAAGTAATGACACCATCATCATTTTTTTGATCCCAATAGCTTGTTTATAAGTTCAATCAGCAAGATGGAGTCTCATTTCAGTAGTTGCAAATGGCCCTAGGTTTAGTTTATCAAATAAACTTTTAGAAATTGCTCAAACAGTTGAACCAAGATCACAAAGTGTAGCTAATTCATTAACTCCTATTTTAATTTTAATAGCAGGCTCAAAGATATCATCAAGATTAGCTAGAAGTTTATTGGCTAGCCTTTATATTCCATCTCTAAATAACGTACCTTTGATGCTACTTCTTATATAAATTGTTGGTACATGACATTGTTACCTTGTTAAGTACAAAGATTTTTCACGGTAATCATCTTCATAAGATCTTCCACGTTATAGTCTAGTAAAGACGCATTGCTATAGTCTAACTCTTTAGGCTTCTCATATTTTTCATCTACCCTCATCATCTTGAGGTCTTCCATTGGGTTTGGCTCGGGCTTTCCCGCAAATATTGCAAGTATGACAGTTTGACTCTCGGCTATCTTGCCCAATTATGCTTCCATGGTCTTGATTCTTTCCTGTAGAGCCTGCACACCATTTCTAATACCAACGACCTGGTTAGATAATTTACCAATAATATTCTCATTGTTCTTCATTATTTTAGTAAGCACATTATTTTGATTAGTTTGTTCTTGCATAAAGGTTTTAAAATAATTCTCAAAATGGAGAGTACCATGATTTGGTCCATTATGATTATTGAAGTTATTATTATTTGGAGCACCTGTAGGATTAGAATATTG
Source organism: Avena eriantha (assembly GCA_910589775.1). Taxonomy (NCBI): domain Eukaryota; kingdom Viridiplantae; phylum Streptophyta; class Magnoliopsida; order Poales; family Poaceae; genus Avena; species Avena eriantha. The sequence continues at coordinate 151,840,303 of OU342746.1, read as the reverse complement.
TTTTTGAAAGTTTGAGCCATTTTTCTTACTCTTCCATACAAGGTTATAAAGATTACAAGCTATAAAATTGACTTCATTAGTATCGGTAGTGATAACATTAACTTCAGTATCTTCCTTAACATTTACAATATTTGAAAGCTCATCTACCTTTAAAGTAAGCTCTTCATTGTGCTCCTCGGTGATTGAATTCACCCTTTTTGAGGAGGTTCTCTCTACATGCCATTGGGCATGGTTGCTTTGCATATCATCAAGAAGTTGTTTTGCAACATTCACTTTTTCCCCATGAAGGTTCCTCCTATCATGGTATCTAGCATAGACTTAGACATTGGGTTAAGAGAATTATAAAATAAATGTAAAATAAGACATTCTTCCATCCCATGGCTAGGATAGTTCATGAACACTTCTATCATTCTCTCCCAAGCAAGCGCTAGTGGATCACTGTCTTCTTGTCTAAAGCTAGTTATGTTGGATCTTAACTGCATAGTCTTAGCAGGATGGAAAAAATTATTCATAAAAAGATTAGTACATTCCTCCCAAGATGTAATAGTGCCTTTAGGAAAAGCTAGCAACCAATCATTAGCCTTTCCTCTTAAAGAGAAAGGAAATAAGTGTAATTTTACAGCATTGGGGTCAACATATTTTATGCGCATGATGTCACATGTATCAGTGAACGTGTTTAGGTGCAGACCTGAATCCTCAGCAGCTAAGCTTAGGCTTAATTTCATAAGTTTCCACTCCAATAGCAGGATGAGTAATAGATGCATGAATAACATCATCATTGGGAGTAGCATACTCCCCAAGTTTCTTTTGAGCCATGGCTCATTTCTTTTTGGTAGTTTTGGAACAAGAGAAACAAATAAGTAAGTAACTATTTTTTTGGATTTTCAATAGATAATAAAAAGTAAACTAATAACAAGAAATAAACAAAAATCAAAAATAAAACTAAAATCAAGGTCTCTAGTGACCTCACCCGTATATTGAATTGCTTCCTCAACAAGGATGCTAGAAAATGGGTTGATACCTTCGATCCGGAGTACAGATGTAGTATAGTATCTTTTACCTAGTAGACCTAGTTTTATCGATCCTTGGGAAACAATTGTTGTATGGAAAATATAAGGAACTCTTACAAGACTTTGTTTACTCGTTTTACTTTATGTTACTCGACCTTTCTAGTTTACTTTGAATATTTGATTGTTGCAATGGATGGAAATAGGCCAGGGTTGAACATACACCTGCAACTGCACATACATATGGGATAAAGATAATAATAAGCACATTCATGTGTGAAATGATATAATATAGATAGGTTTGTGGGCAGCACATCCATAAACACTAAAGCCCCAGCGAGCCATAAGCATAGAAATAGTCTTTTGATCCAGCCGTTATACCATGAAGCCCCAGGCTATAACAATTATTAAGTAAAATACAGATCAAAGCATTAAGAATAGTGATGTTGCTGTTACTCCCAAGTGGTTCCCTAAACGAAGACTCTACTCCCCTTTCTATCACTAGGTTTCATGTGAAGTCGTCGTTCAACACTCATCTCACCTAGAGCCTTTATCAATCCATGGGATCTTGGGTACCTACAAGTCCATGGATCAATACAAGAGACAAACAAACAAAGATACATATCTCCTATTAAATAACCACAGAATATATAATCGCTGTGAGGTGTCAACTCGACCCGCAACCTGTGAGGACTACTCACTCATAAAAATAAGGTCAAGTATAGAAAAAATTATGTAAATACTTACTGAAATCAAATATTCTTACAATGGTCGCCAAATCACAAGGAGATCTCAAGTACAAGATAATTAAGGATGGAAATTTTAGCCACAGGTACCTGCGGGTACCGTACCCGCATGGGCAGGGTATGGGCACACTTCTATATCCATAGGTAATACCCATATCCTACCCGTTAAGTTGCGGGTACGGGCACGAGTATAGACTTATACCCATGGGTATACCCATATCCTACCCATTTAAACTGGCATGTAGAGTTTCTACTTATGCAGCCAAGAAGCCTAGGGACGAGTATGAGATTGTGAGTTCTAAACATTGATAATTTCATGTACTCATCTACATATTATTGAGTACAGATAACTTTTTTGTCCAATATTCTATTAATAAATATAAAATTGTGAATAACTTGTGTACTTATGGATCTACCCACTAGGTACCCAACGGATATGGGTATCTGTCGGGTGTGGTATGGGTAAAGTTTTGTACCTGTGATTACGGGTATGGGTAAAGATTTGTACCCATTGACTACGTAGGTATGGGCATGGTATTGACCTACCCTGCCCATACCCTACCCATTGCCATCTTCAAAGATAATATCTATGGATATGGAGTGGATGGAGTATGGAGAGGATGAAGTATGGTGGTGGATCTTTGGTGGTGTTGTGATGCAATCTGACAATGGCGGCTCCCTACACGATGATTAGAGCCTTGAAATATATAGGAATCTTCACGAAAGTTGTAGTGGTTTACCTAACAAAGCAGGCACCACACCTTACGGGCGGCCCGTACGAGTGGGCCTTGCCCGTACAGCTGGTCGTTAAGCTTGTAGACGAATCCTTTTCGTCCCTAGTTAGCTTGGCCGAATTGGTAACATGATAATCTTCAATGAATGATCATGATTTCTCCTTAAACGTGTGATTTACTACACAACACAAATTAAAACCAAGGATTGCACATCTTTGTAATAACTAGTCATTGGTAGCAAGGCTAGAGATATTCTTGGTCAATTACATGACTTAAAATGCGATTTAAACATGGAGAAAGATGGCTATTTTCACAGCCATCAGGCATTCAAAGCATTGGACTAAAATTTTGATCAACATCTTTGATGCAGGAATAGGAGAATTTGGCAAAATCATATGAGGAAGGATGTCCAAAAAACCATTTTAAAGAGAAAGTTTTCCTTATGTTTGTTATAACAACAATACGAGATACTTGGAAGCTCTCATGACAATATATGCTCATAATGGCATCATGGTTGCACACAAAACATCGGAAAGAGGAACTGTTCAACATTGTTTTTGCAACACACAAAGCATCAACATCCAATAGCAAATAAACACAATTATCACAAGGTGAAATAATACCATCAACATGCTTGCAAGAAAACCATAGGAAAGACCAGTTTGTCAACATGAAAGATGAAAAGAATGAAAAAGTTATTAGAGTTGGGTTCGGTCTTGAATTCACATGGAGGATGCTCTCAAGAGCTTGTTTTGTCAACTCGTTCTCAACCGAGGTTGACAATATACTGCGGGTACCTACACACAACATAGATAAAACGAAGAACGTGTGTGCATGGTAGATAAACACATCATCCATCATGATATTTCTTTTCTTATGCACATCACCATTAGTGCCAATCAAATGTAAATTATATGCATGGTGAATATGCAAGTGGGGAACATGCTTATCATGGAAATCATCAAATTCTCCAAAAGTTTAGAATGATATGGGGCAATCTCATTATAAACCATATGATAAGTATTTTTGCAAGAAAATCAAGTGAAAGAGAAATTATTCATCTTATTGCAAGAAATGGGAGAAATTGAATAACGATCATGACAAAGCATATCCGAAGCAATAGCATGGTTGCCAACAAACATATGGAAATAGAAATTATTCATCAATTTTGTCGCAACAAATTTATAGCATGGCATGTCTATGGCAACATCATCACAATCAAATAATTTCACATGATCAACATTATGAAGACAAGGTATCACATGGAAATACGAATTCAATCATATGCAATGTCACAAGTATTATCCATAGCATGCCAATCATCACAATTCATCATGTCCACTAGTGGGAACATGGCATCACCAACACCCTTATTTTTACCTTGTTCTTATCTCTCATATGAAGTGGGTGTTGTCGTAGTACTATCCTCCATGTGGCCGACTTCATCTTCTTGATTTATCCATGGCATAGAATCATCTCCATCTTCTCCAAATAATGGGTTAGTGAACCACCTTGTGGCTTCTTGATTCTTGTAACCTAGCACATCATGAGAAAATACACTATAGGTAGAGGGTAAGTCGTTAGAAAACAAAATGGTCACACTTTACCTATCAACTACAACTTTCAACTCACTCGGTGTATCACTCATGACCTCCAAATGGAAGCACTCAATCTCACGTATGGTGGAGTCACTCATCTCAATCTTTCTTTCACTCAAGTGGGCTAAGTGGCTCTCATACTCACATGGTATTGGTACCACATCATAACTCAAGAATATAGGGATAGGCTCAGTTTTCTCAACTCCATGTGCCTCCTTTGGTGAAGGGAAAGTACCATGCTCACCATCATGAACATTGTCTCCATCTTCTCCTTTGGATGCCACTGTGGTGGTGGCACTCGTAGAGGAAGGATTGGTCCTTGACGCCATCTTCGCCATTTCATCCAATTGTTGGCAAAGTAACTCTTTTCTTCTATCTCTTGGGGGGTCATATTTTTGATGGCCTCGTCCAACTTGGCGAAGTAGAGGTCCATCTCTTACTTGTATGACCTTCTTGGAGTGCTTGACAAACAAGTTGCGTTGAAGTTCTTCTAGTTGGATACTTCATCTTGGACTTGAAGTTTTGGCATTGAAGCTTGATGGCATGGAATAAGGCTTGCTTCGTTGTCCTCTAGGTAGCTCTCTAGGCGAAGAAGCCTTAGGATCCTTATTATTTCTTCGTCATCAAGGCATGCAATATGGTGATGAAGATCAATGGTGTGCCTTGACAATGGATCATGTTGGTGACGCTCTTGATTCTTCCTATGACCGCCTCCATGATGATGATCATGCTCATATGTAGTATTCGTATGATTTAGGCACCTTCTTGAGCTTGATGGATAATTATGGATGGTGCTCATCACGTATTCTTCGTCTTCATGGTGAATATGTCATTGACGATGTCTTATATCATCTTTATGTTGGTGATAACCATGAAGGACATATGTTGATGAAGATTTTTTTTCATGGCACCTCTTGTGGAATATAATGTTGGGTGCCAATCTTATTGGAGGTGGTAACACTTGTTGCCTTAGAGGTGGTGTCACTTGATTCCTTGGAGGTGGTGGCGTGATGACTGCAAGTACACAGATCAATTGTAGGTAGTTTAATAATAAGAGTATTGAACCCACAGTGAGCTATTTGCTTAAGTCTTTATGCCCCTTGTCACTATATACCAAAGGATACTTGCAAGTTGCCTTTGATCTCAAGTAAAAGGCGTTTTCAAAGAGAGTTCTATTTGTAAGCAATAAAGTAAAGAAAACAAATAAAAAAGTAACAAGTGCATTGGGATTAGTGTTGGAACTCAATAAGGCTAAAATGATCTTGGGGATGTAGGATACACAACTAGCATATGATGATTACTTATAATTAGGATAACCTATATCTTTCATGATGATTTGTGTGGAGAGAGTTCCATAATAAGATGTTCACCAACAAGTCTCGTTAGTAAGACACTTCTATGAGTCTTGTGGTTAGGTCACCTCTAAATAACCAATGCGATGCCTGCGAGCAAGTCACTTCTACAGACCACCACAATAAAGGGATTCCCATGGATATCGTTATAAGCTTAGTGAATCTCTCTTTTATCCCCTTTGACCGTGTAGGTTATAAGCCAATTCTTGCAGTCACAAAGTAGCACCGGACATACTCCCATACACGTCCTAAGGGTATTTCCCTTTCTTTAGTCCTGAAGGCAAATGTTATGCGGTTGACTTCACATACCATCTAAAGAGCGAGATCTAATGCAATATCATAGATCAAGTAAAGATCAAAGACCAAAGTTTCAGATCATCTTTATTTCTTTTCATAATAATTCTATCGTTTCTCCATCTCCACAAGAACAAAGGGAACTACTCACACATGGAAGCAATCAACACCATAATCATATTCATATGGCTGGATTGAAAGTGCAAAGGTAAAATAAAGTGCAAAACCACAACTGTATTTGGAATTACAACAAGATCTAAATGGACAAGAGAAGGGATAATGGTGACGATGGAGATGTTGTAACATCCCAATTTCTACAACCTTGATTAATTGTCCAGAATGCAAAAATCAAGGGGAACAAAACTTTTTTTGCCTAATGGTGAAGTGTTTGCTTGTTGTTTGGATATGCTTATGCATATTTATGTGTATTAGATGACATACTCCCTTACCTTAACACTAGTTGACAAAAGCTACTTCCCAAAATAGTTGGCTCATTTTACATAATCTCAAATGTTCTGGCATTTCAAAACCTAAGCCAAGAAGCCTTTGCAAACCAACCATTTTAGTAGCTTCTATTGATAAAACTATGGAGATCTATATAACATAATCTCCTTATGTTTTCAAGACAGAACCTTGAACTATTCTTATCCCTAGTGTTTTCCCAAAAACTCTCTTTAAAGATTTGAATTCTACTCTTGGTAGAGATACCAAGGACCTTAACTTGTTCAAACTCCAACCTATTTCAAAATACCCATTTTAACCTCAAGCTAAGCTTGGTGGTAACCCTAGTATTAGTTGATTTGTTTGTAAGATGAGTTGCCTTGATCTGCTATTTGAACTGTCTGCTTAGGAGATAGTATGAGCTACTCTAGGAGATCATCACTAGGATAAAGATGTTCCCAAATCATCACTTCCTAAGGAAAAATAAAATCTGGATCTGATCCCTAGCTACTCAGTAGTCATCTAAAAACCTTAACCAGATCATCTCTGAAGTGATCTACTTCTACAAGCTTCCAAGTCAATGGAGACCAATATCAAGCAAGGATACTTTCTACTCAATCAACACTTCAACATCAACCTCTTGATGATGCTTTGGTACCTTGCCATCCATCAAAATTATCACCACCCTCATTCTAGTCAAAAATCCTAAATCTGCCAAATTTGGCTAAGTCTGGAAATCTGTTCCCAACATCACCTTTTGAATGTCTCCCTTTCTCAACCCTTGTGCATTTATGGTAATGCACTTGAACCCTCTTGTTAAAAATCCTAAGGACTACCAAGGTCCACTTTTGCCCTTGGTTATATCATCCTCCAACCCACTAGTTATTGATGGTTTTGCAGGCAAGATAATAACTTTTCCTGCAAATCTAGTCATCATGCCAACTTTGCTAGAAGCTCACACCACCATCCAACCTTCTATGGACCAACTCTTTGCATGGTTGTGTTCTACTCATATAGGTATATCCTTACATACTTCACTTGATCCTAGTGGATCTTGGTGCTGCTTAAACCCACAACGTTTTGAAGGCTAGTTGATAATCTGCTTTGGCAGGCTTATTTTATTCAAAGTTTGAAAGCCTGTCTTGGTGAGCTCAAGTAGGATAAAGCTAAAACCTCTGCACCATTGCAATATAAATCACTTTGTCTAACCATCCATATGTTCCATTCCCCAAGGGGAGCCTTGAGCTCCAAGATCTAGCAAGGTTTTGGTGGCATGAAAACAATCTTACCCAAGATCCTTAAATCTCTAGTTTTCACCAAAATCATCTTGGATTCCCCAATACCAAGGTTGAAAATGCTTGATACACCTTGTCTACATCATCTACCTTGATCATCAAGATTTATAAAATATTTTCCATGATTATTATGGCCCCAAATCCATTTAACTTCTTTAATAGGCAAATTCTTCAAAATCTCTTCCATTAGGGAAAGTTTGGTTTTTACAAAAACACTTCCCCAAATCTAAGCACTTTTGAGACCCATATATCATACCCTATCTTCCCACTTCAAAAATAAATATTCTTGAAGAGCTTTATTATTTCTTTTTGCCCATTTTCTTAAATGGCTGAAACAAGAAATACTTCTTTAAAAATACTTTCGCACCTCAATAAATCCCAATAAAATTCCCCAAGGTGTAATATGGTATCTAGGACCATCTCACATCAAAAACTCCACTTGTCCAATGTAAATTTATCAAATGATCCTCTAGAAACTACTTTTGCAGTTTTAGAATAAAGGTATTTAAGTGGACTTTAAATCTTTAGAAAAATCCCAAATAAATCCTGGATAACTACCTTGAACTCATCTATCTACCAGTACCTTTCACTCATCTTGCCTAGATCAATTCAAGTATTGTCTTCATAGTCATCAACTTTGCCAATATTGGGTTATGATCAAAACCCTACACTAATACTCCATCAAACCTCAGCAACCTTCACCAAAAGCCTCAATAACACCCAGCATTCATCCCTGGGCGACCATCACTCTAGCATCTTGTCCTTTAGTGTTTGGACACTAGTACTCAACCCCAGGTGGGTGACTTAACTTGCAAAACTTCTTTAATTAGCTTGCAGCAACTCCCCTGCCTCTCCCAGCCCTGGTGCACGACTCTAGTACCCCCACACACCTCTCCACCGCCCACACTGCCCAATGGCAAGGCCATGGACGATGTCCAAGTTCCCCCATGCACCAAGCTCCGCATGGACCTCTCCCTTTGGTTTAAAGGGCTAGAGACCAGCACAACCCTCCCCTCTGCTCTCAGACCACTCCTACCCTATCCCCTCACCCCTCTCGAGCTCCTGATCCAGATATCGAGCTCCCATGGCCATGGAGGAGAAGAAACTCTCCTCTCGGCCTCCCTCGAGAAATGGGGTGCATGGTCTATGTCAATCCTCCCCAGCACCTTAGTTACGCTCCATAGACCTCCTCCAGCTCCCCTGGACCCTCCCTACCGAAGCCCTGCTCTCCCAGCACCATGGAGAGGGATAGCTTCTCCCCTTCGGTCTCCCACAACCTCTCAAAGTGGAGGTAGTTTCCCCGTCTCTATCTCACTGCATGTCACTTCACCGAGTCCCCCTCACCCCCTGCATCTCACCCCATTTTTCTTTTGGCCCAGGACCACCTCCTCGAAGCTACACCGACGTGCTCCGGCGAGCTAGCCTCAGTCGTCTTCGCGCGAGCATCACCCCGGCGTCAAACCCCACCATGCAGCCCCTCGATGTGCTCCCCTCGGTGCGCCGCATCGATCTACAGCCTCGGCTACATCTCCTCGTGCCCGCAGGTGAGCTACTGAGCCCTTCTGCCGCCGCCTAGGGTTTCCGCGCCACCGGTGGAGTCCGTCAGAGAAGACGACGGTGGACCGTCTGTGTCTACTTAATTGGACGGCCCCGAGCCTCCTTGCCACTTCAGTGCTCCCCCTCCATGACAGGCGAGGCCCGCAAGCCAGTTTAACCCGCGGTCTCCCGCGCTCCTGGGAGGGGCAGTTGGGCCGGCCCAGTACTTGGTAGCTGGGCCTGGTCAGTTTTGGCCTGCCCGGAGTTTTCCTTTATTATTTATACTATAGATCTATTAAATAGCTGCTCAATTTAAATTGTATTGAAAATATCAAATACCTCCAAATGACCTGATACAAATTTCTTATGACCCCTTAGGGTTTTGTCTATCCAGCTGTACCATAAGCTTAGCAAAATACCACTAATATCTCCTCTGTAGATTTATCTACCAAGAGGTATCTTTTCCAATAAATAAATTCCCCACAGAACTTCACCTGTCCAAAATGTAGGAAACCAAGTTCATTTGTAAGCATACCCTAAGGCCTACCATCTAGCTGTTATCTCATGCCAAGGTAAATAGTAGTTCGTCTGTAGTAAAAATAACAAAAACTATTACTTTCTGACTTAGATAAATTCTCCAGGTCAAACCAACAGAGGTATTGACCTAAATCCAACTCCCTGGAAGGTGGTACACTAAGGCCTATCCAAATCAGGAGCTCATGATTTATTGAGCCTTGGATATTTTTCTGTGAATTAAACTATTCTGTGCATGGTTTATTCACCCCTTAATTCGCTAGAGTAGTTATGCTAACCTAAAAATGCTGATTCCAATTTCTACAGAAAGGTATTCAAAGTACCTACCATGTGTCCTTGGAATCAAATCAAAATCTACTGTAAATTTAATCCGGTGAAAAAGACAAGTTGTGTACAGAACTTCCTGTGGGAATTTCCTGAGGGAATTCTGATAATTGTCTTGACCTGATTTCAACTCTTAGTGAACAAGTAAATGAAACCCTACTGAACCATCCAAGGAAATAATTTTTCGAGCTCCAGAACCTTTCTGGTGAATTATTTTCTAAAACTAGAGCCTTTAGCACTAGAATGTTCATAAGTATTTCAAGAAAAGTGATAAAATAGTGAAACCACTTTTGTTGGTTTCATATTATCAATACCTATCTGTCGGTATCATGTTTTTACAATGGTACCCTACAGAATATGGTCTTGCTCCCAAAATCCATCTCTTAGGTAGTTCTAGACTATAAATCCTAAGGGATTTTCTTTCACTTTTCAAGGCAGGGCCCTCTAAATCTCCTAATTCCAATCCTCTCAAAACCATTTGAATCTTAATCTGGTACTAGACATTTGTTTGTTGTATGTATGGTAGTTTGTATGCCTTGTGTTGATTGTGGTTTGGTGTGCTTGCATGTGCTTTCTTGACAACGATAGTTGCGGTGAAATCGGAGATCAGAAGATGGGTATTCTTATTGGTTATTATGGTTTTCTAAAGAAGAAGTCCAGGGACAATATTGCCATATTGCTGATCTCAGGAAAGCCACCTTCTTGCTCATAAGCCTTGTCCAACTATTTTACTTATGCATGCTTTACCAATTGTTTATTCAAATTGCATTGTTTTGCTATATAGTGAAGTGTATATATATACGGTAGTGGTTTGGCTCCTCCGAACTATTACACTTTGTACTAGTAAGTACAACCCCCTTGGTGACACCTACTGGTCCTTAGTAGAATAGATGGTGTATATCACCATAACCCTTTGGAGACCCGCGATTTAGCCGAAGCAAAGCTTGAGGATGGGAAGACCCCGGAAAAAATGTTTTACCAAATGTTTTATGATAAAACCTTGGTGAGGTGGGACCTCCCAAAAGATGTTGAGAACGAAAAAGGTTTTGTTTTACAAAATGCTGGAGGAAAACCGGAGGAAAAAGGTTTACGAAAATGCACCTGGTTCTCTACATGTTTTGCTAGAACAATTAACCATGTGCAACCACATTACTCTCGAATGGGACAGGGCTAGATTTGAAGGTTGTTTATTCCGGTATAAGCTGCAACGAAACTACTACAGGGGATCGGGGATCCCTGGACAGTGGGCCTTCTCTGATAAAGGTGGGACCTGGAGAAGGAACAAAGGGTCGGCAGGCCTCCACGCGTTACTATGGGCCCCTCATTGAAAGCGCACACTCTCAAGGAGTGGAAAAAGTGCTCTAGTTGGTCCTCGCCCGACGTCCCAGTTTTGAGGGGATTAACACCCATAGGGTAGGCACTTATATTGGAGTGGGCATCCGGAGAGTCTTGATCGGTTACTCGACCCACGATCGGTGAAGGTCAGGGTAGTGTACCCGGATGGTGTTGGTAATGTGTACAACCTCTGCAAAGTGTAAATCTATTCGAATAGCCACATACGCGGTCATGGATGGTTGGGAAGGTTGCTGTAGAGCGGTGCTGCTTTTGGTTTCAAAAAGGATTTCAGAAAGTAAATGACTTTGAAATGTTTTTACCATGGGATGGTCGAGAAGGATACCTACTTTGACCATGGGATGGTTAGAGGGGTATGGAAGGAGCTTGGTCGTGGGACGACCTGAGAACGGGAACAAATGGGTGACCCAGTCCTAATGTTTTCCCAAAACTTTTCTAAACGGTTTCCAAAATGGTTTACAAAAGTTTTTCAGCAAAGATATGTAGATTCTATATCTACAAGAGAAACTATTTGAGAAAAGAACCCCTCTTCGAGCCCTCCTACTACCACAGCCAAAATGCATATCCTTCTGTTATTAATATTTTTTTAAGGTGGTTTGCAAGTACATTCAAAGTACTCACTGGCATTGTCCCTGGCTATTAACTTGGTCAGATTCCAAGAAGATGGTGGTGATGGCGACTATGCGAGCTAGGATGTTCTCCCAGTCAGTTGCCTGTAGGTTAGGCATGGTTCAGGCTCTACGCTTGGTGAAGTTCCGCTGTTGTTTATTGATGTAGCCATAACGACATTTATGTAAGTCTTGTAATTCGGTATATTCTCGAATGATGTAATGATACTTGTCAGTTATGTGCCACGACTATCTGATCATGGGATCGTGGTTGTATGCATAATAGGGATTCTCAGAGGATTAATCCAGGGGCCCCATAGACTTGGTATCAGAGCCATCCTGACTACATGAGAACCTTAGTTAGCATGGTCGCTAGACATGAACCTTATTTTGAAAACCCCGGCTTTCGAAAACTAGTTTCCCAATGAGTTTCAAAAAGTTCTACTTCTTGTCTTACTCTAAGTAAATGCTTTCGAAAATGGTTTCCTCTATCCCTCGTCCAAACTTCAAACCTATGGATTCTAAATAACTAGGATCTAGAACCCGATGAGGACAACGAGAACAAGATGAAGACAAGCAAATACCATCAAGCACAAAGGAAACTACACTATCGCTCCACCCGCGGAATCCTCATAATCAGAAGAAATCAAGTGTTGCACTATCAAGAAGCATCCAAGATACGACGAAGGATTTGTCGGCAAGATAGTGACCCGGACCTGAAGAAAGATGGTGTCTAGGGTCAATAGTCCTAAGGATAGGAATCCCCAACATCGCGAGTAGTTAACTCCTTGGTCCATAGCATTGATCGTGTTTGCTTGCCTAAGTGCCTCCTTTGTTTCTTGAAGTGTGTTGTTTTCCGAGGACATTGCGATCCCCTCGCTCTGTCCGCCTTGTTTGTATGATCTAGTTTGCCCTGACCTCCCTAAAAATGTGACTCGAGGAGCGATAACCCACCTAGTACCTCAGGAAATCCCTGTGATAGCTGTCGGTAATAAGACCTAGACTAACCTCGAGAGCATATGAGAGGAAAGGCATCACAAGAACCAGGAGTTCGACATCGTCAAGCCAAAATCAACTCGGAGATTTCACCTCGGTAGGATGGCATACCTCGTCAAACTCAACTCGCAAGACTCGTCAATAGAACCACACTCCCTTGTTCCTCAGTCTACTACAGCAAAGATCCCGTTGAAGCCGGAAGTCAATCCTCAAAGGATCCCCAATACCTAGAAGAAACCACCTTATAAGTCAACCAAGACAAGAAGTGAAGACCTAACCACACTAACCCTTAGGGTATTAGAGGTTCCGACCGCCTCCGGAGACTACCTATTAGAGTCAAACCTATCCAAACCGATGGGAAGATCCTCCCGAGAAGGTCAGAACTGCCCCTGAAGCCAGATCATAAGGAAGTGTGAAGACCACGAGTCTACACCATCTTCGAGCAGAAACAATGCCAAGTGTTCAAGAGACTACCACCTCTCTAAAATAAGACGCCTCTACCCAGACGAAGCCCTATAAAGAAGAGTCGTAAACCACTAATTTACCTTGAGCTAACCACCCTAAAAGCTTCGTTAGGAAACCAGCCCTGCTAAGATTGATAAAATAAGGTGTCACTCGAAGACCCCAACCCAAGACTCCGGAAAGATACAGCCTCCTGCTAACAGCAAGTCAGCCTTCCAAGATCGAAGCTCCAAACCATTCTTGATGAACCTTAGTGAAGCTCTAAGAAGGAAAGAGTACGTGTTTCCACTCAATCTTCAGAAGACTGTCTACCAGAAGATACCTCATAAAATATTCCTAAATCCGAAGTCTTTCCGCCCAGCAACAACCCGTGAGTTACCCGATGAGAAACTAACTGAAGATTCTACAAAGTCCCTCCGCTACTTCAGCTGAAGACCCACCCGAAGGACCGCCGAACCTCTAAACCCTATGTTCCCTAAAGCTCAGAGGACGTCAGACTCCGACAGCTCCACTAGGCTAAGTACGAATAATAGTAGGATATATAAGCCCCGTAGGCCATAGCTTCACAATAGCCTTCCGAAGACCTCGACTCTAGGAGAAGGATGGACGGCAATCTTCAGAACCCCCACCAATGAAGTCAAGAAGGAAGGAATGCGTTATCTCCGAGCTAACCCAGTTTAACCCTAAGGGGGAAGACTGCGTCTTTCCCACAAAATAGAGTAAACCCTCGCCAAGAGCATCCTCAGGAGTCTCGACCCTAAAATCGTTAAATAGGATATGCTACGATCCTAAGGAAAAGCGGTGAATCCCTAGACAAAGGTACACCAGGCCGTAGATTCTATCCTCCGACGAGTACTCCGTGAAGTTCAGCATCGAGAGAGTCTGCCCAGTCTAATCTATCAAGATTCAGGGCCCCAAAGCAATATAAGATCGTTCCTCGTAATCAAGGCTGGATTCTGCTCAACTCTCCATGCATCCCGGAATACTGAAGCTCAACTTTAGCGACAGAGTAGTTATTTCCAAAGACTTAATCCGTAAGATAGTTCGCGTAAGACACCTAGTATCAACCTAACTCAAAATCCCCTAACCGTACTCTCCTGAATCTCGGGACAAGATTCTTTTAAGGGGGAAAGGTCTGTAACATCCAAATTTCTACAACCCTGATTAGTTGTCCAGAATGCAAAAATCAGGGGGAACAAAAACTTTTTCTTGCCTAATAGTGAAGTGTTTGCTTGTTGTTTGGATATGCTTATGCATATGTATGTGTATTAGATGACATACTCCCTTACCTTAACACCGGTTGACAAAAGCTACTTCCCAAAACAGTCCTGGCTCATTTTACATATTCTCAAATGTTTTGGCATTTCAAAACCTGAGCCAAGAAGCCTTTGCAAACCAACCATTTTAGTAGCTTCTATTGATAAAACTATGGAGAGCTATATAACATAATCTCCTTATGTTTTCAAGACAGAACCTTCAACTATTCTTATCCCTAGTGTTTTCCCAAAAACTCTCTTTAAAGATTTGAATTATACTCTTGGTAGAGATACCAAGGACCTTACCTTGTTCAAACTCCAACCTATTTAAAAATACCCATTTTAACCTCAAGCTAAGCTTGGTGGTAACCCTAGTATTAGTTGATTTGTTTGTAAGATGAGTTGCCTTGATCTTCTGTTTGAATTGTCTGCTTAGGAGATAGTATGAGCTACTCTAGGAGCTCATCACTAGGATAAAGATGTTCCAAAATCATCACTCCCTAAGGAAAAATACAATCTGGATCTGATCCCTAGCTACTCAGTAGTCATCTAAAAACCTTAACCAGATCATCTCTGAAGTGATCTACTTCTACAAGCTTCCAAGTCAATGGAGACCAATATCAAGCAAGGATACTTTCTACTCAATCAAAACTTCAACATCAACATCTTGATGATGCTTTGGTACCTTGCCATCCATCAAAATTATCACCACCCTCATTCTAGTCAAAAATCCTAAATCTGCCAAATTTGGCTAAGTCTGGAAATCTGTTCCCAACATCACCTTTTGAATGTCTCCCTTTCTCAACCCTTGTGCATTTATGGTAATGCACTTGAACCCTCTTGTTAAAAATCCTAAGGACTACCAAGGACCACTTTTGCCCTTGGTTATATCATCCTCCAACCCACTAGTTATTGATGGTTTTGCAGGCAAGATAATAACTTTTCCTGCAAATCTAGTCATCATGCCAACTTTGCTAGAAGCTCACACCACCATCCAACCTTCTATGGACCAACTCTTTGCATGGTTGTGTTCTACTCATATAGGTATATACTTACATACTTCACTTGATCCCAGTGGATCTTGGTGCTGCTTAAACCCACAAGGTTTTGAAGGCTAGTTGATAATCTGCTTTGGCAGGCTTATTTTATTCAAAGTTTGAAAGCCTGTCTTGGTGAGCTCAAGTAGGATAAAGCTAAAACCTCTGCAGCATTGCAATATAAATCACTTGGTCTAACCATCCATATGTTCCATTCCCCAAGGGGAGCCTTGAGCTCCAAGATCTAGCAAGGTTTTGGTGGCATGAAAACAATCTTACCCAAGATCCTTAAATCTCTAGTTTTCACCAAAATCATCTTGGATTCCCCAATACCAAGGTTGAAAATGCTTGATACACCTTGTCTACATCATCTAACTTGATCATCAAGATTTATCAAATATTTTCCATGATTATTATGGACCCAAATCCATTTAACTTCTTTAATAGGCAAATTCTTCAAAACCTCTTCCATAAGGGAAAGTTTGGTTTTTACCAAAACACTTCCCCAACTCTAAGCACTTTTGAGACCCATATATCATACCCTATCTTCCCGCTTAACAAATAAATATTCTTGAAGAGATTTATTATTTATTTTTGCCCATTTTCTTAAATGGCTGAAACAAGAGATACTTCTTTAAAAATACTTTCCCACCTCAATAAATCCCAATAAAATTCCCAATGTCTAATATGGTATCTAGGACCATCTCACATCTAAAACTCCACTTGTCCAATGTAAATTTATCAAATGATCCTCTAGAAACTACTTCTGCAGTTTTTGAATAGAGGTATTTAAGTGGACTTTGAATCTTTAGAAAAATCCCAAATAAATCCTGGATAACTACCTTGAACTCATCTATCTACCAGTACCTTTCCTTCATCTTTCCAAGATCAATTCAAGTATTGTCTTCATAGTCATCAACTTTTCCAATATTGGGTTATGATCAAAACCCTACTCTAATACTCCATCAAACCTCAGCAACCTTCACCAAAAGCCTCAATAACACCCAGCATTCATCCCTGGGTGACCATCATTGTAGCAACTTGTCCTTTAGTGTGGTGTCTTAACTTGCAAAACTTCTTTAATTAGCTTGCAGCAACTCCCCCTGCCTCCCCCAGCCCTGGTGCACGACTCCAGTACCCCCCCCCCCCCACACCTCTCCACCACCCACACTGCCCAATGGCAAGGCCATGGACCATGTCCAAGTTCCCCCATGCACCAAGCTCCCCATGGACCTCTCCCTTTGGTTTAAAGGGCTAGAGACCAGCACAACCCTCCCCTCTGCTCTCAGACCACTCCTACCCTATCCCCTCACCCCTCTCGAGCTCCAGATCCAGACCCCGAGCTCCCCATGGGCATGGAGGAGAAGAAACTCTCCTCTCGGCCTTCCTCGAGAAATGGGGTGCATGGTCTATGCCGACCCTCCCCAGCACCTTAGTTACGCTCCATAGACCTCCTCCAGCTCCCCTGCACCCTCCCTACCGAAGCCCTGCTCTCCCAGCACCATGGAGAGGGAGAGCTTCTCCCCTTCGGTCTCCCACAACCTCTCGAAGTGGAGGTAGTTTCCCCGTCTCTCTCTCCCTGCATGTCACTTCACCGAGTCCCCCTCATCCCCCTGCATCTCACCCCGTTTTTCTTTTGGCCCAGGACCACCTCCTCGAAGCTACACCGACGTGCTCCGGCGAGCTAGCCTCGGTCGTCTTCTCGCGAGCACCACCCCCGCGTCAAACCCCACCATGCAGCCCCTCGATGCGCTCCCCTCGGTGCGCCGCGTCGATCTGCAGCCTCGGCTACACCTCCACGTGCCCCCAGGTGAGCTACCGAGCCCTTCCACTGCCGCCTAGGGTTTCCGGGCCACCGGTGGAGTCCGTCGAAGAAGATGACGGTGGACCGTCCGTCTCTACTTAATCGGATGGCCCCCGAGCCTCCTTACCGCTTCAGTGCTCCCCCTCCATGACAGGCGGGGCCCGCAAGCCAGTTTGACCCGCGGTCTCCCGCGCTCCCGGGAGGGGCAGTTGGGCCGGCCCAGTACTTGTTGGAGATATGCCCAAGAGGCAATAATAAAAGTGATTATTATTATATCTTTGTATTTATGATGAATGTTTACATCCCATGCTATAATTGTGTTATTAGGAAACACTAATACTTGTGTGTTTTGTAAACATGTGAGAGTCCCTAGTAAGCCTCTTGTTGAACTAGCTTGTTGATTGATTGATGATCATGGTTTCCTGATCATGGACATAAGGATGTGATTAATAACAAGGTTATATCATTAGGAGAATGATGTGATGGACACACACCCATAGTAAGCGTAGCATAAGATCAAGTCATTAAGTTCGTATTGCTGTAAGCTTTTAAATGCATAGTAACCTAATCCTTCGACCATGAGGTTGTGTTAATCACCATCACCGGATGGGTACTTTGATGACATCAAACACCGCTTCGTAACTGGGTGGTCATAAAGGTGTCATTGGGTATTCTGAAAGTATGTGTTGAAGCGCATGGACCAAGATTGGGATTTGTCCATCCATATGGCAGATAGATATGCTCTGGGCCCTCTCAGTGGAATGTCATCTAGTTAGCTTGCAAGCATGTGACTAGGTCACAAGGGATGACATATCACGGAACGAGTAAAGAGTACTTATCAGTAACGAGGTAGAACTAGGTATGGAGATACCGACGATCAAACCTCGGATAAGTATAGTATCGCGAGACAAAGGGAATTGGTTTAGTATGTAAATGGTTCAATCGATCACGAAGTCATCGTTGACTATGTGGGAGCCATTATGGATCTCCAGGTCCCGCTGATGGTTATTGATAGGAGATGTGTCTCTATCATGTCTACATATTCACGAACCGTAGGGTGACACACTTAAGGTTCGAAGTTGTTTTAAGTAGATATGGAATGTGCATTGGAGACCGAATGTTGTTCGGAGTCTCGGAATGGATCCGGGACATCACGAGGAGATCCGGAATGGTCCGGACAATAAGATTCATATATTGGGGATCATTTTCTAAGTTAGGAAATGTTCCGGAGTGTTTGTATGGAGATTCTAGAAGGTTTCGGAATGTTCTGGAAGGTTCTAGAGGATTTCTTGGAGTTTGCTTGAAAACCAAGAAAGGGTCAAAGGAAACCTAGTGGGGCAAGACACGGATTCGTGGGGGAGGAAGACTCCTCCCCCTTCCCACCGCCGGCCATAGGAGGGGAGTCCTACTAGGACTCCCCCTCCCCAGGCGCGCCTCCCCCCTTAAATAGAAGGGCAGGGGCGCCCCCTCTTGCCCTGCTCCCATAACTCCCAATCTCTGCCGCCTCTCCCCTCCACCTTTCTTCTGCACCGGCATAGGCGAAGCCTTGCAGAATTCTCTACTCCACCACCACCACCACCACGCCGTCGTGCTGCTGGGATTCCATGGATAAGATCTACTACCTCCGCTGCTCGCTGGAACGGGGAGAGGAAGGTCTGCTTTGACTCCGCACGTGTGACCGACTGCGGAAGCGCTGCCAAAACGCGGCGCCGGAAGGATCGTCAACTTGACCGACTATGGGAGCGCTGCCGGAACGCGACGCCGGAAGGATCGTCCACACGATCTTGAGATCGGCAAGTGATTGACTACATCAACCACGAGATCTAATCTCGTTAACGCTTTCGGATCTACAAGGGTTAGTTCCTATCTATCTCGTTGCTCATGTCTAATAGATTAGATCTTGGCTTTTATCTAGATTAGATCTGGGTTTTGTTCGTTCTTGCGGTAGAAATTTTTTGTTTTCCATGCTACGAACCCATCAGTGGTATCAGAGCCGTATCTATGCGTAGATCTGTTGCACGAGTAGAACACAATGTTTTTGTGGGCGTTGATGCTTTTGTTGTCGGTGTCTTAGCGTGTACTTTGCATCTTCCGGCATGGTGGGATGAAGCGGCTCGGGCTAACATTACATGTCATCGCACATGAGACTTGCTCTATGCTTGAGGTGCAACTTGCTTTGCACAAGTGGCTTTGCGGGTGTCTCTCTCTCCCACCATAGTTAAGATTCAATTTACAATGAGCATCTTGACAACACTTGTATCAACGTTGTGGTCCTTGTTCGTAGGTAAGATCGGTCTTATGCGAAAGCCCCAAACCACGTAAAACATGCAAAGAAAATTAGAGGCGGCTAACTTGTTTTTGCAGGGGTTTTGTGATGTGATATGGCCATCATGTGATTGTGATTGTATTTGATGTATGCAATGATCCTTGTTGTAATATGGCAACCGGCAGGAGCCTAATGGTTGTCTTTAATTCTGTTAAGACTTGCGTGTCTATTCATCTTGTAATAGCTTTATTCCAAGTAGTTGTAATAGTTGTTGGTGATGATAGACAACCATGAAGCGGCGCCACTGACCTTGACGCAATGCTGGTGATGATGGAGATCATGTTCGTGCTTTGGAGATGGAGATCAAAGGCGCAAGAAGAAAAGGCCATATCATATCACACAAATTATGAATTGCCTGTGATGTTAATCCTTTATGCATCTTGTATTGCTTAGATCGCGACGCTAGCATTATAAGATGATCCCTCTCACTAAATATCAAGTAATAAAGTGTTCACCCTTAGTTGGCACCGTTGCTAAGACTCGTCGTTTCGAAGCATCTCGTGATGATCGGATGTGATAGATTCTACGTGTGCATACAACGGGTGCAAGCCAGATTTGCACATGTGGAAACTAAGGTTATCTTGACGAGCCTAGCATGTACAGACATGGTCTCGGAACACGGAATACCGAAAGGTAGAGCATGAGTCATATAAATGATATGATGAACATGAAGATTGTTCGCCAATGAAACTACATCTTCTCTCGTGAATATCGGACTTGGTGTAGTGGACTTGGTTCGTGTAATCACTAAGACAATGTGAGGGATGTTGTTTTGAGTGGGAGTTCACCTAGTTAGTTTAAGAATTAAATTAGAACTCAATTTGTCATAAACTTAGTCTAAACTATTTGCAAATTGTTGTAGATTATGGCGACCCCCTCCATCAATTTCAATGCGTTCCTAGAGAAAGAAAAGCTTAAGAACAATGGAAGCAATTTCACAGACTGGTTCCGTGGACTGAAGATCGTCCTCAGGGCTGGTCAGTTGACCTATGTGCTCGATGCACCGCTGGGTGACCCACCTGCAGATAATGCCACCGATGACGAAAAGAATGTTTTTGCCACTCGGAAAAATCATTACTCCACAGTTCAGTGTGCCATCCTGTATGGTTTAGAATCGGAGCTCCAGAAGCGTTTTGAGCACCACGACCCGTTCGAGATCATTAAGGAGCTCAGGCTAATTTTTGAGACTCGCGCGGCCATGGAGAGCTATGAGGCCTCCGAAAAATTCTTTAACTGTAAGATGGAAGAGGGAAGCTCCGTTAACGAGCACGTGCTCACCATGTCTTGGTACGCTAAGAAGCTCCAAGAGTTGGGAATATCGATTCCTAATGAATTGGGGATTCACCGTCTCCTTCAATCACTACCACCAAGTTACAAGAACTTTGTGATGAACTACAACATGCACTGCATGAACAAGACGTTGCCTGAACTGTCGTCCAAGCTGAAAACTGCTGAAGTGGAGATCAAGAAGGAGCACCAAGTGTTGATGGTCAATAAGACCACCAATTTCAAGAGACGGGGCAAGCCTAAGAACAAGGGCAACTTCAAGAAGGACGATAAGAAAGCTGTCGCACCTGCTAAGAAGCCCAAGGCTGGTCCTAAGCCTGAAACTGAGTGCTTCTACTTCAAGGGTGCTGGTCACTGGAAGCGTAACTGCCCCAAGTACCTGGCGGATCTGAAGAATGGCAACATCAAGAAGAAAGGTATATTTGATATATGTGTTATAGATGTGTATCTTACTAGTAATCGTAGTAGTGCCTGGGTATTTGATACTGGTTCAGTTGCTCATATTTGTAACTCAAAACAGGAGCTACGGAATAAGCGAAGACTGGCAAGAGACGAGGTGACGATGCGCGTTGGAAATGGCTCCAAGGTTGATGTGATCGCCGTCGGCACGCTCCCTCTACATCTACCTTCGGGATTAGTTTTAAATTTGAATAATTGTTATTTGGTGCCTGCGTTAAGCATGAACATTATATCTGGATCCTGTTTATTGCGAGACGGTTACTCTTTTAAGTCCGAGAATAAAGGTTGTTCGATTTATATGAGTAATATCTTTTATGGTAATGCACCTAAGATGAATGGTTTATTCTTACTGAATCTCGATAGTAGTGATACACATGTTCACAACATAGATGCTAAACGAATAAAACTGAATGATAATTCTACATACATGTGGCACTGTCGTCTTGGTCACATTGGAGTGAAGCGTATGAAGAAACTCCATTCTGATGGACTTCTTGAATCACTTGATTTTGAATCACTTGAAAGATGCGAAGCATGTCTAATGGGAAAAATGACTAAGACTCCATTCTTTTGAATAATGGAGCGAGCTACAGACTTATTGGAAATAATACATACCGATGTGTGCGGTCCAATGAGTGTAGCATCGCGTGGTGGATATCGTTATGTTCTCACTTTCACAGATGACTTGAGTAGATATGGGTATGTCTAGTTTATGAAACATAAGTCCGAAACTTTCGAGAAGTTTAAGGAATTTCAAAGTGAAGTGGAAAATCATCGTAACAAGAAGATTAAATTTCTGCGTTCTGATCGTGGAGGTGAATATCTGAGTTATGAGTTTGGCATGCATTTAAAGAAATGTGGAATACTTTCACAGTTGACACCACCGGGAACACCACAGCGTAATGGTGTGTCCGAACGTCGTAATCGAACTCTCTTAGATATGGTCTGATCTATGATGTCTCTTACAGATTTACCGTTATCATTTTTGGGCTATGCATTAGAGACACCCGCATTCACTTTAAATAGGGCACCATCTAAATCTGTTGAAACGACACCATACGAATTATGGTTTGGTAAGAAACCTAAGTTGTCGTTCCTTAAAGTTTGGGGTTGCGAGGCATATGTAAAGAAGTTACAACCTGATAAGCTAGAACCCAAAGCAGAGAAATGCGTCTTCATAGGATACCCTAAAGAAACAATTGGGTATACCTTCTATCATAGATCCGAAGGCAAAGTTTTCGTTGCAAAGAATGGATCCTTTCTTGAGAAGGAGTTTCTCTCGAACGAGGTGACTATAAGGAAAGTAGAACTCGATGAGGTTGTTGAACTTTCTCTCGGATTTGAGAGTAGTGCAGCACCGGAAGATGTTTTTGTGCCGCCTGCACCAATTGGAGAGGAAGCTAATGATAATGATCATGAAACTTCGAATGAAGTTACTGCTGAACCTCGCAGGTCAACAAGGGTTCGTACCACTCCTGATTGGTATGACTCTGCCTTGAACGTCATCTTGGTTGACAACGCTGATGACCCTGCGACGTATGAAGAAGCTATGGTGAGCCCAGATTCCGAAAATGGCTAGAACCCATGAAATCCGAAATGGGATCCATGTATGAAAACCAAGTGTGGACTTTGGTGGACTTACCGGATGGCCGTAAGGCTCTCGAGAACAAATGGATTTTCAAGAGAAAAACAGATGCTCATGGTAATGTTACCGTCTATAAAGCTCGACTTGTCGCAAAAGGGTTCCGACAAATTCAAGGAGTTGACTATGATGAGACTTTCTCACCAGTAGCGAAGCTAAAGTCTGTGAGGATTTTGTTAGCATTTGCTGCATATTTCGATTATGAGATTTGGCAGATGGATGTCAAAACGGCGTTCCTTAATGGTGACATTGAGGAAGAGTTGTATATGGTACAACCCAAGGGTTTTGTCGATCCTAAAGATGCTGACAAGGTATGCAAACTTCAGCGCTCCATTTATGGACTGAAGCAAGCATCCCGGAGTTGGAATCAACGTTTTGATAAAGTAATCGAAAACTTTGGATTTATACAAACTTATGGAGAAGCTTGTATTTACAACAAAGTGAGTCGGAGCTCTGTAGCATTCCTAGTACTGTATGTAGATGACATATTGTTGATTGGGAATGATATAGAACTTCTTAATAGCGTCAAAACCTATTTGAATAATAGTTTTTCAATGAAGGATCTTGGCGAAGCGGCATACATTCTAGGCATCAAGATTTATAGAGATAGATCAAGACGCCTAATAGCGCTTTCACAAAGTACATACTTGGACAAAGTTCTAAAGAAGTTTAGAATGGAAGATAGCAAGAAAGGGTTCGTGCCCATGTTGTCAGGTAAGACCTTGAGTAAAACTCAAAGTCCAGCTACGGCAGAAGATAGAGAGAAAATGAATAATATTCCCTATGCCTCAGCCATAGGTTCTATCATGTATGCTATGCTGTGTACAAGACCGGATATAGCACATGCTGTTAGTTTGACTAGCAGATATCAAAGTGATCCTGGAATGGAGCACTGGACAGCGGTCAAGAATATCCTAAAGTACCTAAATAGGACTAAGGATATGGTTCTTTCTTATGGAGGTGATGAACAGCTTGTTGTAAACGGTTACACCGATGCGAGTTGGAACACCGATCCGGATGACTCGAAGTCACAATCGGGATACGTATTTATTTTGAATGGTGCTGCAGTGAGCTGGAGGAGTGCGAAGCAAAGCATTGTGGCGAAATCTTCAACTGAATCGGAGTACATAGCTGCTTCGGAGGCTGCACAAGAAGCTTTTTGGATGAAGGAATTCATTACTGAACTTGGCGTGGTTCCCAGTGCGTTGGACCCGATGGCCATCTACTGTGACAACACAGGTGCCATAGCTAATGCACAGGAGCCAAGGTCACATAGCAAGCTGAAGCACATCAAGCTACGTTTCCACGCTATTCGCGAGTATGTCCGAGATGGTGACATAAAGATTTGCAAAGTACACACTGATCTGAATGTGGCAGATCCGTTGACGAAACCTCTCCCTAGGGCAAAGCATGACCAACACCAGAACGCCATGGGTGTTAGGTATATGACTATGTAATCTAGATTATTGACTCTAGTGCAAGTGGGAGACTGTTGGAGATATGCCCAAGAGGCAATAATAAAAGTGATTATTATTATATCTTTGTGTTTATGATGAATGTTTACATCCCATGCTATAATTGTATTATTAGGAAACACTAATACTTGTGTGTTTTGTAAACATGTGAGAGTCCCTAGTAAGCCTCTTGTTGAACTAGCTTGTTGATTGATTGATGATCATGGTTTCCTGATCATGGACATAAGGATGTGATTAATAACAAGGTTATATCATTAGGAGAATGATGTGATGGACACACACCCATAGTAAGCGTAGCATAAGATCAAGTCATTAAGTTCGTATTGCTGTAAGCTTTTAAATGCATAGTAACCTAATCCTTCGACCATGAGGTTGTGTTAATCACCATCACCGGATGGGTACTTTGATGACATCAAACACCGCTTCGTAACTGGGTGGTCATAAAGGTGTCATTGGGTATTCTGAAAGTATGTGTTGAAGCGCATGGACCAAGATTGGGATTTGTCCATCCATATGACGGATAGATATGCTCTGGGCCCTCTCGGTGGAATGTCATCTAGTTAGCTTGCAAGCATGTGACTAGGTCACAAGGGATGAGATATCATGGAACGAGTAAAGAGTACTTATCAGTAACGAGGTAGAACTAGGTATGGAGATACCGACGATCAAACCTCGGATAAGTATAGTATCACGAGACAAAGGGAATTGGTTTAGTATGTAAATGGTTCAATCGATCATGAAGTCATCGTTGAGTATGTGGGAGCCATTATGGATCTCCAAGTCCCGTTGATGGTTATTGATAGGAGATGTGTCTCTATCATGTCTACATATTCACGAACCGTAGGGTGACACACTTAAGGTTCGAAGTTGTTTTAAGTAGATATGGAATGTGCGTTGGAGACCGAATGTTCTTCGGAGTCTCGGAATGGATCCGGGACATCACGAGGAGATCCGGAATGGTCCGGAGAATAAGATTCATATATTGGGGATCATTTTCTAAGTTAGGAAATGTTCTGGAGTGTTTGTATGGAGTTTCTAGAAGGTTTCGGAATGTTCTAGAAGGTTCTAGAGGATTTCTTGGAGTTTGCTTGTAAACCAAGAAAGGGTCAAAGGAAACCTAGTGGGGCAAGACACGGATTCGTGGGGGAGGAAGACTCCTCCCCCCTTCCCACCGCCGGCCATAGGAGGGGAGTCCTACTAGGACTCCCCCTCCCCAGGCGCGCCTCCCCCCTTAAATAGAAGGGCAGGGGCTCTCTTGCCCTGCTCCCATAACTCCCAATCTCTGCCGCCTCTCTCCTCCACCTTTCTTCTGCACAGGCATAGGCGAAGCCCTGCAGAATTCTCTACTCCACCACCACTACCACGTCGTCGTGCTGCTGGGATTCCGTGGAGAAGATCTACTACCTCCGCTGCTTGCTGGAACGGGGAGAGGAAGGTCTGCTTCGACTCCGCACGTATGACCGACTGCGGAAGCGCTGCCAAAACGCGGCGCCGGAAGGATCGTCAACTTGACCGACTGTGGGAGCGCTGCCGGAACGCGACACCAGAAGGATCGTCAACACGATCTTGAGACCGGCAAGTGATCGACTACATCAACCACGAGATCTAATCTCGTTAACGCTTTCGGATCTACAAGGGTTAGTTCCTATCTATCTCGTTGCTCATGTCTAATAGATTAGATCTTGGCTTTTATCTAGATTAGATCTGGGTTTTGTTCGTTCTTGCGGTAGAATTTTTTTGTTTTCCATGCTATGAACCCATCAGGTAGCTGGGCCTGGTCAGTTTTGGCCTGCCCGGAGTTTTCCTTTATTATTTATACTATAGATCTGTTAAATAGCTGCTCAGTTTAAATCGTTTTGAAAATGTCAAATACCTCCAAATGACCTGATACAAATTTCCTAGGACCCCTTAGGGTTTTGTCTATCCATCTGTACCAAAAGCTTAGCAAAATACCACTAATATCTCCTCTGTAGATTTATCTACCAAGAGGTATCTTTTCCAGTAAATAAATTCCTCAGAAATCTGCACCTCTCCAAAATGTATGAAACCAAGTTCCTTTGTAAGCATACCCTTAGGCCTACCATGTAGCCTTTATCTCATGCCAAGGTATATAGCAGTTTGTCTGTAGTAAAAATAACAAAAACTATTACTTTCTGCCTTAGATAAATACTCCAGGTAAAACCAACAGAGGTACTAACCTAAATACAACTCCTTGGGAGGTGGTACACTAAGGCCTATCCAAATCGAGGAGCTCATGATTTATTGAGCCTTGGATTAAACTATTATGTGCATGGTTTATTCACCCCTTAATTCACTAGAGTAGTTATGCTAATCGAAATTTTTTGATTCCAATTTCTACAGAAAGGTATTGAAAGTACCTACCATGTTCCCTTGGAATCAAATCAAAAGCTACTGTAGATTTAACCTGGTGAAAAAGACAAGTTGTGTACATAACTACCTTTGGGAATTTCCTGAGGGAATTCTGATAATTGTCTTGACCTGATTTCAACTCTTAGTGAACAAGTATATCAAACCCTACTGAACAATCCAAGGAAATAATTTTTCG
Source organism: Avena eriantha (assembly GCA_910589775.1). Classification (NCBI taxonomy): domain Eukaryota; kingdom Viridiplantae; phylum Streptophyta; class Magnoliopsida; order Poales; family Poaceae; genus Avena; species Avena eriantha. Next base: position 151,813,171 of record OU342746.1, on the reverse strand, counting down.
AGCTCCAGAACCTTTCTGGTGAATTATTTTCTAAAACTAGAGCCTTTAGCACTAGAATGTTCATAAGTATTTCAAGAAAAGCGATAAAATAGTGAAACCACTTTTGTTGGTTTCATCTTATCAACACCTATCTGTTGGTATCATGTTTTTACATTGGTACCCTACAGAATATGGTCTTGCTCCCAAAATCCATCTCTTAGGTAGTTCTAGACTATAAATCCTAAGGGATTTTCTTTCACTTTTCAAGGCAGGGCCCTCTAAATCTCCTAATTCCAATCCTCTCAAAACCATCTGAATCTTAATCTGGTACTAGCCATTTGTTTGTTGTATGTATGGTAGTTTGTATGCGTTGTGTTGATTGTGGTTTGGTGTGCTTGCATTTGCTTTCTTGATGACGATAGTTGCGGTGAAATCGGAGATCAGAACGTGGGTATTCTTATTGGTTATTATGGTTTTCTAAAGAAGAAGTCCAGGGACAATATTGCCATATTCCTGATCTAAGGCAAGCCACCTTATTACTCATAAGCCTTGTCCAACTATTTTACTTATGCATGCTTTACCAACTGTTTATTCAAATTGCATTGTTTTGCTATATATTGAAGTGTATATATATACGGTAGTGGTTTGGCTCCTCCGAACTATTGCACTTTGTACTAGTAAGTACAACCCCCTTGGTGACACCTACTGGTCCTTCGTAGAATAGATGGTGTATATCACCATAACCCTTTGGAGACCCCCGATTTAGCCGAAGCAAAGCTTGAGGATGGGAAGACCCTGGAAAAAAAAGTTTTACCAAATGTTTTATGATAAAACCTTGGTGAGGTGGGACCTCCCAAGAGATGTTGAGAAAGAAAAAGGTTTTGTTTTACAAAATGCTAGAGGAAAACCGGAGGAAAAAGGTTTACGAAAACGCACCTGGTTCTCTACATGTTTTGCTAGAACAATTAACCCTGTGCAACCACATTACTCTGGAATGGGACAGGACTGGATTTGAAGGTTGTTTATTCTGGTATAAGCTGCCTCATAACTAGTACAGGGGATCGGGGATCCCTGGACGATGGGCCTTCTCCAATAAAGGTGGGACCTGGAGAAGGAACAAAGGGTTGGCAGGCCTCCACACGTTACTATGGGCCCCTCATTGAAAGCGCACACTCTCGAGGAGTGGAAAAAGCGCTCTGGTTGGTCCACGCCCAACATCCCGATTTTGAGGGGATTAACACCCATAGGGTAGGCACTTATATTGGAGTGGGCATCCGGAGAGTCTTGATCGGTTACTCGACCCACGATCGGTGAAGATCAGGGTAGTGTACCCGGATGGTGTGGGTAAAGTGTACAACCTCTTCAGAGTGTAAATCTATTTGAATAGCCGCGTCCGCGGTCATGGACGGTTGGGAAGGTTGCTATAGAGTGGTGCTGCTTTTTTTTCAAAAAGGATTTCAGAAAAGAAATGACTTTGAAATGTTTTGACCATGGGATGGTCGGGAAGGATACCTACTTTAACCATGGGATGGTCAGAGGGGTATGGAAGGAGCTTGGTCGTAGGGCGACCTGAAAACGGGAACAAATGGGTGACCCAGTCCTAATGTTTTCCCAAAACTTTTCAAAATGGTTTCCAAAATGGTTTACAAAAGTTTTTCAGCGAAGATATGTAGATGCTATATCTACAAGAGAAACTATTTGAGAAGAAAACCCCTCTTGGAGCCCTCCTACTACCAGAGCCAAAATGCATATCCTTCTGTTATTAATATTTTTTTAAGGTGGTTTGCGAGTACATTCAAAGTACTCACTGGCATTGCCCCTGGCTACTAACTTGGTCAGATTCCAAGAAGAAGGTGGTGATGGCGACTATGCGAGCTAGGACGTTCTCCCAGTCAGTTGCCTGTAGGTTAAGGCATGGCTCAGGATCTACACTTGGTGAAGATCCGCTGCTGTTTATTGATGTAGCCATAACGACATTTATGTAAGTCTTATAATGCGGTATATTCTCGGATGATGTAATGATACTTGTCGGTTATGTGCCACGACTAACTGATCATGGGATCGTGGTTGTATGCATAATAGGGATTCTCAGAGGATTAATCCGGGGGCCCCACAGATGTAGTGGTTGATGATGAGGGGGATGATGTGTTGTCTTCCGATGATCAGTGTAGCAGCAAGGATTTGCCCTTCTCTGAGTTCCTCCTCCAGATCCATTTGTGGTGTGGTATTTTGTGGATTGGGGTGTTTGTGAATGTCCAATATCAGATCCATCTTCACGTGGTGAGATTATTTGATTAGGAAGACGTCCTGGTTGGCAGTACAAGCGAGCAGTATTGCAAGCTCTACCCATACTACAGGTCTTAAACCTTCTAGAACCTCTCCTCGCATCCTCTCTTTTTACCAGGTGTGTGGAAAATCATTTAAATGCCATTTATAACTTATCAATATCATATTATTACATAACATGAAAGTCCCAATTTAAATATTCACAAAAGACTTAATAATTCAAGATCTATCGGTGTAATGGGATCGGGGGTCCCTCGCATTGCTCGTTAGCGAGTGGGCCAGGACCCACCGGTTAGCGACCTAGCAGATGTGTGGCTTGGCCGACAAGGGCGTCACAAGGATACGAGCATCGTATGCTCCACGCAGGTATGCTTTTGTCTTGATGAGCCTATGCATACTAAGTGTCAGCTATGCTGTAAGTGCCTATGGGTGAGACGAACGCTACAAGATGCGCCTTGATCCGCCATCCAGACATGGACAAGGAGGAGAGGACAACGACGAGTGCAAGGCGGTCATGACCCTCCTTCAAGTGGGTGCCCCGGAAGGAGGGCGAGGGCACTATTGGAGCCCAGAAGGACCAAAGTAGCACCCCTCCTAGGCCAGGCGTGGCCCGGGAACTGGAGTTCACTTTTCCTAACAACACGTGTGAGGCCCAGCCTTGGGACCCGGTGATGCATCAGCATTGCTAGACATCATCATGGCCCTGCAGTCCACTTCAGGGCGCCACCGACAAGGGTGAAAACTTGGAGCCTGAGCTGTCACTCGGCCATCGAGTGCATCTGAGCACTGCCCCTGGCCATCCATTGTCCACAAGCGCTGCCTATCTACCTGAAGACCGCGTGGCACCCCGTGATTGGGACCAGGAGCGCCCTGTATGGTGCTCCACGCCAACACTTGTGGTGACCCCTTGGTGTATAAAAGGAGGCACTTGGCCATGAGGAAAGGGGGAGGGAATCATGTCGTGGTGGTGGCACAACAGATGCCATGGATAGGCTAAATATGGGGTCAAACTATGCTAGAGGTATTCAGGGAGGGACGGTGTGGTGATTCCACACACAGAAGCTATTATTATCTCTATCAATGTTGGATTACAAATGCTCCTTGAGCTGTTCACGGGGAGGAGGAAGAAGACCCTCTCTACTGCCCACACCTCTCTCTAGGGTTTTCCCTTAGTAAAAATGGCCGGCCTCCTCTATGGAGATCCCGGCCCTCCTTATATAGGGAGCCCAGGTTACAAGTTAGGGCATACGTAGAAGGCATATTCTCTAAATATGCCTCTCCCAAAATAGCAAAGAGGTGCTGCTCTTTTTCCCCCTGTAAGACAGTCAGGACTCATGGCGTAAGCCTCTCTGAGCCCCTCTACAGCGTGGCGTCACCTGGCAAAGGCAACTTCACCTTTGTCGGCCCGTACTCGCTGGTCCTCCGCTCTGTTCTCCGCGCTCACGCTATAGTATATAGAGAAAAGCTTTGACTGTTGAGATACCTTCCTTCTCTTGTAAGCCAAGTAGTAAGTCGGCTGATGCCTAGTTAACTCCGTCCTGAGGGTACCTGCAAACAAGTTACAATGAGGGTGCCGACATATACTTTATGTCAGCCGAGGTAACATTGGATGAACACCGTCCGGGCTGGGTCTACTGTAACTCGGCTTTCCTTGAGGTAACTCGGCCAACACTTTGTAACACCCTCGAATCGGCCCTATGCAAGTTTTAGCACTTCCCGCCAAACCCGCATAGAAACGATTCAGGGACGCCCACCAGGCACTTGCGTGCGGGTGGAGAACGAAGTAATACCATTACACATTAGTCCACGATGGAACCCACAGAACATATATATAGATATATATATATACAACAACGACTCCATGAGTCAAGAATACAGATATACTATACAAAGTTCCAAATCACCTTGAAAACGATAGAGCGTCCGACTACGGACAAGATGCAAATGGGGCTAAGAGCCCTGAAGAATAACCAATGGCGTCCATAACCCTGCCTAGGCCAAGCCGGAAGGGTAACCCTGCTAACGACGTCGATCGCAAACCTACTAAAACAAAAGGGGGTGCTGACAAAGGGCAAAGGAAAAAGACGAGCATCAGTACCGAGGCCAGTACACGGCAAGGCTAGAATTCGGCGGCCCTCGCCTACATAGGTATGGTGGACTGAAGCGGTAGCGCAGCATGCATAAACAACCTATAGAGACTCCATACAACTGTCGGCTATTAGAGAGGGATAAGAGAGACCTGTTCGGGACCAACCTGATACTAACACCAATCATACCCATCCTGGCATTTCCCCCTCGAGACTGAACGAGGAAGTCAAACCGAGGAACTCACACAGTTGGCAGTTTTATTCATTCCATTATAGTTGAAGCACTTACTAGTCAAATATAGATAGCAAGAGTCATCTTGATAGCATAAGTAGTGGGCAGTTTTAGTTAACCATTCAGTTGTAGTTGCAATACTTACTAATCAGATACAATTAGCGTGTGACATCCCAAACCCAGCATTTGTTGGCACTTTTATTTCATTCCATTGGAGTTGCGATACTTACTATGCAGGTATAACATGACATCATACACACCAATTCCACCAGTTGTTGGCACTTTTATTATCCATTCCATTGTAGTGAAGCTGATTACTAGTCACATAATAAGTCAAATTTATAGCACTACTTTAGTTATGCTTGTCTATGATCGAGATACTGTGCTCCAAGTCGTCCATAACCGTGGTCACGACTTTCAGAAAGATTTACCCTGCAGGGGTGCACAAATAGCAACACACACACGATCAACCTCGGAAAAACCAAATCAAAACCCAACGAGGCTTTCATGACAAAGCAATCACAGGATTCATAAAACATTTCAGGAGGCCACCCCACTAATCTACCCGCGACAAAGTTGGCCGGCTCTGAGATGGACCCAGGGTTTGTGTAGATGGCGGTAAACAACTAGGAACCCGAAAGTGTGACTGGGCTTGTCGATACAGCGAAAACGTGTCACGATCTAAAACAGTACAGGTGCTCCACGCACAATCGTAAATAAAGCAGTAAAGCATGGCATAAGTACAGGATAGTAATAAAGCCCCAAACTAGTTTGTGGCCCCAAGAAATAAGAATGAATCAAGATCTGGCTAAGGGGGATTCATAGGCTCTCCCGTATGTGGATAGTGCGAATAGTCAAGGAACAGGTACCAAGTACTCGGGGCCTACGGGACACAAGTGGACATGAAATAACAAATAGCATGTAATTGCCCACCGGTGCCACTTTCATTAGTTATCCCAGCAATTTAATAGTTGTATTTAAAGTCATGACCATCTCCACCATTAAGCATCTCCACCATTTGTCATGTGCCAACTTGCCGTCAACGGTGGAACGACAATGACGCGAAGCAACACATAAGCAAGCAACTACGACTCGCAAGGCCGACTATCTATCAAACAACAGGCAATAGGATGTGTCCATGGCAATATAGGGGCTGCAAGGAGTATAAATGGTGCTCGGAAACTAAAGCATCGCAACACGGATAGCAATAGATCAACAGGAGGAAATAAAGACTATAAAAGCAAAATAGGTAGAAAGGGGGAGATGCTCGCCTGGGAAACATTGTCGAAGATACATTATCTGAAGAACTTGTCTATACTCGCATCAGCTCATCAGCCTAATCCGCGAAGAACCAAAGCACTAAAAGAAACATCGGATGCACTATTTAATACTATGGCAGAAGAATCAGCATGTTTATGATATGATGCATGGCATGACAAAGATGCGATGCAACTAGGCAATATTAAGCGGAACCGGGGCCCCGACAATTAATTAATAGGTCCAGTTATTTAGAAACCCCGCAATATAAATGTTGTCTTAACAAGGCAAAATATGTCACCGGTTCGCTACACAAATTTAAATGGAGCCAATATAAGACTAGAATAGCTCGCATATGGACTCCATATTTAATTATGCGGTGCATCGGCATAATGCCCCCAAACCACAAACATGTATGCAAGCATGAACGATTTAATTTTATGTTCCATGCAATGTGGAATGATGAATAGGGTGATGCACGATGATGTCATGATGATGCAAGAAAAGAAAAATAGCAAGCGGTTTTCTAGTAGTGGTTTTACCGGGGTGCTACACACTTGCTTTGACCTCGTTGTACATCGGCTTACACTGCTGTTATACCCTGGCTTGACCCTACCCGACGTTATCCCCCCAACATTAGTCCCCGAAGCTTGTGCGGTCTTAGCAACTTTAGCTGATAAGGCCATAGCAGGTTCAACCCACTAAGTTCTTGTTTCTCTTTCCGAGTGACTCTTACCTCGGCTTAACTTCCTGCAATGACTTGATATCAGTTCTGATTTCCCTTGGCTCATTCTGAGTTATTCCTCGCTAGTCGGGTTAGTCTCTCAGATCCGGGTTACCCACTTAGATTCTTTCCTTTTCGTGTACGCTTACCTACGTCCTACGTGGAGGGTAATCATTAGTTTGCCTCATTTTAAGGTCCTGCGCCTATTACTGTGCACGTTGTTTGGGATTACTGCACCAACATCACATTGTGGGTGTCTCTTTGATAACCGCAATTCCACATCTTGTCATGCGATCTGCTTCGCGTTCTGGCCCTTCCTATGGCTCGCTGATGACTGGTCGACCCGGTGAAATACATAGCTACACCATGCGGCCCTCCGCACGATGCGATCCCACTACCCCACTAGGGGCATCGTTAAATAGGGGAGCGGGGGCATCCTTTGCAATTCCCCCGTTTGATCCCTTCCTCTTCTTGTTCTTCTTCCTTCCTGTTGCGCTGCTGCCGTCACTACCACTACTTTCACTTAGCGCTAGCGTTGCCGTTGCTACGGCCTTGTCCTTGCTTGCTGCTCCACGGCTCATAGCTTCCACGGGGTCGCACTAGTCAAGACCTCTCTCCCCTGCCTCAGATTACTCTTGCAAAGAAGAAGATCTAGAAATGTCTGAGGAAGTGGCTGTTGTCGAGGAGCATGAAGAACACCATGAGCGCGGTGCCTGGGCTGGTTCCTGCGTCTGCCAGGATGATATTCACAGGCCGATCTGGTCATGTCGCCTCCCCGTCGGGGTTAGTTGCCGCCTTCCCGGTGAAGATCTTGCCCCATTCCTTAACCTGGTGAGTTCGTGGTCTTTCTCTCCCACTTCCAGCGTGGTTTTGCTCTTCCCGTCTCTAATTTCTTCCATGAATTCCTCACTGTTTTCCATCTTCAACCTCACCATCTTCCGGCTAACCCTATCACCTCTCTTTCTGCTTTTGCCTCCGGGGTTGATGGGTACCTCGGCCTATGGCCCTCCATAGCCATTTGGTTCAAATTCTTCGGCTTTAGAGCTAATGTTATTTTGGATAAGGATGCCCCCCCTGCCCACAAACTGCTGAACCAATGCGGGGCGGCTTCCATCTCACCTCAGAAGGGTCCGAGTTTCCCCGAGTCGCCGGCCTGGAGTCCTGCAAGGGATGGACCAAGTCGTTCTTCTACGTGAAGAACAATACCTCGGAGGACAAGATTACAATGCACCCTTTTTCTATCGGTGTCCCTGACAGAACTCGGTGGAGCCGGATCCCCAATATACTAAAGGCAAACACTTTGGTAAATTTGGTGGAGAAGTGCATCAAGGAGCTGAAGTTGTTGGGAATGACTGGCAAGGATATACTGATCACTTTCATCCACAGCTGAATCTCCCCGCTGCAGCGGCGCACACACACAAGCTTTGCCACATGAGCGGGCACCTCGACCCCAACCGTACTTCATGATTCGAGCTCTCTGATGCTTAGATCTTCCGCCGGGTTAAGGCTATTTTGAAGATACCTCGGAATTTACTAAAGATTATGAGTGGGGGTTTGAGCACTTCAGCCAAGATAAGCCTGCTCCCAAGGTATATCTATTACACGAGCCTCTTTCCGAGTTATACATTATGTCGGTTAGTTTCAGCTATATGATCCTTTTGTCTTGTTCTTTTCAGAGGTTCCTTCAGCAAGGCGTCGAGGATGGCGCTGACCCATCCCTTAAGTGGGGGGAAGGACCGTGATACCTCGAATAAGGTAGAGCTGGACTCTGAGGATTTCTTGGCCGTTCTGGACCCTGCCTCCGGCCGACCTTCTAGTAAGGCTTCTATTTTAAGGGATTGGCTGGACAATGATGAAGACCCTGATATTGAGATCTTGGAGGTATATGATCTTGTGCCTATCTCATATGCTTTTCCGGTTGATCCTTCTCTAGCTAATCAGCTGGTTAGGTCCACACTGATCCTACCCTTGCCTTGGGCGAGCCAGCGCCTGTCCCGACAAAGAAACGGGCTACTCCTTCTACTCCTTCATTTGAGCCATCCAGGGCTTGGAAAAGACAGAAGAAATGCAGCAATAAGGCCACTAGCAAGCCTCCGACTAAGGCCACAGTCCAGAGAGCACCGTAACCTAAAGAACCACCTACTTCATCCGAGTAAGCTCCTCTTTCCTTCCTTGTTCTTCAAGTTGCTTCTCTCTCTTAACGTGTATTTCTTGTTTCTCTCTTTCTGTTCTAATTTGACACCTATTTTCTGTCTAACTCGGCAGGGCTCCCAAGGACATTTCCTAGAGCGCCTTGAGCATTGCCTCACCTATCCGAGGTGATCCACCTTCTTCTCGCTGTGACAATGCTCGCCCCCTGAGCCCCATCCATGAAAGCTCTGCGGCTGCGTCGAATCTCAGCCCACCTCGCCAAGAGGAAGGCAACATCGGCGTAGAGGGAAGTGGTGCTGCCGAGGATGAGGCTATGCCGGACCAGCCTAGTGCCTCTTCCACCCAGCAACAACAAGACGATGAAGGTGCCAACAATGTCGACACTGAGCAAGTTTCTACTGAGGTGACAACAACCATGGCGTTAACCAAAGTCCAACCTCAACCAGCTCCAGCTCTAGCTCCAGCTTCAAGTTCTTCTCTTCAAGTTCCTCCTGCCTCATCCGAGTCTGCCCAGGCTCGGCGAGAAGACTAGACTCGGCTAAGCCCGAAGGCCACATTTTCCATGCCAAAATCTTCGGCCAACAACAAATCTAGGAAGAAGCCTCAGACAAAGCCCGGAGATCAGACCACATCTTTCCGCAACAGTCCAAATCAAGCACCAAGGCCAAGAAAGGTGCCGATGCTTCAAAGGGTCAGAAAGCTTCTGAGGCTGCCAAGACCATGCCCAAAGGACCAACAGCTGGGTCTAGGTAGCGCACCCTTGCATCCATGATGCATCAAGGCAGTGCTACTTCTGGCTCTGTCGCCGACAAAACTCACTCTGCACACCAGCCCGATCGCAGTTCAATCTGCCCGGAAAGCTGCTCATGCCAAGGGCTTGGTCATGGCCCGGACTCTCAGCAGGGAGAGGTACGGGTCACTCATCGAGTATGCGGACAATTGGAACAATGCTGAGTACGTCGATGTCAATTACGGCAATCCGTCAAAGTTTGGTCCTGCCGAGATTGGCGCACAGATGAATACAGCCGCCAAAGCCATTGGCCTTGCCAACAAGGTGATGGAGGTAAATCCTTCCGCCATCCCCTTACATATGCGCAAGTAGTTATAGATATATCCTCAAGTCCCCGAGCCTCCGGTGGGGTAACACATTACTCGACCAGATGCTCAAATCCGAATTATTTTACTTGTGTTAAATCCCTTAGTAGTTTGAAGATTTTAATCATTTAGAGTTGGTGTAGGTTCCACTTGTCTTGGATCTAGCTAGATTTGAATATCCGCTCACCTAGAGCCAAGTTAAGTTCCGCTTGACTCAGATCTTGAATAACTTCAAATATCCACTCACCTAGAGGCGGGTTAAGTTCCGCTTGACTCGGATCTTGAATAACCTCAAATATCCACTCACCTATAGTCGGGTTAAGTTCCCCTTGACTCGGATCTTGAGTAACTTCAAATCTTCACTCACCTAGAGCCGGGTTAAGTTCCATTTGGCCTGAGTCTTGAGTAACTTTGAATCTTCACTCACCTGGGGCCAGGTTAAGTTCCACTTGGCCCGGGTCTTGAGTAACTTCGAATCTTCACTCACCTAGAGCCGGGTTAAGTTCCACTTGTCCCGGGTCTTGAGTAACTTCAAATCTTCACTCACCTAGAGCCGGGTTAAGTTCCACTTGGCCCGGGTCTTGAGTAACTTCAAATCTTCACTCACCTAGAGCCAGGTTAAGTTCCACTTGGCTCGGATCTTGAGTAACTTTGAATCTTCACTCACCTAGAGCCAGTTTAAGTTCCACTTCGCCTCGGTCTTGAGTAACTTCGAATCTTCACTCACCTAGAGCAGAGTTAAGTTTCACTTGGTTGGGGTCTTGAGTAACTTCGAATCTTCCTTATGATACATGAGTTAACACTTTCCTTTTTAGATCACCACCAACCACCGAACTATCAAGTTTCGACGTCTCTTGGACTCCCACAAGGAGATTTGCGCAAAGCATAAGGCGGTGCTGCCTGAGGTGAAGAAGAAAGGTAAAGTTCTCCCTTTCATATAGCCCCATTTGTACTTCTTCATCTTTTGGCTTTCCAACCTAACTCGTGATTTGGATTGCGCAGCTGAAGTGGAAGCTGAAAACAAGACACTAAGGAAGAAGCTGGCCGATATGAAAGGTAATTGTCTTTTGGCTCCTCATCCTTTGTCCTTTATCATTTGACTCGACAAGTAATTATACCTCAGCTCCGCCGGGTGAAAAGTTTGTTGTAGTGTCCCTTCAAGATAGTGTGCCTCTACCTGATATGATGCTTCATTTTCTTGAACAAGCAGGACAATAATAGGCCTAGTTAAATAAGAAGGATGACGAAATTGCTCAGCTATGGAAAAAGGATGATGAGATCACTTGACTCAATGCCGAGATTGAAAACTTGAAAAATCTTCAGAAGGCTGAGCTGGACAATATTGATCAGACCTTTCCCGAGGAAAAGGAGCAGTTGAAGACCACCCTTGAGAAGAACCAAGACATGCTAAAGGACGCCGACATCAAATTTGATTCGATGAACACTGAATATGAAAATATCAAGAAGAGGAATGCTTCCTGGCTCATAGAGTTGACTCGGATCAACAACTACATCTCTCGTGAGTTTCTCTTCTTGTGCCGACATTTCTTTTTCTGGGTCATGTGTTCCTGTTGACTTATCTCATTTGTATTATTTTCAGGCAATTTCCCGGAGACCAGCTCCCTTGTTGCCAGTACCATTGACAAGTTCCGGCTGAAGAGGGGTACTCCGGTTGATCCTTCTGCAGAGCCAATTCCTTACGACATAGATGATACCTTGGTGAGCCTCGCAGCTCGGGTTGAACATATGAAGAGCTTTGGATCAGACCTTATGGATGCAGACGTCCGAGTCTTCAGTGCTCTTTGGCCCATTGAGCCCACTCCTAAAGGTCCTGCCCCACTGATTGCAAAGTTAATGGAATCCGAGATTCAACTCAATCCGTGGAGGGAATCCACTGCGCGTGCTAGTGCTGACACAGCTTTAAGCTTTGTGTTATCCTGGTACAAAGGTCTTGACCTGAATGTCCTCAGCCACAAGCACACTGGATCTATGTGGAGCAATGATTCAGCCTGCATTGCCTAACGCCAAGATCGCACCTACGTCCTTATCCAATATGCCCATTGTCATCAATGGAATGATGGGCCGAGCTTCCTTGAAGTCGTCGATGATTAAGACATTGAAGTAGATGCTGCCGAGGAAGAAGACTCGGATTGCGCAAAAGAGGCCGAAGACGCTGAGGACACCGAAGCTGACCCAGAAACTGAAGCTGAAACCCAGGCTCCCGTGCCGAGGACAACTTGCCCCCCTCCATCTACGGATAGTTCGGCTTCTGCGGCTCCTTAGGAAAAAACTTTGAAGTTCGTTAAATCCCCAGTATGCTGGCTACAGATGTATGAAACAATGTGATATTTTGCTACTGCTAAGTTTATTGTGTCAGATTAACTTGGCTGAAGTCCCGGGGTTTCATTTTCTTGTTCTCCCAATTTGATGACTCAGCTCGCATCTACCTTGATTCGGTGTCTGACTTACGAGTCCGAGGTTCAAAAATTGACTTAACAATACTTGAAACTTTAGGATTAGCTCAAAATAATTCAACGTAACATAAATAAAGTAAGTACATGGGTTAGTCCGAAAAACAAACGTCCGCTCGATTACATTCCTTTCCGTAGTAGTTTTTCATGTGCTTAGCAATTCCAAACTTGTTCCCTTGCTTGCCATGAAGCCAATTCTTGTTGGATTGTAGCAAGTCGAAGAGCTTTTGGATCCTACACATTACTAATTCGGCTAAGGTGTAAGTAATTGAAGCCAACCGACGTATAAAAGTAAATACAGAAAATGAAAATTATTATCAAGGTAGTCCCCGAGTTTCTGCTCGGGATGCCGAAGTTTCATTGATAAGCTCATTGCCGACATATAGGCCGACATATGAGAGTTTGAGATACATACACTTTCAGCTAAGTGTAAAATGGACGAAGTAGAGCTACATTCCATGGGTGCTTGGACTCCTCGTCGGACCTATCAATGAGGTAATTGGCATCATTGTGTAGTGCTTTGCTTACAATGAATGGCCCTTCCCATGGGGGGATAACTTATGCATGTTGGCGGTGCACTGCACCAGCCAAAGTAGTAGATCTCCTTCCTAGAAGACTCGAGGATTCACTTTCCGGCTATGGTAGTGTCTTAGATTTTGCTAATATATGGTGGATCTGGACAATGCCAGTTCTCTCGCTTCTTCTAGCAGATCAACATCATTTTGCCAGGCTTCCTGCACTTTGGCTTCTGTGTATTGGGTGACCCTATGCGAGTCATGCTCTATGTCGACTGGTAATACAACTTATTCCCCATATACCAGAAAGAATGGCGTATATCCTATTGATCGATTCGGAGTTGTTCTTAAGATCCACAATACCGCTGGTAGTTCTTCTATCTAGCACCCTGCTGATCTTTGCAGTGGCTCAATGAGCCAGGGTTTTATCCCAGACAGTACTAGTCCGTTAGATCTTTCCACTTGTCCGTTCGATGTAGGGTGGGAAACTGATGCAACATCTAGCCGGATCTTTTTATCTTAGCAGAACCGGGCAAATGCTACTTCGGTGAAATTGGTACCATTATCAGTTATGATACCGTGAGGATAGCCATATCTCAGAATAATATGTTTGAGGAAAGTCACGGCCGTAGCTCCATCACATTTTATTATTGGTTTTACTTCAATCCACTTGGTAAACTTGTCCACCATGACAAAGATGTGAGTCATGTTTCCCTTAGCCTGCTTAAATGGTCCAACCATATCTAAGCACCACACGGCAAATTGCCAAGTGATTGGTATAGTTTTGAGCTCCGACATTGGCATGTGTGTCTTGGTGGCGTATCTCTGACAACCATTACATTTCATCACCAGTTCCTCAGCTTGCTCCAAGGAACTTGGCCAGTAAAACCCATGCCGAAAAGCTTTTGCCACTAATACCCTTGATAAGGCATGATGCCCACATTCGCCCTGATGTATATCTCGGAGGATGTCTAGCCCTTCTTCCGGGTCAACGCATCGCTGTAGGACACTTGAGACACTTCTCTTGTATAGTCAACATTGCTAATGGTGTATGCCTTTGCTCTCCTCTACACTTTCCTTGAGAGTATCTCATCATTTGGAAAAGTTCCATCCTTTAAGAACTCAAATATTGGTTGTGCCCACGCTGGTACAGTGCAAGCTGGCAAAAGTACTTCATCAACCTCCATTGCATCCACCGACATAACCTCCGCTGGATTAAGCTGACTAGTCCTCGTGTTCTGCAAGGCAGTCCCTGGGTTTACCAAGGTAGTCCCCGGGTTCGCCGAGGTATTTCCCAAGTCAATGTCCATAGGGATAGCTTCTGATCCAAGGTTTGCCAGGATATAGATTGACTCGGATTCTGGTTAAGGGGAGATATATGGCTTTCTCAAATGTTCCAAAGCAACCACTGGCAGGATGTCCTGCCGAGATGAGCCCAACTTTGATAGTATGTCGCTGCTTCATTTTGAGCCAAGGTACATGATGGAATTCACATCCCTCGAAGTACCCACGTATCTTTTGGACATGAAATCTATAAAGGGCCATGTTTGCATCTAGGGAATCCCAACTACCAGATACTTGCTGTACTACTAAATCCAAATCACCGAAGCATTGTATCCGACATATCCCAACCTCTTTTGCTACTTTTAGTCCATGCACAAGCGCGTCATACTTGGCCACATTGTTTGATGCTCGAAAATGGATCTGAAGCACATATCGCAGTTGATCTTTCTAGGGTGAGGTAAGTACTACCCCGGGCCCTAATCCTTCCTTCAGCTTCAATCCATCAAAGTGCATCCTCCAACAGTTATAATCCGGCAGAGGTGGTTCGTACTGCATCTCAGCCCAATCCATGAAAAAATCAGCCACTGCTTGAGACTTTATGGCATCCCTTTTATCAAATTGTGGTGCATAAGGGGCTAGCTCAATTGCCCATTTCGCAATACGGCCACTTGCATATTTGTTACTCATTATCTCGGATATGGGAACTTCACATATCACTTTTATGGGGTATTCCTCGAAGTAATGCTTGAGCTTCTTGGCTACCATGTACACACCATACACCATCTTCTGATAATGAGGATAGTTCTACTTCAAAGTAGACAGTACCTCGATTAGGTAATATATTGGCCTCTATACCTACTTACCTTCCTCATCATGCTCCACCACTAGCACGACACTTATGACTCGGTTGGTCGCTGCTATATTGAGCAACATCGGCTCTTTGGATAGTGGTGAAGCTAACATTTGTGCAGAGGCTAGCATCTTTCTCAGTTCGTGAAATGCGCTATCAGCTTGCGGTGTCCATAAAAAATTATCTAACTTTTTCATTAGCTGATAGAGAGGCAGTGCCTTTTCTCCCAGCCGACATGCAACCCGACTTAATGATGCTAGGCAGATAGTGAACTTGTTAACATCATTAAGGCACTTCTGCAGTTCCATTCTTTCTATAGCTCGGATTTTAGTGGGGTTGTCCTTGATACCTGGGCTGGACACGAGAAAACCGAGTAACTTCCCAGTCGGCACACCAAAGGTACATTTTTCTAGGTTAAGCTTCATTCGGAACCTCCTAAGGTTTGCAAATGTTTGATAGATATCCTCTAGGAGCGTTTTGCTTTCCTTTGTTTTTATCACAACATCAACTACATATACTTGGACATTTTTCCCAATCTGATCATGTAAACATTTTTGCCTACACCTTTGATACGTTGCTCCTGCATTACGTAAGCCAAATGGCATGGTGAGATAGTAATAAGCCCCATACGGGGTAATGAAAGAAGTCTTTAATTGATCATATGGGTTCAGGGGTATCTGGTGGAAACCAGAATACACATCTACAAATGACAACACCTCACACCCATCAGTAGAATCTACGACCTGATATATCCTTGGAAATGGGAATGGATCTTTTGGACACACCTTATTCAGGTTCGTGTAATTGATACACACATGCCACACCACTGCTACATTCGGATCATCCTTCTTCTCCACAAGCACCGGATTAGAGAGCCAAACCAAATAGAGAACTTCCATAATAAACTCGGTTGCAAGGAGCCGAGGTATCTCATTACCAAACACCTTTCTCCTGTCTTCGGTGAAGCGGCGGAGAGGTTGCTTCACCGGCTTAGCTCCGGGTCTCACATGCAAAGAGTGCTCGGCCAACTCCCTCGGTACACCTCGCAGATCCTGTGTGGACCAAGCAAACATATCCCGATTCTCACGGAGGAAGTGGACGACCTTTCTTTCCTATTTGTCACTTAACCCGACACCAATAGTTATGTTGCCCTTTGGGAACTGATCATCAATGGGCACCTTCTTGGTATCTTTCATTGCTTGAAAAGAAACACTTCCATGCGGGTTACTTAGCGCCGGCATATTCAGCTGGGCGGACTGAGCCAATGCCGCCACCTCTTGGATCCTTATCTTCTCCTATGTTATCACCAGTGACTCGGCCAGATTTGACCCGGCTGAGGCACACTCAATGGAATGTCAGAAGTCTGTTGTTATTGTGATCACCCCATTTGGCCCTGGCATCTTCATCTTCATGTAGCTAATATGGTCACTTGCCATGAACTTTGAAAGAGCAGGTCTGCCGAGTAACGCATGATAAGCATTGTCCAAGTCCACAACCTCAAATCCAAATTCTCAGTTCTGCAATTCTCCCTTGTGCCGAATAACACGTCTATTTAGACCTTGCTAATAGGCTTGTAGGAAATACCCGGCACAATGCCATGGAAAGTTGTCTTTGTTGCCTGGAGCATGTTCTCCGAGACTCCCAACTTGCACATTGTTTCCTTGTACAGAATGTTGATACTACTCCCATTGTCGATCAGTACCTTGGAGAACCTTACGTTGATGTCCGGCCCAATAAAAGTTGGGTCAAGCACTAGTGCATACGATCTAGGACTCGGCATGAGCCTAGGATGATCCTTGATGCTCCATGTGATTTCTTGGTTTTCCCAAGGCATATACCTCGTCATAGCCGGGATATCTGCGTTTACCTCCATATGTCGGTGCTGCATGCTCTTTCTGTCAGTTTCCTCCATGGTAAATACGCAGTAACTCTGATGGTGTTCTCTGTATTCATTTCTCCCGTCATTTCCGGGGTACCTTTGATTCTGATGGTGCTGATTATCCACCTGATGCACTACATCCCTTCTCTCATGGTTCTCATGCCTCGGCGGAGGTGGTGGTAACATCATCTGCTGCCCATTTGCCCCAGTGAGCTGCTGCTACCGAGGCGCATCGTGCCGAGGTGCCTAAGCATTCTCGAAGCCACTTTGCTCTATTTTCCTCATCCACTCACATTGCCGAGTTGTATGATTCGCCGTGTTACTAGGGTTTTGCGTGTGAAATTTGCACGGCTGATCTAGCATAGACTCCTAGGTATACCTTAGCCTATCCTTCTTTTTGTGCCACTATTTCTTCTGTTCTGGCATCCAAATTTTCTTACCATCATTTCTCAGAGTCCACTGTTGCCCTCCAGTTTTCTGACACTGGCTAGCACTGGCATTTAGCTGATCCTGATCCACCGCCACAACATGCTGCGAATTGTATCTGTAATCCGGCCGCTCATCTCTCCTTTTACCTTGGAAATCATTTCACTAAGATGACCCGGTTCCATGTCGGTTGTAGTATTCTTCATTTGACTCGTTTGACACAAGCCGAGGTTGGGTCGAACTACCCAATGCATACAAGTCAGCAATTCAGATTGCTTTAGCCAACGTAGTCAGCATATCCCTTTGCAGTCTCTTCCATAACATACTCGCATACCTGCATCCTTGCGCAAATCAAGCAATGGCTTGTGACTCAATCATCCCCTCACAGGAGTTACACACATTGCACTAGTGAGTTAAAAACTCCCGGATAGTTTCATTTGGCCTTTGCTTGCACATTGCAAATGTCTGGGGCCTATTCGGCCTCTTATACGTGATCGTGAAGTTGCTGATGAACATCTCCTCAAAATCTATCCAGCAGTTGATACTTCCTGCCGACAAATTGTTTAACCAGACTCTTGCTAGCCCATCCAACATCTGAGGTTCATATCTCACTTCCCATCTCAAATTACCCCTTGCAATGTTTACCGCAGTAGCAGAGTCAATGAGCCAATCCTCCGTCTTGGTGTTACCGTCATACATCTTTATTCCTTTGGCCAGCTGAAAGTTCGACATAGGTGGATCTCTCATAATCCGAGGTCTAGAGCATGCTGGACCTGGATGACCTTGTCCCTCAATCATCTGCGACCTATAAATCTATTCGAGCTTCAATCTCACATCATCTGGCTGCAAGTTCCTGTTTCCTAGCCTTGATCCTATCACATGATGTTCTGGCCTAGGAAACTCAGCATCAGCAATCGCCGAATAACCATTGTTGTACTGATCTTGACCCGGACGAACATATTGTTGCTGCATAGCTGGGCCGACACTTTTCTCTTGCCGAGGTATGGACTACTGCTACTTTTGGCGAGGTGGGTTTTGCCCTGCTCCTACCAAGTTATGTTGTCCGGCATTGCCGGTTCTAGCGTTTCCTTCATCGGCATTGCCTTGGTCGCGGTTACCTCGGCTAACTTCACCTCGGCTGGCACTATGGCGGTCCTCATCAACTTGTACTGCTTTTTCTTTCCCTGCCCTTGCCGGGTCATATGGGACTATCTGCTTACTTTTCCTTATCGAGGTCACTACATCTTTCCTTCTTGGGCCCTTATGAGGTGATAATGCTTCCCTGGTGGATTTCACCAGGTTATTTCTTGCCGAATGAACTATATGAGAGCCTCCTACTACCGCCAGGTTTGCTTTGAGTATTTCCTCATTCTGCTTGTTTGCTACTCTCACCAAGTGATTTACTCTTTCCTGTTGCCATTCCTAGGCTTCGCCAGTCAGACCCTCTAACTCGGACGCTACTGCCTCTGCAGCCCTGAGGTTCTTTGCTGGGGTACTATACCTCTCCAGCCCTGCTGTTACAAGGGTAGCTGAATGCCCCGGCATAGGTACAACTCAGCTACTTTCTTTTCCCTCACTAACATTTTCAGCTGGGTCTCCTCTAGCTCGGCATGTGCCTGAGCCGGATCTACCACAGGTGCTATGGGAGTAGCTAAGCTATCTATTGCCTACTACAAAACATTATCTAGCCTCTCTAGTGGAGGACCTCTTATCCTAGGTACCTTCGGGGTTGCCTCCAGGTTCTCCGCCGGGGCCTTGATTGTTCCCGCATCTGGCACGGTCATCATGACCTCAATGCAGCTAGCGGGGCAAGTGATACGCTGGTCACGAGCCACACTGAGAGGTGGTTCGCCTCACTCGATGATGTGCAGCGGTTGAGTGCATGAATCATCCACGCCAACATAGACATTGTGAGCGTCGAGGCTAATGAAGAGGCTGTTGCATGGAGGAGGGTGGTTAGCGAAGTTGCCAGCGTTGTCGCTCACGCACTCCAGTGCTCTGAAGCACTAAACAAGCCCGGAGACGATGCGTTTCCTGGTGGCGATGATGTTTCCCGTCCGGATCTTCACTCCCGCTAGCGCCACTGCTGGCCCCATGGTGGGCGCAAACTATCATGGTGGTGGCACGGCAGATGCCATGGATAGGCTAAAGATGAGGCCAAAGTGCAATAGAGATAGCCAGAGAGTGATGGTGTGGTGATTCCACACACAGAAGCTATTATTCTCTCTATCAATGGTGGATTACAAATGCTCCTTGAGCTGTTCGCGGGGAGGAGGAAGAAGACCCTCTCTACTGCCCACACCTCTCTCTAGGGTTTTCCCTTAGTAAAAATGGACAGCTTCCTCTATGGAGATCTTGGCCCTCCTTATATAGGGGAGCCCAGGTTACAAGTTAGGGCATACGTGGAAAGCATATTCTCTGAATATGCCTCTACCAAAATAGCAAAGCGGTGCTCCTCTTTTCTCCCTATAAGCTGGCAGGACTCATGGCGTAAGCCTCTTTGAGCCCCCTGTGGCGCGACATCACACAACAAGGGCAACGTCACCTTTGTCGGCCCGTACTCGCTGGTCCTCCTCTCTTTCCCAAGTAGTAACCCGACTGATGCCTGGTTAACTCGGCCCTGAGGGTACCTGCAAACAAGTTACAATGAGGGTGCCGACATATACTTTATGTCGTCCGAGATAACATTGGACGAACACCGTCAGGGCTGGGTCTACTGTAACTTAGATTGCCTTGAGGTAACTCGGCCAACACATGCTTTGACCTTGCCGTACCTCGGCTTACACTACCGTTATACCCTGGCTTAAACCTACCCGGGGTTACCCCCCCAACAAATCGAGAGCTAAAAAGGCTAGGGAGCTTAGAAGGACATAAAGAGAAAGGGAGATAGAGAGAGTGAGGAAAGAAAGAAAGAGGAAGCCCAGGGAGTGTAGAAGCTAGAGAGAAAGCATCTCCCTGGCACCATAGAGATCATCTTCTTGTATCTCGATCCACCCAGAGAATCCACCGAAGCAGGATGTAGGGTTGTTAGCCGAAGGGCGACCCAAACCTGGATAAAAATGCATGTGTGTGCTCTATGTATGTTTTATGCTCATATCAACAGGTTCCTTCGCCGATGTTGAGGCTGGAACGCTTTCGTGCCCACTACCAAACAAATAGGGGGTGTCTAACATCCCCGATGTCTATGTAAGGAGGGTGAGCATGCTGGCAGGGGTGCCATTACACATGAGGTTCCACTGCCAAGCAATGAAGGAGGCATTGCGCTTGAAGATCCTTTCGCCGGCGATGCAGGAGGCGCCGCCGGTGGAATGCTTCTCCTGGGTGGTGCATGAGACACCACCGGAGGGGGCCATCTGTCTGGAGGAGTCACACCGGTCGGGACCGGAAGAGCTGAGCCCGACTCGGAGAATCATGCACCAGCCCAAGACATACCAGCTCGTGCCAGGAATCGTCTCGCCGTGTCAAGTACTAACCGCCAACCTTAGTCCCACTGCTATGGGAACCAAACTTTGGGGGAAGCTATAGGGTTCATAGCAGGGAAATCAAAAAATTCTACCGCAAGAATAAACAAAACCACGATCCAATCTATGGAAGAGCCAAGATCTAATCTATGAGATAAGTGCAACAAGATAGATGAGAACTAGCACTCGAAGATCCAAAGCGTTTAACAAAATCAGATCTCGTGGTTGATGTAGTCGATCACTTGTCGATCTCAAGATCGTGTTGATGATCCTTCTGACGCCATGTTCTGGCATCGCTTCCGCACTCGGTCACACATACGGAGTTGACGAAAACCTTCCTCTCCCTGTTCTAGCAGGCAACAGATGTAGTAGATCCCCTCGGAATCCCAGCAGCATGACAGCGTGGTGATGGTGGAAGAGAATTCCTGTAGGGCTTCGCCTAAGCGGGAGTAGGAAGAAGGAGGAGGGAGGAGAGGTGGCAGATAGGGTTGGGAAGTGGGCAAGGGGGCCGGCCACCTCTCCCCTCTTTATATAGAAGGGGGTGCGCCTAGGGTTCCCCCCTTGGCCGCCTCCTCCTATGGCCGGCGTAAGAGGGAGGGGGGAGGGAAACTCCCCCCATGTATCCCCCCCCAAAACCCTAGGGCTGGCTGTTGGGCCCCTTGGGTTGGTGCAGATAGCCCATGGGCCCCCGTAGCATGACCTCATCCATGTGTCCCCTCCTGGGGTGGTGGACCCACTGGTGGCCCTCTAGAACATTCTATAAGCTCCGTTCAAAATACCAAAACCTTTTCTAAACCATAGAAGATGATTTCCTTTATATGAATATTATTCTCCGGACCATTCCGGAACTCCTCGTGATGTCCTGGATCCAATCCGAAACTCCGAACAACATTCGGTCTCCAACTCATATTCCATATCTATTTAAAAAACAGCAAACCTTAAGTGTGTCACCCTACGGTTCGCCAACTATGCAGACATGATCGAGACACCTCACCAATCAATAACCAACAGTAGGACCTGTAGATCCATAATGGCTCCCACATATTCAACGATGAATTCATGATCGGAAGAACCATTAACATAGGATACGGATTCCCTTTGTCCCGCGATACTCTACTTATCTGAGGTTCGATCATCGGGATCTCCATACCTAGTTCTACCTCGTTACCAATAAGTACTCTTTACTCGTACCGTGATATGACATCCCGTGTGACCTAGTCACATGCTTGAAATCCATCTGGATGACATTCCGCCGACAGGGCCCAGAGCGTATCCATCCGTCACTTGGGTGGCCAATCCCATTCTTGATCCATGTGCTTCAACACATACTTTCAGAATACCTAATGCCACCTTTATAACCACCCAGTTACAAAGTGGTGTTTGATGCCATCAAAGCACTCATCTGGTGATGGTGATTAACATGGTCTCATGGTCGAAGGATTAGATTACTATGTATTTGAAAGCTTGTAGCAAAATGAACTTTAATGACTTGATCTTATGATATGCTTACTATGGGTGTGTGTACATCACATCATTCTCCTAATGATATGATCTTGTTATTAGTAACATCCAACGTCCATGATCAGGAAACCATGATCATCTATTAATCAACAAGCTAGTCTAACAAGAGGCTTACTAGGGACTCTTTTATGTTTACAAAACACACAAATATGTTTCCTATTAATGCAATTATACCATGTGATGTAAACATTTATCATAAACACAAATATATAATAATAACCACTTTATTATTGCCTCTTGGGCATATCTCCAATAGTCCCCCACTTGCACTAGAGTCAATAATCTAGATTACATTGTAATATACCTAACACCCATGGCTTTCTGGTGTTGGTCATGTTTTTCTCTAGGGAGGGGTTTAGGCAACGGATCTGCCACATTCCGATCAGTGTGTACTTTGCAAATCTTTATGTCACCATCTCGGACATACTTGTGAATAGCATGAAAACATAGCTTGATGTGCTTCAGCTTCTTGTGTGACCTTGGCTCCTATGCATTAGCTATGGCACCCATGTTGTCACAATAGATGTCCATTGGGTCCAACGCACTAGGAACCACACCAAGCTCAGTAATGAACTCATTCAACCATATCGCTTCTTGTGCAGCCTCCGAAGCAGCTATGTATTAAGATTTAGATTAAGATTTTGCCACAACGCTTTTCTTGGCATTCCTCCAGCTCACTGCTGCTCCATCCAAAATAAATACGTATCCAGACTATGACTTAGAGTCATCTAGATCGGTGTTCCAACTAGTATCGGTGTAACTTTTTACAACAAGCTCTTCATCACCTCCATATTTTTGACCGCAGTCTAGTGTTCCATTCCAGGATCACTTTGATATTTGCTGGTCAAACTAACAACATGTGCGATATCCGGTCTCGTACACAGCATAACATACATGATAGAGCCTATGGCCAAGACATAGGGGATTTTGTTCATCTTTTCTCTATCTTCTGCCATAGCTGGACTTTGAGTCTTGATCTATCTCTATAAATCTTGATGCCTAAAATGTATGTTGCTTCGCCAAGATCCTTCATTGAAAAACTATTATTCAAATAGGCTTTAACACTTTCAAGAAGTTCTATGCCATTCCCAATCAACAATATGTCATCCACATATAGTACTAGGAATTCTACAGAGCTCCCACTCACTTTCTTGTAAATACAAGATTCTCCAAAAGTTTGTATAAATTAAATTTTTTGATCACCTTGTCAAAACATTGATTCCAGCTCCGGGATGCTTGCTTTATTCCATAAATGGAGCGTTGAAGTTTGCATACCTTGTCAATATCTTTAGGATCAACAAAACCCTTGGGTTGTACCATATACAACTCTTCCTCAATGTCACCATTAAGGAATGCTATTTTGAAATCCATCTGCCAAATTTCATAATCGAAAAATGCAGCGATTGCTAAAAAATCCTCATAGATTTTAGCTTCGCTACCGGTGAGAAAGTCTCATCGTAGTCAATTCCTTCAATTTGCAAAAACCCTTTCATGACAAATCGAGATTTATAAATAGTTACATTACCATCAGCGTTTGTTTTCTTTTAAAGATCCATTTGTTCTCGACAGCCTTGCGGCCATCTGGTAGGTCCACAAAGTCCACACTTGGTTTTTGTACATGGATCCAATTTTGGATTTCATGGCTTCTTGCCATTTGTTGGAATCTGGGATCATCATTGCTTACCCATATGTCACAGGGTCGTCAGTGTTGTCCACCAACATGACATTCAAGACAGGGTCATACGAATCAGGAGTGGTACGAACCCTCGTCGACCTGCGACGTTCAGCAGCAACTTCGTTCGAAGTTTCATGATCTTCATCATTAGATTCCTCTCTTATTAGTGTAGGCGGCAAAGAAACATCTTCCGATGTTGCGCTACTCTCAAATCCGAGAGAAGGTTCAACAACCTCGTCGAGTTCTACTTTCCTTCCATCCACTTCTTTCGAGAGAAACTCCTTTTCTAGAAAGGATCCATTCTCGGCAATGAAAACTTTGCCTTCAGATCTATGATAGAAGATATACCCAATTGTTTATTTAGAGTATCCTATGAAGATACATTTTTCCGCTTTGGATTCAAGATTGTTAGGTTGTAACTTCTTTACATAAGCTTCGCAGCCCCAAACTTGAAGGAACGACAACTTAGGTTTCTTACCAAACCATAATTCCTACGGTGTTATTTCAACGGATTTAGATGGTGCCCTATTTAAAGTGAATGCGGTAGTCTCTAATGCATAAGCCCAAAATGATAATGGTAAATCTGTAAGAGACATCATAGACCAAACCATATCTAAGAGAGTTCCATTATGACGTACGGACACACCATTGCGTTGTGGTGTTCCTAGCGGTGTCAATTGTAAAAGTATTCCGCATTTCTTTAAATGCATGCCAAACTTGTAACTTAGATATTCACCTCCGCGGTCAGAATGCAGAAATTTAATATTCTTGTTACGCTGATTTTATACTTCACTTTGGAATTCCTTAAACTTATCGAAAGTTTTGAACTTATGTTTCATAAAGTAGATATACCCATATCTACTCAAGTCATCCGTGAAAGTAAGAACATAACGATATCCACCGTGCTATGCTACACTCTTTGGACCGCACACATCGGTATGTATTATTTCCAATAAGTCTATAGCTCGCTCCATTATCCTAGATAATGGAGTCTTAGTCATTTTCCCATTAGACATGCTTCACATCTTTCAAGTGATTCAAAATCAAGTGATTGAAGGAGTCCATCGGAATGGAGTTTCTTCATGCACTTCACTCCAATGTGACCAACACGACAGTACCACATGTATATGGAATTATCAGTCAATTTTATTCATTTAGCATCTATGTTATGAACATGTGTATCACTACTATCCAGATTCAATAAGAATAAACCATTCAACTCAGGTGCATGACCATAAAGGATATTACTCATTTAAATTGAACAACCATTATTCTCAGACTTAAACCAATAACCGTCTCGCAATAAACAAGATCCAGATATAATTTTCATGCTCAACTCAGGAATAAAATAACAATTATTAAAATTTAAAACTAATCCCGAAGGTATATGAAGAGGGAGCATGCCGACAGTGATCACATCAACCTTGGAGCCATTTCCAACACACATTGTCACCTTGACTCTCGCCAGTCTTCATTTATTCTGCAGCTCCTGTTTTGAGTTACAAATATGAGCAACATAACCAGTATCAAATACCTAGGCACTACTATGATTACTAGTAAGATACACATCAATGACATGTATATCAAATATACCTTTCTTCGTGATGTTGCCGTTCTTCAGATCTGCTAGGTACTTGGGGCAATTATGCTTCTGGTGCCCACCTCCCTTGTAGTAAAAACACTTAGTATCAGGCTGAGTACCAGTCTTGGGCTTCTTAGGTGCATAAGCTTTCTTGTCGTACTTCTTGAAGTTGCCCTTGTTATTAGGCTTGCCCTGCTTCTTGAAATTGGTGGCCTTATTGACCATCAACACTTAGTTCTCTTTCTTGATCTCCACTTCAGCAGTTTTTAGCATCGAGAAGAGTTTAGGCAACGTCTTGTTCATGCAATGCATATTGTAGTTCATCACAAATTTCTTGTAACTAGGTGGAAGTGATTGGAGGACACGATGAATCCCCAACGCATTAGGAATCGTTATTCCCAAATCTTGGAGTTTGTTTCATGCCCAAACATTTTGAGTGTCTGCTTGCTAACGGAGCTGCCCTCTTCCATCTTACAGTGAAAGAACTTCTCGGAAGCTTCATAGCTTTCCATGGTCGCATGAGTTTCAAATATCATTTTTAGCTCACTGATGATATCAAAAGGGTCACGGTGCTCAAAGCGCTTCTGAAGCTCTAATTCTAAACCGTACAACATGGCACACTAAACTATGGAGTAGTGATTTTTTCGAGTGAGGTAAACATTTTTAACCTCATCGGCATCATCCTCTACAGGTGGGTCACCTAGCGGTGCATCGAGCACATAGGTGAACTGACCAGAACTAAGGATAATCCTCAAGCCACGGAACCAGTCCGTGAAGTTGCTTCCATTGTTTTTCAGCTTTTGTTTCTCTAGGAACACATTAAAGTTGACGGAGGGGGTCGCCATGATCAACAACATATTTGCAAAGATTTTAGACTAAGTTTATGATAAATTGAGTTCAAATTTAATTTTTAAATTAACTAGGTGAACTCCTACCCAAAACAACATCCCACGCGCTGCCTTAGTGATTTCACGAACCAAATCCACTACACCATGTCCGATCTTCACAAGAGAAGATGTAGCTTCAAAGGCGAACAATCAACATGTTCATCATATCATTCATATGACTCATGCTTTACCTTTTGGTATTCCGTGTTCCGAGACCATGTTTGTACATGCTAGGACCATCAAGGTTAACCTAAGTATCTGCATGTGCAAATCTAGCTTCCACCCATTGTATGCACACGTAGAATCTATAACACCCGATCATCACGAGATGCTTCAAAACGACGAGTCTTAGCAACGATTCCTAGAACACTTTATTACTTGATATTTAGTGAGAGGGATCATCTTATAATGCTACCATGACGATCTAAGCAATACAAAATGCAAAAAGGAACATCACATGCAATTCATAATATGTGACATGATATGGCCTTTCTTCTTGTGCCTTTTGTTGGGGATATACTTTCCGGGTATCCTCACAGTTCCTCACTGACCAGGGTGGCCCACTTCGGGTTAGAGCTTTGCTTCATGGGCGGCCCAGTTAGAGAGAGAAGAAGGAGTCCAATCCGGCTACGGGAAGGCCCAGAAGACTTACCGACTTAGGCCCATAATGTTACTTGTAGTTCAAGATGTACTCTGTAACAACTCTTAGTCGTAGCCGGATTGATCTCTCCGGTAAACCCTAGGCCGGATATCTATATAAGCCATCCTAGGGAGAGCCTTTAGGGCACCAGATAACACCCAATACTTTAGACCCTCAACTCGCACAAGCGATACCATTGTAACCCATATTCCGGCTCTACCGTATTACTAGATTGCTAGCAGGAGTAGGGTCCGTCCAAAGCCGGCGGATTCGAACCTGGGTAAACTTGTGTGCTCACCGTCCCGGAACACCGTACGTCTCACACCCCTCTCTTACGCACGCCTCAAGGACCCCCTCATGGCGTACTTGTCCTCAATCCGACGACAGTTGGCACCCACCGTGGGGCAAGTGAGCTTCAGATCTGCGTTCTGAGCGGAATCTGCAAGGATCGGAATCGGCGAGACCATCACCATCGGTCGCATCCTCTACGCCAGCGACGTCCCTCTCATCGTTCTCGATGAGACTTGGATTCCGGCTAGGGAGGCCGTGACTGCCTATACAATCATGTCTTTTGGCGAGATCGATGTGTACATCGGTTTCGCTGAACCTGCCCAACCACCCTAGCGGTGATGATAGAGGCAGAAGAATCTTCTGGGTCCCCTTTGTCCGCGGAGGCGGCAGAGTTCCGGATCTCAGAAAACCCTAATCCCACCCAACCCGCACCAGCTGCGGAGATAGTGGAGAAATCCGAACCTGAAGAAGACCTCACAGTCCAAGTCGAATCTGGAGTGGATCTCCCTGGAGAAGCCGGATCCCAGATCGACCCACCCTTGGAAGTCAAAATCTAGGAGGAGCATATCAGCGACACTAATTTCGGCTCTGACGATGCCGGGACAGACAGGCCTTTCCTCAGGTACACACTAAGACGTATGATACTGCAAGGCGCTAGCGCAGATGCAATCCTCGAAACCATTAAAAGTTTCGATATGGCTGATCGCGAAAGCCGCAGGTACCTCAGGAAGCACGCATCACACTTCGTCAGATATGTTGGATCCGGATCCGGCTCTGCCGATGCTGGAGAAAACACCAACTCGGTGTTGGAGGCAATTGGAACAAACGCCGATGTTCCCGCATCCTTGGATGAATCTATGACGTCCGCAGATTTCCGAAAGTTCTCCGCGGAATATGAAGAGGAGTACAACTCCAAAGCTGCAGAAGAAGGAGAAGCCATGGATGAAGGATCTGGGGAACACTCTCCCAAAGCACAGGATGGCATGGACATCGGAGATAATCCCTAGGTCCAGATGTCCGAAAGTACCGATCAGAGCTTGACTCCGGGAAACGGACCCAAAGCCGTCTTTGCTACCGGCGCTGCCAAGAAGGCAAAGAAGAAGAACAAGAAGGACAAGCCCCCGGCAAAAGACCCCCTCACAGAGGAGGTAATCACCGAGGAATACGAAGAAGACTCAGATGGAGCACTTATCCCAGGCGAGCCGGAAAAAAAGCATCGGTGGATGGTCACGTGATCACTGAAGGTGCGCGTAAACTCATCGATGCCGCATTAACCACACCTATCCCTACAGCTGTAGAACTTACTGCAGATGAGCTGGCCGAAAGGGCCTAGGCCCTAGAAGCGCGTCGTCAACAACTCCTTGATTAAGCCAAAAACATCGAGGTGGAGAAGAAGCGTATGTCAAACAAGGAGTACATGCCCCGTCTGCATCAGAAGACACGGAAGCGTCACATAGATGACAACCAATTCCCACGAGTCCGTGCCGTCCTTTTTGGAGATGAGATGGGGAAGCCCAGAAGGATAGCAACGGAGATTGGGTTTACCCAACACTAGTGCAAAATACCGTGGCAGCTCGCGAAATTCTATCGGCTAATCCAGGACCAGAGGAGATACGTTTGGGTATCAAGCTACTCAATAAGGGACTGGAGCAGCAAAAGGTCGCCCTGTCTGGAAGTCAAAAGCTGGTCTCGGATTCCTACTAATGTCGCATAGATCCGGCATGGGCTGACGTAAGATCCCACTACGTTCGGGCGCAGTATCGTCACCCCGAACGCAGGGAAGACAATTATTCAAGAACCAGATCGTCGGGACAGCACCACAGAGCTACACATAACTGGAGCAATGTCGCTCCAGTAGACGAGAGAGACGCGATCGTTGCACTGAATCCGAGGAATCCTCCCCAAAAGGGAGAAGAAAAAGAGAAACGTCGGGAGGAGGATCGTTAGAGAATGCCACCTCCTAGACATGAAAACGGTCCGGCTGAGCCTCACCATGGTGGGAACGACGGACGAAGGAACGACGGAAACCACGCCGGAACAAGCTGGCAGGGGGCTCGTCATAGTCAAGAACCTCCCCGGAGCCGGAATAATGACGCTCCAGACGGAGGCCGGCAATCAGCCGGAAACTATCCAGCTGCACCACCCTCTCCACCACACAGTTATCACAACGGCCCCCAAGGAGGTCAAGGAGGACGACATGGCGGAGGAGGTGGTGGCAGAAGCCGAAGTTCGGCTCCAAGGCACCGCAACCACAGCCGACATTCGGGACGATCCCTATCCCCGAACGACGCAAGGCACAGGATCAACTCCAATATAGAGGCTCGGCGCTACGAAAACGATGATGTATACGTGGGCCGAAAATGCTTCGGACCACGCATCAGAGCTACAAAGTTCCTGGAAGGATTTGCTATCTCAAGACATATCCAAGCCTACGACGGCATTGCTCCGCCAGACACCTGGTTACAGGATTTCTTCCAAGCTTGCTGCATCGCCAAAGGCGGAAACAGCCTGGTCGCAACCCGATATCTCCCACTTATGTTGCGGAAGACGGCACGATCATGGCTCAATAAACTTCCGGCGAACACCATCCATAACTGGTATGATTTACAAAGTGCGTTCTTTCGGAATTTCGAAGGCACATACCAGAGGCTCTGTACGGTTGGAGACCTACAGCGTTGCACCCAAAAAGCCGGAGAAACTTGCCGGGATTACCTTGGACGATGGATTGACACCAAGAACTCCTGCGAAGGAGTAAATGATCAAACTGCAATTGAAGCTTTCATCGCAGGTCTCCCAATTGGTTTACTGCGCCATCGCTTGAATTATGACAAGGTTACTGATCGGGGAGAGATGATAGAAACAGCGAGCAAGTATGCAGATGCTGACGACGATGCAGAGGGATTACTCAATGTCCTGGCTGTGCCTCAGTCGGCAAAACAACCAAAGCAACAAGCTCAGAAGCGCAAAAATACCTCGGAAGAAAAACCCAATGCGGAGACAACAGTAGTCACTACTGTTTCCGGGTCTGGAGGACGAGGAGGACGTGGCGGAGGCCACGGACGTGGCCGTGGGATATCAAGGGTCCAAGGTAGAGGAGAGCAACAACCAGGCAAAACCTACACTTGGGCTGACATCGCCAATAACCCATGTGTGCATCACTTGGACGCCAATAGGGGCTCTTCCCACACCAACGCTGAGTGTCGTTTTAACGACGACATCAAGAGAGATGATACCGCGGGCTACAAAGCTAAGCGGAAGAAGGGAAAGAAAAATCCCGAAAAGGACAAAGAGACCAAGGAAGATTCTGACATGGAGGAAGCCGATGCTTCAAATCCCAAGTCGAAAGGGAAGAAAACTTTTGCCACCAAGAAGGACACTTACGTCACCTTCCTCGGATCTCAACCAGCAAAGGTTAAGAAAGCAGTTCTCCATGAGCTCAACGCAACAGTTTCGGCTGTCCCTCAGTATCTGGACTGGTCGGAAGTGGCAATAACGTTTGACCGTGCTGATCATCCGCCTAAGCTACATAGGCGAGGAAAATATGCCTTAATCTTCAATCCACTTATTGACGGTTATGGTTTCTCCAAGACCCTCATGGACGGTGGTAGCAACATCAATATTCTCTATGTCGAAATGCTACGCCGGATGAAGATCTCGGAAACACAGCTGAACCATAGGTCTGTGATCTTTTACGGAGTTGTCCCAGGAAGACAAGCTAATTCCCTGGGAGAGACCAGTTTGGATGTTACTTTTGGAACTCCAAAGAATTATCAGACGGAGGCACTTTCCTTTGAAGTGGTCCCGTTCAAGAGCGCATACCACGCCATATTCGGACGTCCGGCTTACTGGGCTTTTATGGCTCGTCCATGTTACATTTACAATATGATGAAAATTCCGGGTCCCAACGGTGTGATCACCATCAGGGGAGACCTAAAGAAGGCGCGAGAGTGCGAAGATGGAAATGACGCCTTTGCCAAAGTCGTGCTGCACGCCCAGGTGTACCAGGAGATCAAGAAGAGCATCGATCCGTCTGAGATGCCCGCAACAAAGAAGGAGGTCACAAAGCCAAATCCGGAGTTCAAGGCATCAAAAGAGACGAAGACGACGCCGTTGAAGGATGATGACCCCTCCAAGGTGACCCAGATAGGCGTAGGCCTAAGTAGCGCATAGGAAAGCGTGCTCGTCAAGTTCCTCCAAGCAAATCAAGATATCTTCGCATGGCGGCCATCTGACATGACCGGAGTACCTAGGGAACTTGCCGAGCACTCTCTAAATGTAAAACCAAATGCTAAACCCGTCAAACAGTC
The DNA here is from genome assembly GCA_910589775.1 of Avena eriantha. Classification (NCBI taxonomy): domain Eukaryota; kingdom Viridiplantae; phylum Streptophyta; class Magnoliopsida; order Poales; family Poaceae; genus Avena; species Avena eriantha. Next base: position 151,781,571 of record OU342746.1, on the reverse strand, counting down.
CTTACGGCGGTTTGGTGATGAAAAGCGTAAGGCAATAGCTAAGGAACTAGCACGGCTCGAGTTAGCCGGATTCATAGAAGAGGTCATCCATACTGATTGGTCGGCCAACCCTGTAATGGTCCCTAAAAATGACACCACTGATTTAAGGATGTGTGTTGATTATACTGCCTTGAACAAGGCTTGTCCAAAAGATCCGTTTGCTCTGCCTAGAATTGATCAAGTTATCGATTCTATGGCAGGCTCAGAACTCCTCTGTTTTCTCGACGCATATTCTGGTTATCACCAAATCCGGATGAAGGAATCTGACAAAGTCAAAACTTCATTCATAACCCCCTTCGGAACCTTCTGTTTTGTTACGATGCCCTTTGGGCTGAAGAACGCAGGAGCTACGTACCAGCGCACGATGCAGCGTTGCCTTCATGATCAACTCGGGCGCAATGTACATGCATACGTGGATGATATCACGGTCATGTCCAAAAAGAAGGAAACGTTGATTTCTGACTTGGAGGAAACGTTCGCCAATCTACGAAAATACAACATCATGCTTAACCCGCAGAAATGCTTTTTTGGAATACCAGCCAGAAAATTGTTAGGTTTCATCGTGTCTCCAAGAGGCATAGAGGTAAACCGTGACAAAATAAACGCTATTCTCAACATTTCCAGGCCAACTGACCTAAAGGACGTACAAAGATTAACTGGTTGCATTGTTGCGGTCAGTCGATTTGTAAGCCGGCTTGGTGAAAGAGCCGCACCATTATACAAAATCCTGAAGAAGACCAAGGATTTTGTCTGGACTAACAAAGCTGAAGCTGCACTACAAGACCTGAAGAAAGTACTCTCATCTGCTCCTATCCTTGCAGCACCGGAACCTCAGGAACCGATGTTGCTCTACATTGCTGCGACAAATAAGGTTGTCAGTATCGTTATGGTAGTGGAGAGACCAGAAGAAAATCAGGAACACCTGGTGCAGCGTCCGACGTACTTTGTCAGCGAGGTCCTGACAGAATCAAAACAGCGGTATCCGCACTATCAAAAGTTGGCTTATGGTGTTTTTCTAGCATCTCATAAGTTACGACACTATTTTCAGGAGCACCCAATTACCGTGGTGAGCAAGGCTCCCATGAGAGATATAATCAACAATAGTGATGCCACAGGACGCGTCGCCAAATGGGGCATAGAGCTTGCAGCTTTCGATATTGAGTACAAACCCCGGACAGCAATTAAATCCCAAATCCTTGCCGACTTTGTCGCTGATTGGACAGAGACCAAGGAGAACATGGTCCTCCCCGAGTCAGAATATTGGACCCTCTTTTTCGATGGGTCTAAGGCTCGAGGGGGCTCGGGGGCTGGCGTGGTGCTCAAATCACCCCAAGGAGATAAACTTTTATACGTGTTGCAGATCCACTTCACGGCGACAAAAACATTGCCGAGTATGAAGCACTGCTGCATGGAATCCGGATTGCTAAGGATGTTGGCATCCGACGTTTGATGTGTTATGGAGATTCGGATCTTGTTGCTCAGCAAGTCTCGGATATTTTTAATGCAAATAAGCACATGGCAGCATATAAAGCTGTCATGGATGATCTATCTAAATCGTTCGAAGGGTTTGAAATTCAACACATCGCTCGAGCAGAAAATGAGGAAGCAGATGCATTATCTCGAATAGGCTCTGCGCGGAGAGAGGTCCCGGATGGTGCATTTTTAGAGCACCTCAAAGTTCCCTCGATAAAGGGAGTAGATGAGGAATATCCGACCAAATCCGACTCACCTTTGATAGCAGTTCTGGCTGTAATTCCCAGCTGGACTAGACCCTACCTCGATTACTTGGTAGATGGAAAATTACCCGAAGACGAGGTGTTGAGCCGACAGATTATCCGAGGAGCAAAAGCCTATACTATTGTTAAAGGTGAGCTCCATAAACGGAGTGTTTCTGGGGTTTTTCAGCACTGTGTATCTCCAGAAGAAGGAGCGGAAATCTTAAGGGAAATCCACGAAGGCGAGTGGTCACCACGCTGCAGCCAAATCTTTAGTGGCAAAATCTTTTCGACATGGATTTTTCTGGCTTACAGCTCAGGCAGATGCCGAACGATTAGTCAAGACATGCAAAGGCTACCAAAAATACGCCAAGCAAGATCATGTTCCGGCTGATCAGCTGCGAATAATACCGATAACATCGCCCTTTGCGGTCTAGGGGCTTGATATGGTAGGACATTTTAAACGAGCCCCAAGTGGATTCACTCACCTCTTAGTGATGGTGGAAAAATTCACAAAGTGGATCGAGGCTAAACCTGTCACTAGTTGTGATGGAGCAACAGCCAAAAGATCTGTCGAGGATGTTATGATCCGGTATGGTTATCCGCATAGTTTTATCACGGACAATGGGAGTAACTTTTCCATGGGAGAACTGGCTGAATTCTGCGATGAGCAAAATATCCGGCTTGACATTGCGTCAGTCGCACATCCACAGGCTAACGGACAAGTCGAAAGAGCAAATGGTTTAATTCTACAAGGCTTGAAACCAAGACTCGAAGCACCACTGAGACGTGCTGCAGGGGCTTGGGCAGAGGAACTACCCTCTGTAATTTGGAGTTTACGAACAACTCCGAACAGGGCCACATGATATACACCTTTCTTCTTGGTCTATGGCGCAGAAGCAGTTCTTCCTAGCAATTTAATTCATACTTCTCCAAGAGTGGCCGCGTGTATCGAAGAGGATGCCGAGATTTCTCGACAAAATGATCTTGACTTAGTCGAAGAAGTTCGCGTCGTTGCTGAAATGAGATCTACAGCCTATCAGCAGAAGTTACGCAAGTATCATAGCCAGAGAGTCCGAACTAGATATTTCAATAAAGGTGATTTGGTTCTCCGGCTTGTGCAACAAAGAAAGCACAAACTTTCCCCAGTATGGAAAGGGAACTTTTTAGTTAGTTGAGTATTGCACAATGGATCGTACTACTTAACTGACATGAGGCCAGTCAAAGAAAGACCTGCTACTAAGAAGAGAAAGAGAGCTGGAGGCAGTACACATCCGGATGAGTTAGACAGACCGTGGAATATTGCTCAGCTACGTCCCTTTTATTCTTAGTTTATCCTTCTTTGTAATCATAAATATGTACATGTTCTGTGAGAAAATAAAAGTTTTGGTTACCTCAAAGTTTTTCTGAGAAGTTGGTACCATCTTATTTCCTAATGATCATGTCATAGTCGAAAATCCCAGAATGCTTGAAAGTACTTTATGCTCATGTTGGTTCTGGTTTAGATTTCCGATTCTAAAACTGCTACCTTCAGGTATAACTCTAAAAATTCTAGTCTTTACTTTGGTTATTTGTCTGATTGCTGGATGCGGGTATCTTCCGAGTAGTGAATTGTTGGTAATGGAAGCCGGCTTTGTTTCCGAGTTTAAACTGGTTTAGCAATTGAGCTCCGTTGCTCGGCAAAGTTTCCGGCTGAAGGTTTAGCCGGCTCACGAAAGGGACTAGGCGAAAAGCCAGATAAACGATAAGTAGAGACGGAAAAATTTCAAGTGCTTATGAAAACATTTCAGGCACGCAAAAAATCTAAGACAAAAGTGCTGAATAGATAAAAAACTTAGCACTAGCAAAAGTCATAGTACTTAATATTTACAAAGCGCATCATGTTCTTTCACAGCATAATACATAAGTTTGTGGTTTATGATGCAGGAGGAGATGAAGGAGCTGCCGGCTTGCTGGTTACTCCGCCTTGATATCGTTCCGAGATGTCCAGATCCGAGGTGGTCTGTTCATCGTCGGAAACTTCTTCGGTTTCTTCTGGAGGAGGTGGCGGGTATCTACGCAGGTAAAGAAGGGGACCTCGTCGCTGGTCAGATCAGCTACGTGGCACCCATATCCGGTGCAGGAGTGCATGATGGCTTGAAGGTCTTGCTCCTGGCCGTCTTCGTCTACCTTGCAGTACCCTCTGGTCACTTGCCATATCTCCATGTTTCCATGGTGGCTCATGACCATGGTGAGAGCGTTCTGCACAGCAGTCCGCGCGTAGGACATGTTCCAGTCCTGAACAAGCTGCGGCATCTCCTTGGCCTTGTCCCGCACTTGAAAATCCGACATGCTTGGCATGTCCGGAATCCTCAGGGACTCGCCAATGTCTTCAATAGACTGGCGAAAGTCATGCAGAAGATCACCAACTTGGGTAAGCCGGTGGGTGCGGGGCTCGGAGCAGGAAGAGTCCGTCAAGTTCAGAGGACCTAAACACAAAACAAGTCAAGGAAAATCCGACATTGATGAAAGTCGAAGAAATGATAAATCAGATAGATGGAACGTACCAAGAATGACATCGTCGATCTTGGTCTTCTCCTCCCGGAGACACTGGAGTTCAGCTCGAAGCGCTTCGGAGAGATCCTTCTCTCTACCAAGCTCATTCTTGTGGTCTGAGATAACTTTATCTTGAGCGGCGATCTTGCGATCACGCTCTTTAGTGGCCATGGAGGAGGATTCAAGGACTTGAGCTATGCTCCTTTCATGATCCGCCTTGAGCTTATCCAGCTCTTGGCGAAGTCCTTTGTTCTCCACCACTAGGGTCTTGAGGTTCTCGGCCTCTTCAATCATAGCGATGGATTGTTTCACCAACGCTGTAAGTCAAAAAGAACAACAGTTTAGAAAAATTCGACATTGAAAAAGCAAAAAGACAAGGTTTGAATCTCGGAATGTTTACCTTCGGCTTCATCCTTGGCTACCTTGAGCTCAGCATTTTTAAGCCGAAGAGCTTTGATCTCTCTCCGCTTATCACAGACATTGGTTAATAATTCCTGGTTATAGGAACATACTTTCTGTAAGTCAGAATACCCAAAGTCAGAAAGCTACTTAAGACTCGGGCTAATATGTTTTGCTAAATATCAACACGAGCCTTGGGGGCTACACTAGTTCGTTCTTTGGCATCCTAATGAAAGCATAAACCCGGATTTCTATATCCTACTTCATGCTTGGGGGCTAGAGGATATGATATAACATAATGTAAAAAACAAGAGTTGGAATTCCGACTTACATATTGCTCGCGGGTGAGTTTGTCTAACCCCGCGTTCACTTCAGCTGCCACCTTCTCGGTGAGGGTAAGAGGAATTACTGGGGCTGTTGGAAGCTCGCCAGTCCTGATTCTCTCGTCGCGAAGGCGGACTTGAGCGAGAAGGTCAGAGAACTTAACGTCCTCTACTTCTTGCGCTACCTCTTCGGGGGATAGATGGCTTTTGTCCAGGACTTGCCTGGCTAGCCGCTAGATCTCCTCTGCAGATTTCCGGGATAAGCCAAACTTGGGAAGTCCGGGATTGCTAAGGAGGTTGTCGGCGAAGACTTCAGATGAGGGATCATTACCCGAAGAGGGTTCACCCTTATCTTGAGCTGACGCACCCACGGTGACGTCAGTGTGTGACCCAAGGATCACAGGCGCCGTTGGAGGAGCCGGATCTTCTACAACAACCGGAGAAGGAGTAATCGCCGGTGTTGTAGAAGGTTGAGGGGCAGGAGTCGGAGGAGCCGTGGTAGGGGAAGCTATGGTAAGCTTCGTTTGTCGCAAGGGCTACGAAGGAATCCCTTTCCCCTAGCCCTTGATGATAGATTTTGCTCTGAGAAAGTAGTAAAGTTGGAAACATTACATCTCGGAAAGAAACTTGAGTAAAGTACAAAGGCAAAAATGTTGTGACAAAAGGTTACCTTTTCACAACTGGCACCTCCTTTGTGCCAACTGCCACTATCGGAGCTTTACGCTTCTTGAGCGCAAGATCCGGCAATGGGACTACTTCGGTCTCCTGAGAAAACTCAGGAGGATATCCTTCGAGTGGAGCAAGCTCCAACTCGGGGAGGTCAGCAAGCTGAAAATAGGAAAGCATATCAGCATTGCAGTATATAATTTAAAGATGGATACACATAAAAGGTGTACTGATGGAAGCTTACCGACACTACGGGGTTTTCTGTCGTGTGCATATCCAGAGAAACCTCTGGAATTTTCCTCTCGATCTGCTCCTTAATCAGGCACTTAATCTGGCTTATGTAACCCTGGGCGGTGTAGGCTTTCGGGCTGATGCGGAGGGAATCTTTTTTGGAAGACGTGATGGAGTGCATCAGTATGTCCTCGTGGTACTGAAGTGGCTGGATCCGACGTGAGATCTAGCAATGGATCAAGTTGGATCCCTTCAGACCCTTGTGCTTGATCAAATACTCGATCGGCCTCTTAGCGAGGATCAGATCATCGGTGAGAGCCGGAGCAGCCTCGTCCCAGGAAGGCTGGGCTGTGGTGGCTCCGTCGACAAAAGCCGGCAAAGCAGTAGCTTTGTCGGGACACAGAATATCCCTATGGTAGAAGAAAGTGGCTGGCCATTGTTTGACCGAGTCACTGGCAGAAATTTTGGGATAGGCCAGGTCTCGTCTAACAGAAAAACTAATGGTACCGGTGATATAATGAACACCGGTAGTGATGGAATTTCTCTGGACATGGAAATAGTACCGGAAGAGAAGCAAACTTGGCCTAATGCCGAGAAAGCCCTCGCAAAGCGCAACATATGCGCTCATTTCTAGAAGAGAATTGGGAGGAAGATTGTGGAGTTGAACTCCATAGTGATCTATCACCTCGGAGAAGAACTCCGAGGGAGGAAAGGACAAACCTCGGTCCAGATGGGTGCCGAAGTGGACACGCTCGCCCTCGCGCGGGTTGGGGACGGTTTCGCCGAGGCCGGTCCGCCAGTCGGCGGCGGCGAGAAGCCCCTCCTTCTCCATGTTCTTGAGGCCTGCCTCGTCGAGGGCGTAGGGCATCCAGATTCCCCGGAAACTCTCCGTCTCCGCAGCTGCTTCTGCCGACGCCGCCACCGCTGCCGCCGCCAAACCAGAGGAAGAAGAAGATGAAGCCATTTTTCTCCGGTGGAAAAGGTGACCTTAAAGTGGCGGCGCTAGGAGCTCTGTGGGCGGAGGGCGAGCAGACTCTGGGCGCGCAGGAGGATTGTTAAGGAAGGAACGACAAAGGACTGGTGGAGAGGAGAAGAAGAAATCTAAACCCCTTATATCCACCTACCTGCGCCAAGATTCGTGCAAACGCTACAGTGTAACCGCCACACGTCGTGGAAAGAACTGGGGAGGGCCCGCGCGATGATTGCATCGCCTCGATCTCCACGCACGCATTGAAACAGTACCTCGGTTCCGCGAACCGCGGACCCACCAACGGTCGTGCTGACGGAACGTCTGTCAGATGACGTGACTTGACCATACTTGTGTTAGGTGGCGTTAGAGACCAAGTTCCGGCTTAGTTTAAAAAGCGAGCTGGAAAATCCGAGTAACCAATTGAAAGGTCCGACTTAATTGTAAGACCCGGATCGTATTTTTTGTTGTGAAGTTTCAGGAACCCTTCAAGATTCTGCAAGCCGAAGATCAAGCTAGACGATGATAAATTCCGACTTTGGATCTTGGAGGCCTCCGGGGGTACTGTTGGGGATATACTTTCCGGGTATCCTCATAGTTCCTCACTGACCAGGGTGGCCCACTTCGGGTTAGAGCTTTGATTCACGGGAGGCTCAGTTAGAGAGAGAAGACGGAGTCCAATCTGGCTACGGGAAGGCCTAGAAGACTTACTGACTTAGGCCCATAATGTTACTTGTAGTTCAAGATGTACTGTGTAACCAACTCTTAGTCGTAGCTAGATTGATCTCTCCTATAAACCCTAGGCCAGATATCTATATAAGCCGTCCTAGGGAGAGCCTTTAGGGAACCAGATAACACCCAATACTTTAGACCCTCAACTCGCACAGGTGATACCATTGTAACCCATATTCCGGCTCTGCCGTATTACTGGATTGCTAGCAGGAGAAGGATCTGTCCAAAGCCGGCGGATTCGAACCTGGGTAAACTTGTGTGCTCACCGTCCCGGAACACCGTACGTCTCACACCCCTCTCTTCCGCATGCCTCAAGGACCCCCTCATGGCGTACTTGTCCTCAATCTGACGACACCTTTGACCTCCATCTCCAAAGCACGAACATGATCTCCATCATCACCAGCATGGTGTCAAGGTCAGTGACGCTGCTCCATGGTTGTCCATCACTAACAGCAGCTATTACAACTATTTGGAACAAAGCTATTACATGATGAATAGACACACAGGTCTTAACAAACTTGAAAACAACCATTAGGCTCCTATCGGTTGCCATATTACAATAAATATCATCTCATACTCAAATATAATCACAATCTCATCACGGCCATATCACATCACATGCACCTGCAAAAACAAGTTAAACGCCTCTAATTTTCTTTGCATGTTTTACGTGGCTTGGGTCTTTCGAATAAGAACCGTTCTTACCTACGAACAAGAACCACAACACTGATGCAAGTGTTGTCAAGCGAAGATTGTAAGTTGGATCTTAACTATGGTGGGAGAGACAGACACATGCAAAGCCACTTGCGCAATGCAAGTTGCAAGTCGAGCGTGGAGAAAGTCTTATGTGCGACGACATGTAAGGTTAGCCTGGGCCGCTTTATCCCACCATCCCGCAAGATGCAAAGTACACAAAAATCAAGCAACAACAAGGGCATCCACACCCACATAACCATTGTGTTTTAATCATGCAATAGATCTATGCATAGACACGGCTCTGATACCACTATAGGGTTCATAGTAGGGAAAACAAAAAAAATTCTACCGCAAGAATGAACAAAACCAAGATCCAATCTATGGAAAAGACGAAATCTAATCTACAAGATAAGTGCAAGGTGATAGATGAGAACTAACCCTCAAAGATCCAAAGTGTTTAACGAGATCGGATCTCGTGGTTGATGTAGTCGATCACTTGCTGATCTCAAGATCGCGTTGACGATCCTTCTAGCGTCGTGTTCCGGCAGCGCTTCCGTACTCGGTCACACGTACAGAGTAAACGAAGACCTTCCTCTCCCTGTTCTAGCGGGCTACATACGTAGTAGATCCCCTCGGAATCCCAGCAGCACGGCAGCATGGTGGTGGTGGAGGAGAATTCCTGCAGGGCTTCGCTTAAGCCAAAGCAGGAAGAAGGGGGAGGAAGAAGAGGTGGCGGCTAGGGTTGGGAAGTGGGAAAGGGGTCCGGCCACCTCTCCCCTCTTTATATAGAGGGGTGTGCGCCTCAGGTTCCCCCTTGGCCTCCTCCTCCTAGGGCTAGCACAAGACAGAGGGGGGAGGGAAACTTGCCCCCCAAGTATCCCCCCCAAACCCTAGGGCTGGACGGTTGGGCCCCTTGGGCTTCGTGCGGCTGGCCCATGGCCCCCCGTAGCATGCCCTCATCCATGTGGCCCCTCCCGAGATGGTGGGCCCAACAACGGGACCTAGAGATTCATAATGGCTCACACATATTCAATGAAGACTTCATGATCTAAAGAACCATTAACATACGATACCGATTCCCTTTGTCGCGCGATACTGTACTTATCAGAGGTTTGATCATCGGTATATCCATACATAGTTTGTTGGTATATGCTAAATTGGTGTCCTCATAACATGTCTCTAATACGGCTAACATGTGTGGCCCGCAGTTGGAAGCAAGGCCTATGGCCTGATGGGCGGCCAAGTTAGGTGGATCCAGAAGGGAGGCCCATGCCGGATGAAGGAAGGCAACGTAGGAGTCACCAACATACTCGGAGCCTTGGAGTACAAGAAATGAAGAATAGTTAGTATTAGTGTAGGACTCTGTAACTTGTACGACAAGGTCCTTTCCCTGTAACCCTAGGTTCTGGTGCCTTTATAAACCGGACCTGTGGGAGCCTTTAGGGCACGATTCATAAAGCACAACATACATCACCTCGCACAGCGAACCGATCTCTGTAACTTGGTGTATTGCCATTATTAGTGATTTATAGCAGGAGTAGAGTTCCGCCACCATTGTGGGACTTGAACCTGGGTAACCTGTGTTACCCTGTACCCACCAACTCTCCGCCTTACCCCACGTTTCTAAACACGCACTGTGAGGACCCCTCCATGGCATACTCGATGGCAATACCATGACAGTTGGTGTCCACCGTGGGGGCAAGAGGCGCTTCGAGATCTACAGCGGGCGAGGTCCATGCTTTTCCCGGGAATTGGTGACATCGTAGCCACCAGACGTGTTCTCTCCTCCAACAATGTCCTGATCTTCCCTCCAGATGAGTTCTGGGTGCCGGCAAAGACAAACCCTACGCGCTGCTCCGTCATCCTCTTTAGCGACATCCACATCTTCATCGATGAAACTGACTTGGGTCCTAGCTCCCAGGAAGTCGGAAACTCGTCAAGTCCCGCATGGACCTCCTACGAGCAAGATACGTTCGCGGAAGAATCTAGGCCATACCTCTCTCTGGAATATGGTGGCTCAGATCAGGAAAATTCAAGGCCCACCCAAACCGCCCTTGTGCAGGATATAATGGTGGAAGGACCCCACAAATCCGCTTGGCTTCCCCGAGCATTAGTGATGCGAAGGTCACACTTTGTCGGCGTAGTCACCATCTTCGATCTAGCTAGATGCATTTAGAGGGACGGAGAACCTCCCAGAATACCTTGCTAGATGGATGAGGGCGAGGGAAACCCTAGAGGGTGACCATGCTGACGAACTCGTTTACCACTTCGTGGAAGGACTCACGCCCAGAACAATCCTCTGGCATACCATCTGAAGACGGTAGGCTGCAGGCCCTTTCACCCTTGGCGAGATGGTCGCAATTGTCAAAGAATACACGGACACCGAGGAGAACACCCACGCTATGCCTGGGCCTGAAGCCGGAGGAAACAACAACAACGGCCTGCCTCCATCACCCTCCACATCCGCCATCAATAACACCGAATCTAACTCTAACTCCATCCTTGAAGCGATATATGCCGACATTAATATGGATGGCGATAGCTCCAATGCTAAGTCAGAGGAATATGATGTTGTTATGAGGGAGATCGAGCTGGAGATCGAGAAGGAGGAGCACGTCGAGAAGGCCAACACATCCCACCAGGTGCTAGTCGCCATTGGGAGCGTGATGGAAGAAGATGGATGATGTCTACGCACTTCTATTCTTGTAGACAGTTGTTGGGCCTCCAAGTGCAGAGGTTTGTAGAACAGCAGCAAGTTTTCCCTTAAGTGGATTAGCCAAGGTTTATCGAACTCAGGGAGGAAGTGGTCAAAGGTATCCCCTCTCAGGCAACCCTGTAATCAAGATACAAGAAGTCTCTTGTGTCCCCAACACGCCCAATACACCTGTTAGGTGTATAGGTGCACTAGTTCGGCAAAGAGATAGTGAAATACAAGTGGTATGGATAATTATAAGTGGTAATGGTGATATAAAATAGCTTGATGGCATGGAAAAGACTAAAGGCAAACTGAAATAAAGATGGAAGCAAGGAAAGATGTAACAGATCTAATTGCAAATGGTGTATCAATGCTTAGAAACAAGGCCTAGGGATCATACTTTCACTAGTGAACACTCTCATATAAATATATTATCTTCATGATACTACGCTGAACTACTCTCCGGTTGGACACTCTAATCGTTGGTAGGGCTATAAAAACACACCTCAAAGTTCATCTTTCCCATATAGAAAACCCCACATTGTCACCTTGAGCACTAGATGTGTCCAAAAAACACCACAATTTCAAAAAGACATCCAACTCCAAATATAACTCATAACAAGTATTTGTAATCTCTAGCCTAAGTGCCACCATGGTGTGCACGCTATCACTTTCACACACATGGGGAGAGCAGAGATCTAATAAAGCACTTGAGTAGCAAGGTAGATCTATAGATTACAAGCTCATGATCACAATATGATCATGCATAGAGAGAGATGAACACATAGCTACCGGTAGAACCCTTAGCCTCGAGAGAGAACTATTCCCTCCTCATCATGGGAATCAGCAATGGTGATGGAGATGGTGGTGGAGATCGATGGAGATGGCTCTAGGGGCACTTCCCCATCCCGGCAGGGTGCCGGAATAGAGACTTTCTCTCCCCCAAATCTCCCCTTCGGTGGCGGTGGTGCTGCGGAACTTTTCGTGGATTTCTCATTGATGACTTAGGGTTTTCACATCGGGAGGCTTCTTATAGGCGAAGAGGCAAGGTCAGTGGGCGGCTAGGGGGCCCACACGACCTGGTGGCGCGACCAGGGCTAGCCCGCGCCACCACATGGTGTGGACGCCCTGTGGCCCCTCTCCGTCTTGTCTTCTGGCTCCGTGAGTCTTTCAGTAAATATCGACTTTGGGTTTTGTCCCGTCCAATTCCGAGAATATTCATTTTCTGACTTTCCTGGAACCAAAAACAGCAGAAAACAGGCAACTGGCACCGTGGCATCTTGTTAATAGGTTAGTCCAAGAAATCATATGAAAATTACTCCAAAGTTGGAACAAAACACAAGAAATTAGATAGAACCAAGCATGGAACATAAGAAATTATAGATACATTTGCAATGTATCAACATCCCCAAGCTTAACTCCTGCTCATCCTCGAGTAGGTAAGTGATAAAAAGAAAGAATAATTTTTGAGGTGACATGCACCATCATAAACTTGATCAAAGTACATGTAAAACATTCAAAGTTGGAATCATAGTACTTCAATCATAACATGAAAGACAAAATTCTAGCAATAAGACAAAGAAACTATGTTGCAACATGAAAAGGCACAAACAAAAGATTCATGAATAACAATGCTTTGCAAGACGTTTGTTTGTTTTACATAAAGAAAACATAGCATAATAGTATTCAGCTTGTCCCTCATAGAGTAGAAAACATAAATGCATAGGACACCTTCAAAGTTCATAAGAGTGACTAGATACAAATAGTTTAAAAAAAGCAATATCGTGGTATGCATCAATCAACTAGTCTTGGGACAATGCACATAGAACTAAGAATGGCCACTATGCTCTCAAATTAGGTGCATAAAGATAGAAGGTGGAGACTCAACATAAAAGTAAAAGAAAGGCCTTCATAGAAGGAAGTAGGGATTCAAGTCTCATAAAGAGCTTACAAAAATTATGGTACTTTTTAGCTTTCAGCTCTCATTGCCCTATCATAAGCATCTTGAAGTGATTAAGGTTAAAGTGAACAAACTATGGTGTACATGCTTGACGAAGTATAAGTTAGAAATCTCATGTCCCTTGAATACGAGGGCCGCTCCTCATGCTACTCAAGTTTATTCACCGGTAAATTCTTGTCATTGTAAGTACATGTGTATCATAGAGAACCGCCAACGGGGTACCCCTTGCCCGATGATACATAAGAATCCCCATATCAAATTGACAAGGCAAGCAGACAACAAGCATCTCAGCAATCTTCTTATTTACCATGGGAATATGGTGCTTTTTTTTCTCTCTTTCCTCTTTTCATAATCTCTTTTTTTTCTTTTTCTCCTTTTCTCAATATAGGACTCTTTTTTTATAAGAAGAATGCTTCATAGATAGCTCATTATGGTTACGCTACAGGTTTCCACTATATCAGCATGGGTTAGACCAGCGGCCCAAGCATTTCTCTAACACATATACATAACTCCATGGACTTACAAGCTCCCCTTTCATTTCACACCGACGACATCCATAGACAAAAGAGCATGATATCAACTAGGTACAAAGTACCCGTGCAATGTTGAAAGCGTTCCCCATGATAGCATGGTTCTGCTAATTCCCAACAAATAAGTGCAAGCATATACAACATAGAAGACACAATGGTTCAAGTTTATTAAGGGCAAGAAAAGTAAAGTGTGCCATCAAGTTCGTGAGAGCTTTAATCACTAGTTTTCTCATAACAAGTTTAATTTGGAAGGTAAACAAAAACATGAATATACTTGGAATATTATAAGCTAGTAGGTAGGTATGGTGGACTCTTTGGAATAACTTGGTTTAGGGAGTTGGATGCATGAGTGGAACTCATACTTGGTTGTGGAGGCTAGCAAAACACTGGGAGCGACCAACTAAGAGAGCAATAATGGCCATAATCATGCAGAGCGACAAAACATCATTGATTAATGCATAAAGTGATACTAAAATTTGAAAACTAAAGGATCATAAAGGCTTATGGTGACTTGGGATAGTCATAACATGGTGTGAGCATACGCCAAGTCAACCCAAATAAAGCATCAAAGGAGAATACCACTATACTATGCTTTAATATGCTAAAACAACGCATGATTCATCCAAGGCACATTAAGCAATCTCAATTGTTTATAACAAGTCATGCTACAACAAAGAATACTAAGCATAAAGCCAAAACAATATCATGCATGGCATGAAAAAGCATAGGCCACAGTCAAAAACGAGCTCTTTTTACCACATAAGCATGAACTTTCCTACTCTTTTCCAAACCAAACGAAACTATTTGCAAACCAATGTATGAAAGAGGGGGTCCAACCAATTTATTCAAGAAAACTAAGAAAACCAAGCAAACAAAAACCAAAACGAAAACAAAAAAGAAGACGCTCCAAGAACAACACAACTGGGCATGAAACAATAAAAATGAAGCGTTTGGAAGAAACCTGGGATTTTTATTGATGAAGAAGGGGATGCCTTGGCCATCCCCAAGCTTTGACGCTTGTACTTCTTGGATATTTCTTGGGGTGACACACGTGGCATCCCCAAGCTTGAGCTTTAGTCCATCCTTCATCTCATTACTCATTCCTTCCATACACCTGAAATTTTCCCATCATACAAAACTTCACACAATCTTTATTAGCAACATTAGTGCACTCAAGATAATAAGTCTTAAGGTTCAGTTATAACACCAAATAAACTTCCATTAGAACACTAGCTACTGAAGCACTTCCCTCAAAAATCTCAATTCCCCAAAAGAACTAAAAAAGGAACCAACAAGAAGCAAATGCAGAAAATGGCAGAAATCTGTCAAAACAGACCAGCAGGTAAAGACGAATTTTTTGAAGATGTTATGTTGCTCAAATCAAAAAGTATTGAACTAACAAAAGTTGGATAACAACCTGGGGCAGAAGCACAAAATTTCACGTCTCAAAAGGACGTACAGAGATTTTACATGAATTTTTACGGTGAAGCACATAAATCTGTTTCGGGACAGCAACTTTCCCAAGCATTACTTCCCTCTCATTAGAGGTTACTGAGGTAATAACTCCAAGACTCATCTAAAACTTTTGGGTTATCTCCCAATAAGTACTTTTCTTTAACGCCTTTAAGTTAGGCATGATAGTTTGAGAAGATGCTCACATAAGAAATATGCATTGAAGTAAAAGAGAGCATCAAGAAGCAAATTCAAAGCACATTTAAGTCTAACCCACTTCCTATGCATAGGAATCTTGTAAAGAAACAAGTCATGAAAGCACAATGCAACAAGCATAGTAAAGCAAAACAAATGCAACTTCAAGACTTTCAACATAAAGAGGGGAACTTAATATTATTGAGATGCATAAAACCATGTTTCCCTCTCTCATAATAACTTTCAGTAGCATCATGAATAAAATTAACAATATAACTATCACAAGAAACATTCTTATCATGAGCCACATGCATATAATAATTATTACTCTCCACATAAGCATAGTCATTCTTATTAATTGTAGTGGGAGCAAATTCAACAAAATAGCTATCATTATTATTCTCATCACCATAATCATCAAATATAGGAGGCATATTGTAGTCATAATTAATTTCCTCCTCAATAGTAGGTGGACTAAAAATATCATATTCATCATTATAATCATCATATATTGGAGGTTTTGTACCATCATAAGCAATAGAATAGCTATCCTCCAAAGCTGGGGAACTAAAAAGATCATTTTCATCAAAACCAACTTCCCCAAGCTTAGACTTTTCCATAGCATTAGCAATAATGGTGTCCAAATAATTCATACTAACAACATTGCTATTAGCATGCAAATAAAGTTCCATAGGTTTTTTAAATGTTTCTTCAAACACTTCATGTCCTAACTCAAGATAACTAAAATAAAGCTCTCTAATATTTTTGTTGTTTTCCATTAAGCCTAACTAGTGAAAACAAGAAACAAAAAGACAAAATTGCAGAATCTAAAGGAAATAACTTCGAGCACTCACACCGGAGAATGTGAGTACCTTTTACCTTACCTCCCCGGCAACGGCGCCAGAAAATAGCTTGATGTCTACGCACTTCTATTCTTGTAGACAGTTGTTGGGCCTCCAAGTGTAGAGGTTTGTAGAATAGCAGGAAGTTTTCCCTTAAGTGGATTACCCAAGGTTTATCGAACTTAGGGAGGAAGTGGTCAAAGATATCCCCTCTCAAACAACCCTGCAATCAAGATACAAGAAGTCTCTTGTGTCCCCAACACGCCCAATACACTTGTCAGGTGTATAGGTGCACCAGTTTGGCGAAGAGATAGTGAAATACAAGTTGTATGGATAATTATAAGTGGTAATGGTGATATAAAATAGCTTGATGGCATGGAAAAGACTAAAGGCAATCTAAAATAAAGATGGAAACAAGCAAACATGTAACAGATCTAATTGCAAACGGTGTATCAATGCCTAGGGATCATACTTTCACTAGTGAACACTCTCATATAAATATATTATCTTCATGATACTACGCTGAACTACTCTCCGGTTGGACACTCTAATCGTTGGTAGGGCTATAACAGCACACCTCAAAGTTCATCTTTCCCATCTAGAAAACCCCACACTGTCACCTTGAGCACTAGATGAGTCCAACAAACACCACAACTTCATAAAGACATCCAACTCCAAATATAACTCATAACAAGTATTTGTAATCTCTAGCCTAAGTGCCACCATGGTGTGCACGCTGTCACTTTCACACACATGGGGAGAGCAGAGATCTAATAAAGCACTTGAGTAGCAAGGTAGATCTATAGATTACAAGCTCATGATCACAATATGATCACGCATAGAGAGAGATGAAAACATAGCTACCAGTAGAACCCTTAGCCTCGAGAGTGAACTACTCCCTCCTCATCATGGGAATCAGAAATGGTGATGGAGATGGTGGTGGAGATCGATGGAGATGGCTCCGGGGGCACTTCCCCGTCTCGGCAGGGTGCCGGAACAGAGACTTTCTATCCCCCGAATCTCCCCTTCGGTGGTGGCGGCGCTGCGGAACTTTTCGTGGATTTCTGATTGACGACTTAGGGTTTTAGCATCGGGAGGCTTCTTATAGGCGAAGAGGCAAGGTCGGTGGGCGGCCAGGGGGCCCATACTAGGGCTAGCCCGCGCCACCACATGGTGTGGCCGCCCCGTGGCCCCTCTCCGTCTCGTCTTCTGGCTCCGTGAGTCTTCCGGTAGAATATCAACTTTGGCTTTTGTCCCGTCCAATTCCGAGAATATTCATTTTCTGACTTTCCTGGAACCAAAAACAGGAGAAAACAGGCAACTGGCACTGTGGCATCTTGTTAATAGGTTATTCCAAGAAATCATATGAAAAGTACTCCAAAGTTGGAACAAAACACAAGAAAGTAGATAAAACCAAGCATGGAACATCAAAAATTATAGATACATTTGCAATGTATCAATGGACAGGAACCGAAATGTGAGAGAGCTCCGCCCACACCTGCGGTTACTAGAGCGGTAGCAGCCAAGAAAGCCGTCGAGCCTTTGGCTCCGGCCAAGGCCATGCCCCCTCTGGTTATCCGCCCGCAGCAGGCATAGGAACTCACCACGGCCCCCAGTACTGCCAAGCAGCCAAATCAGCGTCCATAGCCATCGTCAACATCTGCAGCTGGCAACCCATTGGTTACTCCTGCCGACAAGGCGATCTATGGTGCACTCCTCGTTGATCCCATTACCGTTGCCCATATCCGGAGCATTACGGAGCTTGATGAGAAGCATGCAGAAATCCTAGCAGAGGCCAAGTGCATCACAAAACAAGGCGCTAAGCTGAATGAAGACATGGCCAAGGCACAACAATCTATCAAGGCGGCAAGAGCTATGGAGGTTGAGTACAAGTAGTTTCTACTGAAGCACAAAGCAAAGAAAGAACCAGCACATGTCATCGAAGACCCCGACATTTGGCACAAATTGGGATATGGCGGAACCAAACCGGCAAAAACTACCAAATACATTGATTCAGAGGGGAGGCAAGTAATGCCAACTCTCTCCCTCAACATTGCCGTCGCCAAGACCCTCCTGGAGAAAGACAGATCGCCAGAAGCAGTTGCTTAGGTGTACGACCTCGTCACCAAGGCATGCAAGCAACAGGAAAAAGCTACCTTGCAGAGGCTTGAGTCTAACCCGGAGCTTTGCCAGTCAACCCTGAACAACCGCAGAAGGCCAAGATCTCCCCATGACGAGGGACCTCACACAGGCTCCACAGAGCGAAGATGGAGGGATGCGTGCAAAAGGGCTGATGACATACCCATATCTTCCTATCACGGAGAAAAGGCTCTCCCTCGTCGATCGCCCCCACCCCCGCCATCTCGGCATCATGAGAAACCACAGCCGTGCCACCGTACAAGCATGCCACCACCCAGGCGTCCCTAGGTCGGCATCGTTATACGCGACCAGGATGAGAAGCCCTAGCAAGCCAGAAAGCGCAGCAGCGATGAAGGACACATGAGAAAATCCTACAAGGAAGCACCACGTCCGACAAGTAACTGCGACAGGCATGAGGAGTCGCAGGGAGGGAACAGCAAGAAGGCTAACCCACCACCTCCACGGCCACTATCACCACCTAGCAGCCATCATGGTGGAGGGCATGGTGGATCTCATAAATCGCATTGCAATTCCCCTCCCCATGATGGAAAAGGGAAGCAACTAGAGCCGTACGACGCACGTTCATGGCTGGACAAGATCCAAGAAGCATGGGAGCTCTCATACCTTGGGCCACGTTGTTCTGGACCAGTAATACATGCCACAACTTACCCCAAGGGTCTCCGGATAGACAAGACCATCAAGCCCTATGATGGCACTGCCAGGCTAGCCACGTGGTTACAAGACTATAGTGAAGTGATTCACATCGCAGGGGGAAACCCTAATGTCACCGTCAAGTACCTCCCACTTATGCTAACCGGCACCGCCCGACAGTGGATCGACAACTTGCTGGAGAAATCAATATGCAATTGGTTGGACATGCATGAAGCATTCACCAAGAACTTCGAGGGTACATACAAACGTCCCTGCACTGTCAGAGACCTACAACGGTGCGTACAAGAAAAGGATGAAACCTCTCGTGCCTACCTCTCAAGATGGCTGGATATGAAAAACTCCCGCGCAGGGGTAAACGAACAAACCACTATGGCCACCTTCATCAACAATTTGGAGAAGGGAACTTTTCTTCGGCATACGTTCAAGCACAAGCAATACAACGATGAGCTCAACCTCAATGCAATGATAACCATGGCTAGCGAATTTGTCGCTGCTGATGACAACGCACGTGGATCGTTACCGGCAATAGAAATCCCAACCTAGGCTAGAAAGAACAATAATAATAAGATGAAGACTCCGCCCGAAGAGAAGAAAATAGCCAACATGGTTGCCACAATATTCACTGGCAGAGGCGGATGCAGACAGCGTGGTCGTGGTTGGGGGGCTAGCCATGGTCAGTAGAGGAGTGATTCTACACCCTTAGCGCCCCGTGTTCCCCAAACGTATGAAGAGTATCGCGATATGCCGTGTTTCGTCCACCTCGACGCAAACGACAAAGCCACCCACACCAACCGCCAATGCAAGTTTGTCAATGACCTCAAGGAAGACCTTGAGTCCGGCTACAAGCAAAATCAGAAGAACAAACCCCACAGAAAGGGAAAAGGGAAGAAGAAGGAGGTGGAGTCCAAGGATTCAAGTGATATGGATGAAGACGTGGAACCCAAGTTCGCCGAAAAGGGCGAGGGAAAAGGGAAAAAACCCTTCGATAAGAAGGCTCGAGTCTACCACACTTTCCTTAGCACCCCCATCGTCCAGGCCCAGAAAACCTCCTCAAGGATACTGACGGCTACCCTTCCTCCGGTTTCCAAGTACGTCAGGTGGTCGGAGATTCCAATGACCTGGGATAGGAAAGATCATCCAGATCTTATCCCAATAGAGGACCAGTATGCCATGGTCATCAACCCCTTGATTGACGGCACAGAGTTCACCAAGTGCCTCGTGGACAATGAAAGAAGCATCAGCATCATGTACCTAGATACACCGCACAAGACGAACTTGATGGAGACCCAGCTAAGGAAGAGCAACACCTTGTTCCATGGCGTCGTCCCTGGCTAACAAGATAATTCCCTGGGCTGCATCACCCTTCGAGTCGCTTTTGGTGATGTCAACAATTACCGCCAAGAACGCATGACCTTTGAAGTGGTGCCTTTCAAGAGCGTGTACCACGTCATATTTGGGCGCGATACCTTCCACTCTTTCCTTGCAAGTCCATGCTTTATCTACAATAAGCTCAAGATACCCAGACCAAATGCATCATCACCATTGACAGAAGGTTCACCAAGGCATGGGAGTGCGAGCTCAGCAAAGCCGCCTTCGCCAAAGCGGTCCACGATGGTGAGGAGTTCAAGGAGATCTAGAGCCATGTCGATGCCTTGAAGATGCCGGCTTCGAAGAAGCAAATCACTACTGCTGAACCTGCATTCAATGCGGCCATCAAGACCAAGCAGGTGGAGCTTGTTGAAGGAGATTCCTCCAAGACCACTGCCATTGGCATGGACTTGGATCCCAAATAGGAAAGCGCGCTCGGCGTGTTCCTCCATGAGAATAAGGACATATTTAACTGGCAACCTGCCGACATGAAAGGTGTACCTAGGGAACTCGCCAAGCACAACTTGAATATTGATCCTAATGCTAAACCGGTGAAACAACCTCTATGACACTTTGGTGACGAAAGACGAGGGCTATAGGAA
Source organism: Avena eriantha (assembly GCA_910589775.1). NCBI lineage: Eukaryota > Viridiplantae > Streptophyta > Magnoliopsida > Poales > Poaceae > Avena > Avena eriantha. Next base: position 151,760,813 of record OU342746.1, on the reverse strand, counting down.
AAGAAATAGCTAGGTTACTTAAGGCTGGCTTTATTCGAGAACTTATTCACACCCGATGGGTGGCAAATCCTGTACCTGTCCCTAAAAAGGGAACCAATGAATTAAGAATGTGCGTTGATTACACTGGTTTGAACAAAGTGTGTCCGAAGAATCCGTTTGCTTTGCCTCGCATTGAACAAGTCATTGACTCGACGACTAGCTCGGAACTTCTGTGGTTTCTCCATGCCTACTCAGGTTACCACCAAACCCGGATGCGAAAGTCGGACCAATTAGCCAGTTTGATCACCACACCTTATGGCAGATACTGCTATGTTATGATGCCCTTTGGGCTGAAAAACGCTGGTGCTACTTACCAGCGGACGATGCAGCGCTGCTTACATGACCAAATAGGTCGCAACGTACATGCTTACATGGACGACATCACGATAATTTCAAAGAAATTAAACAACCTTATCGCCAACTTGGAGGAAACCTTCAACAATCTTCGAAAATACAACATGATGCTTAACCCCAAGAAGTGCGTCTTTGGGGTGCCATCCGGCAAGCTGTTGGGCTTCATCATTTCGCACCGCGGAATCGAGGTCAACTCGGAGAAAATCAAGGCCATCCTTGACATGAAACGCCCAATGTGCTTGAAGGACATACAGAGGCTCATAGGCTACATAGAAGCAGTAAGCCGGTTCATCTACCGACTTGGAGAGAAGGCTATGTCGCTCTACAAGTTGCTCAAGAAGGTGGAAAAATTCGTATGGATGGATGAGGCTGACGAAGAACTTCAGGAGTTGAAAATAATACTCTCCTCCGCGCCAATACTTGCAGCACGGGTGTCAAGGGAGCCTATGTTAGTTTACATGGCGGCAACCAACCGAGTAATCAGCATCGTCATCATGGTGGAGCACAAGGAGCCAACACATGAATACGAAGTTCAGTGACTAGTTTACTACGTAAGCGAGGTCTTGATGGAATCCAAGTAGTGTTACCTGCACTACCAGAAGGTAGCTTGTGGAATTTTCCTTGCTTCATAGAAGTTGAGGCATTACTTCCAGGAGCACACCATCACAGTGGTGAGCAAATCTCCACTGTCCGACATCATCAATAATAGCGATGCTAGAGGAAGAGTGGAAAAGTAGGGCATTGAACTTGCCTCCTTTGAAATCAACTACAAAAGACACAACACGATCAAGTCACGGGCATTGGCAGATTTTATTGCAGATTTGATAGAACTGCCAGAAGACACTCCTGTGCCAGAGCCAGAATATTGGGTCATGCACTTTGACGGATCAAAGCTACTCAATGGCTCGAAGGATGGTGTATTACTACAATCACCAAAAGGGGAGAAGTTGCAATATGTCATGCAGATCCACTTCAATGCTACCAACCACATGGCGGAGTATGAGGCCCTCATTCACGGACTTCGAGTAGCCAAGGATATTGGCATCAAGCGCATAGTTTGCTGTGGAGATTCCGACTTGGTTGCCTAGCAAGTTGCTGGCACCTAGAACGCGTGGAGCCCTATGATGGCGGCATATCGAGAAGAAGTAGACGAGATTGCCAAATGCTTTGACGGCTACAAAGTAATGTACGTCAAAAGGGAGGAGAATAAGGCGGCAGATCTGCTATCAAATCTTGGATCAGCTCGCTGACCAATTTCACCAGGCGTTTTCCTGGAGCATTTACGGATCGCATCCGTGAATGGAGCGGACCCCGACAACCCAGATAGAGTGGACTCATTTGTTAACGCAATAACAGTGACCTCTCCGGCTTGGACAAAACTGTTCATGGACTATCTACAAGATGGAACTTTGCCTGCCGACGAAGTCAGAACCCAGCAAATAGTACGAAGAGCAAAAGGCGATGTCATCATTGTCAGCCAACTATACAAAAGAAGTACCACATGAGTTTTCCTTCGATGCATCTTCGAGTAGCAAGGTATTGATATCCTTAGAGAAATACATCTAGGAGATTGCGGGCATCACGTTGCTCCCCGATCATTGGTGGCTAAGGCCTTCCGATAAGGATTCTACTTGGTTAACTGCCAAGGAAGACGAAGACAAGTTGGTACAAACATGTCTTGGGTGTCAGTTCTATGCAAGACAACCAAATGTTCTAGCTGAAGAATTGACAACCATACCAATAACTTGGCCATTTGCAGTCTCGGGGATAGACATGGTGGGACCTTTGCAGACAACACCTTTTTGGATTTACACACTTGCTAGTAGCAGTGGATAAGTTCACAAAATGGATTGAAGCTAAACCCATTAGAAAGCTCGATGGGTCAACAACCCTAAAATTTGTCCGAGATCTAGTGGTGAGATTTGGTTTCCCACACAACATCATCATCGACAACCGCAGAAATTTTTCTCTTGGAGAAGTTGAGGAGTACTGTCATGAAAAAGGCATCCGCCTTGACCTAGCATCTGTGGTACACCCATAGTCTAATGGACAAGTTGATTGGGCCAATGGACAAATTCTGCACGAAATCAAGCCATGCTTAGAGGCACCGCTACATAGAGCAGCTAGAGCATGGGCAGAAGAATTACCATCTGCATTATGGAGTTTAAGAACAACACCCAACAGATCCACCGGCTTGACTCCTTTCTTCATGGTTCATCGAGCAGAAGCCGTCCTACCATCCGACATCCTCCATGATGCACCAAGAGTTTCCGCCTACGAGGAAGATAATGCTGAAGAATCAAGATGCTTATATGTGTACCTACTCGAAGAAGAGCACGTGTTGGCATGCCAGAGATCCACCATCTACCATCAGAAGCTATGTGGCTACCATAGTCACCGTGTTAAGCATCGCTCGTTTTAAGAGGGGGATCTGGTGCTTAGACTCAAGCAGGAGAAATCAAACAAACTATCCCTGCCTTGGGATGGACCGTTCGTCATAAGCAAAGCATTGCTTAATGGTTACGACTACCTCGCCGATATTCGCGAGTTAAAAGATAGGCCTAAAAATCGCAAGCACAAGCAATGTGACTCCAATGATGATTACCCGGAGACAGATCGGCCATGCAAGATAGCAGAGCTACGTCCCTTTTACACTTAGCATACTTTATATTATGCAATAAGTTTTTTATATGATTAATGAAATAAAGCATTTGGTTCACTCATATTCTCTAAGTCTTTACCTCCTTTAGTTGTTCATTTTTTAATCATATAAACCCTGTATGCACAAGTTTGCATTTGAACTCGTGAAAACTCCGCCTACGGGCGTTAGCTTAAGTTTTCTGGTCTACACGTTTTCTAAAGTTTTTATGTGGATTCCGGAGTAGTGACTTCTCAGCACTCAAAGCCAGCAATTTTGCTCTTAAGTTCTTGACGGTGCTATTAAGCATCATCACCTGAGAGCATAGTTCTGTGCTGCGAGTCTTCTGTCTCACGAAAGGTCAAGCATATGAACCAGAATAATGGATAAGCCAACACTTGCTTAAAAAATATATACATGCTCGAAACAGATAAGTAGCAGGAAACTTGAGTACAAGTTTTTTCTGCCTTACAAATTCATCAGTTTTTCCGCATAAACATTGCAGAGACACATTTAATACAGACATTGTTTTTACGGCTCTGCTGTAGGGGACTTTGTGGTTGTGTCATCAGCAACAGGAGAGCCAGGCCGGAAAAGCTCATCAAACTCGAAAGGAGATGGGCTAGACTCAGAGGACGCCATGTCATCATCTAGTACCTTGGCAGGCACGAAGACGTCTGCCTTGACCATCTTGGCAACTCTAGTGTCATAGCCAGCGAGGGAGTTCCAAATAACATCGCTATCAATCTCTTTTCCTTCCTCGTCCAGCTTGGGCATACCAGAGGTCACCAGGTCGATATCGGTGTTGTCGTAGAGTTCTTTGACCAAAGACAGGGCCATCCTTCCACCAGCTCGGACGCAAGAGGCTTTCTAGCCCTTGACTTTCTCGGGCTTTCTCGGGGGCTTGGTGCAGGATTTCCGAATACTTGGCCGCTAAGTCTACCGCCTTGATGTTTATCCCCAAAGGTTTGGCTATCTCCTTGGCCTGAGCGATGGCGGTGATGACGAAGTTGCCGACAAGAATCATGCATTCCTTGGGATCCGGAGCACCTTCACTCAAGTTGATCAAGCCAATGGGAGTTGTGGTTTGCATAAGATACAAGGACCATGAGTATAAGTACATCAAACATTTTTCCAAAGTACAAAATTGATCAAGACGTAGGAAATATACCGAAGATGCTGGATTCGGCTTGCTTGCATGTCTCCACCAAGATTCCATGCTCGTCCTGAAAATTCTTGTATGCCTCAAGGCTCCGGGAGTTTTGCTCTATAACAGCTTGGTTTTTCTCCTTGAGGCGTTCAATTTCTTCCTTCAAACGTTGCATCTCAATGTCCGCAGACTCTTGCAAGAGCTTCATAGCCTCCTTGTTTCCCTTAACTGCCTTGGCCAGGTCTTTCTTCAAGATCTTGTTTTCACTATCAAGCTCTTGAATATGCTTTGGTTGCTCGACAATACCCTTGGCCTTGGAAATAAGTACTGTAAGATGGCAAAACAAAAACAGTATGAGAACACAGAAGAAATTGACTACGAGCAATAGCTAGGAGAAAGTCAGAGGGAAACAGACTCTTGCTATTCGCAATTTGTTCCTTCAAAAAAGTTCTTTTACCCTTTTCAGCATCGAGGTCCGCCTGCAACTTGGCATATTTCTCATTGGCCTTCTTCCTCTAGGCATTCTCATTTTGCATAAGCAAAAATGTTTAGTTTCTCTTAGAAGCTTGTAGCCAGAACTATTTTAGTTTCATCTAGAAGCTCGGGGGCTACAGGATTAATATTAAAAGACAAATATGCTACTCTTAGAGTATGTAGCCGGAACTTTTTTTAGTTTCTGCTAGACGCTCGGGGGCTGCAGTATCAAGTTCTACTCTTAGTTTTTTGGATCACTTAGGCCAATAACTATTGTTTATCTACCTAAGAGACCGGGGGCTACAGAGGGATATGTTATACGATAAAAGATAAAGGTTAAAAACTTACAATGGCAATAACTTTGAGATTGTTGGCCAGATTGGCATATCCAGTGTGGAAGATGCCGACATTGTTATACACGGCATATGCCTGCTGGATAAGATCGTCTAGGCTCAATGTCGGAGGCACCGAAGGAAGTGGCGTAGTAGAAGCTGGAGGTGTAGATGAAGCTCTAGCCGACTATCGTGTTACTATGACAGTTGAAGGCGTAGAAGCTCCTTCCTTATCAGTTGCCACTTTTGCTGCTGTCTCTGCCCCCCTTCACCAGCTCTTTACCTTTCTCAGTGGCATCCTTAGCCGGAGCTACAACCACTTTGGAGGAAGTACTCTCCTACGTCGCTTGTCCACTAGGAGCGACGTCCGTGCCAGCAGAATCTGAGACATCAAAGATTGGATTGATATTTGTCTCCATGGCGGAGGTCTCAGGAATGATGGTGGACGAAGGCCTAGTGGGGCTAGTAGCATGCTTGGCAGCAGGAGTTGGAGGAGCAGTGGTGGGAGAGGGCTTTGCGGCCACGTCCTTGGTCAACATATCGCGAATGTTTTTTACCCTCCGGAATCTTTGGAGGATCACTTCAGGCTAACACCGGCTTTCCTCCTGAAATGTACGAAGTATAAGTACATGTGTTGAATAAGGTGCGAGCTACTATAAAATCCGGAGAATGAATGCACTTACTCCATGGCAGGAGCCTTAGTCAAGGGGATGCCGGTGTATCTCTTCTTATCCATCTCTAAGGCGACAGTGGATCATCTGGAGACTCCACTCTCCGATTTCTTCTTCTTCTTGGCCTCGGCAGCATCATTAGAGGTGGAACTCTTCTGCTTTCACGCTGCTAGAGCTGGGTTTTCCTTGGGGTGTTATCATCGGACAACACCTGGATATCCTTCATCTTGGGATCATTGACCTGGGAGGCCATCTGATCCTCCGCCAAGGTTACCATCTGGGAGACAAAGGTGTGTTAGACTCATAACTTCAAGACAGAAAAGCCTTAGAGTATATACGCAATGAGCAACAAAGGAAACAGAAGCTACCTCTAGGCACTTGCCGCATTCGAACATGTCATAGGTGATCTTGAAGCCACGCTTCCTATCCTTCACCTTGACCATGTCCTTAAGCCGGAGCTTGATGGTGTCGTTGGAGAAGATATACCACGAAATTCGCATGGGATCCTTTCTATCCTTGGAGTACATGCACATCAGCTTGGCATGGTGCTGCAAAGGCTGGATCCGCCTACTGAACCAACACATGGCCATGTCCAAACCCGTCAGACCTCCGTCTAGGAGCCATTCGATCCGCCTTACAACGCGATTGGATTCTTTGTCGGACGGAAGGGAGGCTAGGGACCTCTAGTTGGGTGCTTCAGCGACAGCTCCATCGACGAAGTCGGGATACGTTTCAAGACGGTTGGGAAGAGGAATATCTGGGCCATGGAAATATGTGCGCTGCCAGTTCTTGCAGGATTCATGACCAACAATGTCGGGGAAGCACCGGCTAGGCCAGATCTCAAAGCTAATTGTTCCGCATATGTGCAACTCATCCTTGGATTCTACGAGCTCTCTCTTGACGATGAAAAAGTAAACAAATAGATCTAACCTAGGTTTGATTCCTAGGTACCCTTCGCACAAAGCTATGAAATTGCTAAGTACGAGGATGCTGTTGGGAGAGAGATTGTGGGGAAGTACCCGGAAGTAGCGAAGGACATACAAAAAGAAGTCGGAGACTAACAGGCTTATGCCACGTACCAGCTGAGCTTTGAGATACACCTTCTCTCCGGCTTGGGGAGAAGGGGTCACTTCGCCGGTCGACGCTGGCCGCCACACCAAACCCCCCATCACGAGGAGGTACCCCTCGGCGATGAGCTCTTGCAGATCTTCGGCGGAGAGGTCAGATCCCCTTCACACTCCTTTGTGGGAGTCGCTATCTTCATCAGCAGCTTCTGGTGCTGGCCATCCTTGGTCGTTGGTGGTGGTTTCCACCACGGCAGAGATAGGGACGATGAACCCTTCTAGTGGGACCTTCACTCCCCAGGATGGCTCCATTGTAGCCTCGAGAGTCACCATCATTGAAGGAGAAGAGCTGCTGGAGGCCATTGTGTAGATGTGAGAGGATGGAGAAAGGGGGAAGCTCTAGGTAGGGATTTTCCGTTGAGGAGCTCGAACGGTCGTGCGGCTAGAGGAAGATGAAGCCACATGGGAGAATGCGAGTAAACGAAAATAATCTGGCCGCAGTTAAATTATATAGACCTGGTGTCATGATTCGTGTAGAAGGATCCAACGGACAAAATGTTGATGACGTGGAGATGAGCATGCGTGGTAATTTCGCCATGTCCTCCGTCTTTGCCGCTTTACCATTTTGGATTTCGCGCACATGAAAAATAGCTAATGATTAATTCATTGCCTTCTATGAGTTTTGAGGTAGCGTAGGTTATACTCTACGTCATCCTCCTGACAGTTGCAGTGGAGAGGTCACGTCTTAAGATTGCATCAAAGATGGAAGGTATCTCACTTTGGAAATAAAGACTCAAGGAATCTCCTTCTGCATTGCAAAGCCAGAGAGGATTGCAGGGTTCTTTGGGAGATCTTCAAGATATTGCTTGAAGGATTGCCAGCATCACATAGACGGAGCATTCAAGACTACAAGGCAAGATCTCAAACTCCTCCAGGGGCTACTGTTGGGGATATTCTAAGTGGGTGTCCTCATAACATGTCTCTAATCCGGCTAACCCGGGTGGCCCGTAGTTGGTAGCAAGGCTTATGGCCTGCTGGGCGGCCCAGTTAGGTGGATCCAGAAGGGAGGCCCATGCCGGATGAAGGAAGGCTAAATAGGAGTCACCGACATACTCGGAGCCTTGGAGTACAAGACATGAAGACTAGTTAGTATTAGTGTAGGACTCTGTAACTTGTCTAGCAAGGTCCTTCCCATGTAACCCTAGGTTCTTGTGCCATTATAAACTAGACCTATGGGGGCCTTTAGGGCACGATTCATAACGTACAACATACAAAACCTCGCACAGAGAATCGATCTTTGTAACTCGGTGTATTGCCATTAGAGTGATTTATAGCAGAAGTAGAGTTCTGCCACCATTGTGGGACTTGAACCTGGGTAAACTGTGTTACCTTGTACCCTCCAACTCTCCGCCTTGCCCCACGTCTCTAAACACGTACTGTGAGGACCCATCCATGGCATACTCATCGGCAATACCACAACATAGTTCTACGTCGCTACCGATAAGTACTCTTCACTCATACCATGATATGGCATACCTTGTTACCTAGTCACATGCTTGCAAGCCAATTGGATGTCATTCCACCGAGAGGGCCTAGAGAATATCTACCCATCACTTGGATGGACAAATCCCATTCTTGATCCATGTGCTTCAACACATACTTTCAGAATACCTAATGCCACCTTTATAACCACCTAGTTACGAAGTGGCATTTGATGTCATCAAAGCACTCATCTGGTGATGGTGATTAACATGGTCTCATGGTCGAAGGATTAGGTTACTATGTATTTGAAATCTTGTACCAAAATGAACTTTAATGACTTGATCTTAAGCTATGCTTACTATGGGTGTGTGTCCATCACATCATTCTCCTAATGATATGATCTTGTTATTAATAACATCCAGTGTCCATGATCAGGAAACTATGATCATCTATTAATCAACAAGTTAGTCCAACAAGAGGCTTACTAGGGACTCTTTTATGTTTACAAAACACACAAGTATTAGTGTTTCCTATCAATACAATTATAGCATGGGATGTAAACATTTATCATAAACACAAAGATATAATAATAACCACTTTATTATTGCCTCTTGGGCATATCTCCAACAGAAGCAATCGCTGCTTCCCGTGCCATAGCTCGGCACCCACCAGCTCCCGGGACAGTGGAGTATGCCACATGGAGGGACGACCTTGACACGCAGGTGGAGTTCATCAGGCTGCACCAAGAGTCCACCAATGGTCGTTCCTAGTCCATCCTGGGGCCAAGGTGTGGGGCAGAGCACGCTCCTACCACCACCATGGGACCCATGAAAACCCTGCCTGAGATCGTGTTCCCAGAATGCTGCCCTGGATCGGGGGCTGCTGGACCCCACGACGGTGGAAGGAGGACCGACAACCATGCGACGAGCCACTTGGGGGCTAGAGCCCCGAGGCCTTCTGAACATGATCACCTCTCTATGGGTTCATTTGTCGACCCCATGCACCGGCGCGCCGAGGGGCGCTTAGGCAATTCTGCCCCGGCGAATGAGGCGCTAGTTCGAGATTACCTGCTGTTGGGGATATGCTATATGGGTATCCTCATAGCATGTCACCAATCCACCTAACCCAGGTGACCCATAGTTGGTAGCAAGGCCTATGGCCTGCTGGGCGGCCCAGTTAGACGGATCCTGAAGGGAGGCCCATGCTGGATAGAGGAAGGCTACGTGGGAGTCATCGACATACTCGGAGCCTTGGAGTACAAGACACGGAAGACTAGTTCGTGTAGGTGTAGGACTATTTACCTTGTTCGGCAAGGACCTTTCCCTGTAAACCCTATGCCTGGGCGTCTTTATAAGCTGGCATGTGGGAAGTCTTTAGGGCACAACTTCTCTGATTGCCGCGTACAACGCGCAACACCTCGCACAGCGAACCTATCTCTGTAACTCGGCGTATTGCTATTATAGTGATTTATAGCAGGAGTAGAGTTCCACCACCGTTGTGGGACTAGAACGTGGGTAATATGTGTTACCTCGTACCTGCCAACTCTCCGCCTTACCCCACGTCTCTAAACACGCACTGTGAGGACCCCTCCATGGCGTACTCGTCGGCAATACCATGACAGTTGGCGCCCACCGTGGGGCAAGAGGCGCTTCGAGCCCTACACCAGGCGAAGTCCAATCTCTTCACGGGAATCGGTGATACCATAGCCATCGGTCATGTTCTCTTCTCCAGCAACATCCTGGTCGTCCCTCCGGATGAGTTTGGGTGCTGGCGAAGATGAACCCCACACGCTGCGCCGTCATCCCCTCCGGAGACATCCATATCTTCATCGACGAAACTGACTCGGGTCCTAGCTACCAGGAAGTTGGAAACTCGTCAAGCCTCGCACGGACCGCCTATGAGCAGGACACGTTCGTGGAAGATCTAGGCCATACCTCTCTTTGATGTATGGTGGCTCGGATCAGGAAAATTCAAGGCCCACCCAAACCGCCCCTGTCCAGGATATAAAGGTGGAAGGACCCCGCAAATCCTCTTGGCTTCCCCGAGCGTTAGAGATGCGCAGGTCATACTTTGTCAGCGTTGTCACCGTCTTCGATCTGGCCAGATGTGTTTAAAGAGATGGGGAACCTCCCCGCGAATACCTTGCCAGATGGATGAGGGTGAGGGAAACCCTAGATGGCGATCGCGCCGATGAACTCGTGTGCCACTTCGTGGAAGGGTCCATGCCTGGAACACTTCTCCGGCATACCCTCCGAAGGTGGCAGGCCGCATGCCCTCTTACCCTTGGTGAGATGGTTGCCATCGTCAACGAATATGCGGATGCCAATGAAGAGGCCATGACAGCAATCATCGTCATAGCCGGAGGAGATAACAACAACAACAACGGCCAACCTCCATCACCCTCCACATCTGCCATTGCCAACACCGAAGCTAACTCCGACTCCGTCCTCGATGCTCTTTACACCGACATCAGCATGGATGCCGGTGGCTCGGACGCTAACTCGGAGAGAATATGACACTGTTATGAGGGAGATCGAGTAGGAGATCGAGAAGGAGGAGCATGCCGACAAGACCAACACCTCCCACCAGGTGCTAGTCGCCATTGGGAGTGTGATGAAAGAAGACGGACAGTAACGGGAGCATGAGAGAGCTCCGACCATGCCAGCGGTCACCAGAGCAACAGCAGCTAAGAAAGCCACCGAGCCTCCAGCTCTGGCCAAGGCTCTGCCTCCTCCGGTTTCCCGCCAGCCTACGGTGCAAGAACTTACCACAACCCCTAATACGGCCCGATAATCAAATGAGCCGCCAATGCCACCGTCAACGTCTGTAGCTAGCAACCCACTAGACACTCCCGCTGACAAAGCAATCTACGGCGCACTCCTCATTGAGCCAATCACCGTTGCCAATATCTGGAGCGTTACGGAGCTTGATGAGAAGCGTGCGGAAATCTTGGCGGAGGCCAAGTACATCACGGAGCAAGGCGCTAAGCTGGATGAAGACATGGCTAAGGCGCAGCAATCCATCAAGGTGACAAGAGCTATGGAGGCCGAATACAAGCAATTGCTATTAAAGCATAAAGCAAAAAAGGTACCAGCTCACGTCGTCCAAGATCTCGGCGTTAGGCGAGGCTTGGGATATGACGGGTCTAAGCCGACAAAAGCCACCCCTTACATAGATTTAGAGGGGAGGCAGGTCATGCCAACCCCCACTCTCAATATTGCCATCACCAAGACCCTCTTGGAGCAGGACAGGTCGCCATAAGCAGTTGCTCAGGTGTATGACCTCGTTGCTAAGGCATGCAAGCAACATGAAAAGGCCGCCTTGCAGAGGCTTGAGTCCAACCCGGAGCTGTACTAGTCAACCCTAAACAGCCGCAGAAGGCCAAAATCTCCCCGTGATGATGGATCGCATATAGGCTCCATAGAGCAAAGATGGAGGGACGCACGCAACAAGACTGACGCTATCCCCATATCCTCCGACCATGGAGAAAAGGCTCGTCCCTGCCGCTTGCCACCTCCACCACCATCTCGGCATCACGAGGAACCAGAGCCGTGCCACCGCACAAGCATGCCAGCTTCAAGGCGGTCCTAGCCCGGTATTGTCATACACGATCAGGGCGAACAACCTAGGCATGCCAGAGAGCACAGCGTTCATGATGCACACAGAAGCAGGTCCCACAAGGAACCGTCGCGTCCGACAAGCAACCGCGACAACCGTGAGGAATCACAGGAGGGCCACATCATGAGAGCTAACCCCCACCGCCTCTACCACCGCCATCGCCACCTAGGAGACATCATGGCGGAGGACACGGTGGATCTCATAGATCGCAACACAACTCCCCTCCCCATGACGGCAAAGGGAAGCAGCCAGAGCCATATGACGTGCGATCGCAGCTGGACAAGATCCAAGAAGCTCGGGAGCTCCCATACCTTGGGCCACGGTGTTTTGGACCAGTCATACGGGCCACAACCTACCCCAAGGGCCTCTGGATAGACAAGACTATCAAGCCATACAACAACACTGCCAGGCCGGCAATGTGGTTGCAGGATTACAGCAAAGCGATCCACATCATAGGGGGAAACCCCAATGTCGCCGTCAAGTACCTCCCGCTTATGTTGACCGGCACCGCCCGGCAATGGATTGACGACTTACCAGAGAAATCAATATGCAATTGGTTGGACCTGCATGAAGCGTTAACCAAGAACTTCGAGGGCATGTACAAACATCCCTGTATTGTTGGAGACGTACAGCGATGTGTGCAAGAGAAGGATGAAACCTCCCGTGCCAACCTCTCTCGCTGGCTGGATATGAAAAATTCCTGCACAAGGGTGCACGAACAGACCGCTATGGCTGCCTTCATTGATGGTCTAGAAAAGGGCAATTTGCTCTAGCATACGTTGAAACACAGGCAGGATAACAATGACCTCGACCTCAACGCAATGATCAAAATGGCTAGCGAATTTTCCGCTGCTGACGATGATGCGCGTGGATCGTTGCCGGCGATAGCAATCCCTACCTAGGCCAGGAAAAACAACAATAACAAGTGGAAGAATCCGCCCGAAGAGAAGCAAGTAGCCGACATGGTCGCCTCAACATTCACTGGCAGAGGCAATGGCGGACAGCATGGACGTGGTCGGGGGCTAGCAGTGGACAGAAGAGGAGTGACAATACACCCTCAGCGTCCCACGTTCCCCAGACGTACGAAGAGTACCGTGATATGCCGTGCTTCGTCCATCTTGACGCCAATGGAAAATCCACCCACACCAGTCACAAGTGCAAGTTTGTCAATGATCTCAAGGAGGACCCTGAGTCCGGCTACAAGTGAAGTCAGAAGAATAGACCCCGTGGAAAGGGCAACGGGAAGAAGAAGGAGGAAGAGCCCAAGGAATCAAGTGATATGGACGAGGACATGGAGCCAAAATCTTCCGACAAGGGAGAGGATAAAGGGAAAAATCCCTTCGAAAAGAAGGCTCCATGTTACCACACCTTCCTTGGTACTCCAACCGTCCAGGCCCAGAAAAGCTCTCTCAGGATACTAATGGATACCCTCCCTCCGGTTCCCCTGTACGTAAGGTGGTCGGAAGTTCCAATTACTTGGGATAGGAAAGATCTCTCAGAACTGATCCCAACAGAGAACCAGTATGCCATGGTCATCAACCCTTTGATTGACGGCACAGAGTTCACCAAATGCCTCGTGGACAGTGGAAGCAGCATCAACATCATGTACCTGGATACACTGCACAAGATGAACTTGACGGAGATCCAGCTAAGGAAGAGCAACAGCGTGTTCCATGGGGTTGTCCCTAGCCGACAAGCAAATTCCCTGGGCTGCATCACCTTTCCGGTCGCTTTTGGTGATGTAAACAATTACCACCAAGAACGCATGACCTTGAAGTGGTGCCTTTCAAGAGCATGTACCACGTCATCTTCGGACACGACATATTCCACTCCTTCCTCGCAAGGCCATGCTTTGTCTACAACAAACTCAAGATTCCCGGACCAAATGGCGTCATCACCGTTGACGGAAGCTTCACCAAAGCACGGGAGTGCGAGCTCAGCGAAGCCGCCTTTGCCGAAGCAGTCCTCTACGGTGAGGAGTTCAAGGAGATCTAGAACCAGGTCGATGCCTCGCAGATGACGGCTTCGAAGAAGCAGATCGCTACTGCCGAACCCGCGTTCAAGGCCGCCATCAAGACCAAGCAGGTGGAGCTTGTCGATGGTGATTCCTCCAAGACCACCACCATTGGCACGGACTTGGATCCCAAATAGGAAAGTGCGCTTGTTGAGTTCCTCTGTGAGAATAGGGACATCTTTTCCTGGCAACCTGCCGACATGAAAGGTGTACCTAGGGAACTTGCCGAGCACATCTTGAATATTGATCCTAATTCCAAACCGGTGAAACAACTTCTACGACGCGTTGGTGATGAAATACGAAGGGCTATAGGCAAAGAAATAGCTAGGTTACTTAAGGTTGGCTTTATCCGAGAAGTTATTCACACCCGATGGGTGGCAAATCCTATACTTGTCCCCAAAAAGGGAACCAATGAATTAAGAATGTGCGTTGATTACACTGGCTTGAACAAAGCGTGTCCGAAAGATTTTTTTGCTTTGCCTCGCATTGACCAAGTCATTGATTTGACGGCTGGCTTGGAACTTCTATGTTTTCTCGATGCCTATTCAGGATACCACCAGATCCGGATGCGAAAGTCGAACCAATTGGCCACTTCGTTCACCACACCATAAGGCACGTATTGCTACCTCACAATACCCTTTGGGTTGAAAAACACTGGTGCGACATACCAGCGGACGATGCAACGTTGCCTGCATGACCAAATAGGTCGCAATACATGCTTACATGGATGACATCGCGGCAATGTCAAATAAATCAAATGATCTTATTGATGACTTGTAGGAAACCTTCGACAATCTCTGGAAATACAACATGATACTAAACCCAAAGAAGTGCGTCTTCGTGGTGCCATCCGTCAAACCGTTGGGCTTCATCGTTTCGCATCGCAGAATCGAGGTGAACCCGGGGAAAATCAATGCCATCCTCGACATCAAACGCCTGACTTGCTTGAAGGACATACAGAGGCTCACAGGATGCGTTGCAGCAGTAAGCCGGTTCATCTACCGACTTGGCGAGAAGGCTATGTCGCTCTACAAGTTGCTCAAGAAGGCGGAAAAATTCACATGGACGGACGAGGCTGACGCAGCACTTCAGGAGTTGAAGAGAATACCCTCCTCCCCACCTATACTTGCAGCACCGGTGCCAGGGGATCCTTTGTTGGTATTCATGGCGGAGACCAACCGAGTAATCAGCATCGTCATCGTGGTGGAGCGCAAGGAACCAACGCACGAATACGGAGTTCTGCGACCCATTTACTATGTGAGCGAGGTCTTGACAGAATCCAAGCAACGTTACCCGCACTAGCAAAAGATAGCTTATGGAGTTTTCCTTGCTCCGCGTAAGCTAAGGCGTTATTTCCAGGAGCACCCCATCACAGTAGTGAGCAAAGCTCCATTGTCCGACATCATCAACAACAGCGACGCTATAGGTAGAGTGGCAAAGTGGGGAAATGAACTTGCCGCCTTCGACATCACCTACCAGCAACACTATCAAATCATAGGCATTGGCGGATTTTCTTGTAGATTGGACAGAACTACCAGAATACACTCCTGTGCCAGAGCAAGAATATTGGGTCATGCACTTTGACGGATCAAAGCTACTCAATTGCTCGGGGGCTGGTGTATTATTGCAATCACCAATAGGAGAGAAGTTGCAATACGTCCTGCAAATCCACTTCAATGCTACAAATAACATGGCAGAGTATGAGGCCCTCATTCATGGACTTCGCGTAGCCAAGGATATTGGCATCAAATGCATAGTTTACTGTGGAGACTCTGACTTGGTTGCCCAGCAAGTAGCTGGCACCTGGAATGCCTGGAACCCTATGATGGCAGCATATCGAGACAAAGTAGACGAAATAGCCAAGTGCTTCGACGGCTACGAAGTCAAGTACGTCAAAAGGGAGGATAATGAGGCGGCTGATCTGTTGTCAAAGCTTGGATCAATGCGTCGACCAATTCTGCCAAGCGTTTTCCTAGAGCATTTATAGACTCCATCCATGAAGGGAGCGGACCAACAACCTGGATAGAGTAGACTCATTTGTTAATGCAGTAATAGTGACCTCTCCGGCTTGGCGAAGCCGTTCATGGATTATCTACAAGACGGAACTTTGCCCGCCAACAAAGTCGAAAGCCAGCAAATAGTACGCAGAGCAAAAGGCTATGTCATCATTGACGGCCAGCTATACAAGAGAAGTACCATAGGAGTTTTCCTATGATGCATCTCCCAGCAGCAAGGTATTGAAATCCTTAGAGAAATACATCTCGGAGATTGCGGGCATCACGCCGCTCCCCGATCGTTGGTGGCCAAGGCCTTCCAACAAGGATTCTACTAGATAACTGCCAAGGCGGACACTGACAGGTTGGTACAAACCTGCCATGGGTGTCAGTTTTATGCGAGACAACCAAATGTTCCAGCTGAAGAACAATACCAGTAACTTGTCCGTTTGCAGTCTGGGGGCTGGACATGGTGGGACCTTTGCAGACAGCACCTTGTGGATTCACACACTTGCTAGTAGTTGTGGACAATTTCACAAAATGGATTGAAGCTAAACCCATTAGAAAGCTTGATGGGGCAACAACCCTAAAGTTTGTCCGGGATCTAGTGGTGAGATTTGGTCTCCCACATAACATGATCACCGACAATGGCAGAAATCTATCTCTCGGAGAAGTTGAGGAGTACTGTCATGAGAAAGGCATCCGCCTTGACCTAGCATCTACGGCACATCCATAGTCAAATGGGAAAGTTGAAAGGGACAATGGACTAATTCTGCACGGAATCAATCCACACTTAGAGGCACCACTACATAGAGCAGTTGGAGCCTAGGCGGAGGAACTACCATCTGTCTTGTGGAGTTTAAGAACAACACCCAACAAATCCACTAGCTTGACTCGTTTCTTCATGGTTTATGGAGCAGAAGCAGTTCTCCCGTCCAACATCATCCACGATGCACTAAGAGTTTCCGCCTACAAAGACGATGACGCTGAAGAATCCAGGCGACTATCTGTGGACCTACTTGAAGAAGAGAACGTGCTGGCATGCCAGAGATCTGCCGTCTACCAGCAGAAGCTACGCGGCTACCATAGTCGTCGTGTAAAGCATCGCTCGTTTAAAGAAGGGGATCTGGTGCTTAGACTCAAGCAGGAGAAATCACACAAACTATCCCCGCCTTGGGAAGGACCGTTCATCATAAGCAAAGCATTGCTAAATGGTTCCTATTACCTCGTCGATATTCCCGAGTTGAAAGATAGGCAAAAAATCGCAAGCGCAAGCAACGTGACTCCGATGATGATTACCCGAAGACAGATCGGCCATGGAATATAGCAGAGCTATGTCCCTTTTACACTTAACACATTTATATTATATAATAAGTTTCTTATATGATCAATGAAACAAAGCATTTGATTCACTCATATTTTCTGAGTCTTTTACCTCCTTTAGTTGTTCATATTTGGATCATATAAACCTATTATGCGCAAGGTTGCCTTTGACCTTGTGAAAATTCCGCCTACGGGCGTTAGCTTAAGTTTTCTGGTCTATACGTTTTCTGAAGTTCTTATGTGGATTTTGGAGTAGTGAATTTTCGGCACTCAAAGCCAGCGATTTTGTTCTTAGGTTCTGGACAGTGCTATTAAGCATCATCGCCTGAGGGCATAGTTCTGTGTTGCAAGTCTTTCGTCTCACGAAAGGTCAAGCATACGAACGCGAATAATGGATAAGCCAGCACTTTTGCTTAAAAAATATATAGACATGCTGGAAATAGATAAGTTGCAGGAAGCTTGAGTACAAGTTTTTCCGCCTTAGACAAAACATAAGTTTTTTCTGCATAAATTCTGTAGAGATACATTTAATACATACATTGTTTTTATGGCTCTGTTGCAGGGGGCTTCGTGGTGGCATCATTAGGAGAGCCAGGTCGGGAGATCTCGTCAAACTATGAAGGAGAGGGGCTAGACTTAGAAGAGGCCATGTCGCGATCCAGGATCTCGGCGGGCACGAAGACATCAGCCTTGACCATCTTGGCAACCCTAGTATCGAAGACGGTGAGAGAGTTCCAAATAGCATCGCTATCGATCTCTCGTCCTTCCTCGTCTAGCTTGGGAATGCCGGAGGTCACCAAGTCGATGTCGGGATTGTCATAGTGAGCCTTGACCACGGATAGGGTCATCCTAACACCATCCCGGGTGCAAGTGGCTTTCTAGTCCTTGACTTTCTCGGGGGCTCGGCGCAGGATTTCCGAGAACTTGGCCTCTAAGTCTGCCGCCTTGATATTGATACCCAGAGGTTGAGCTATCGCCTTAGCTTGGGAGATGGCGGTGCTGATGAAGTTGCCGCAAGAATCATGCATTCCTTGGTACTCGGAGCACCCTCACCCAAGTTGGCTAGGCCAATGGGAGCTATGGTTTGCACAAGGATGCAAGGACCATGAGTATAAAAGGCAAATGGTTATCCAACTTACAGAAAAAGACCAAGATGGAGAAAGGTTACCGAAGATGCTCCTTTTCGCTTGCATGCATGTCTCCGCCAAGTCATCGTGTTCCTTCTGGACTGACTTGAACATCTCAAGACTCCAAGCATTCTGATCTTTGGCAGCTTGGTTCTGGTCTTTGAGCTATGAAATCTCGTCCTTCAAGCGCTGCATCTCGGCGTCCGCAGACTCTTGCATAGCCTTCATCGCTGCATCATGCCCCTTGCCGTCCTCAGCTAGTCCTTCTTTAGAATCTTATTTTCATCTTCAAGATCCTGGATATGCTTGGATTGCTCAACAATGCTCTTGGCCTTCGCAATTGCTTCTGTAAGACGGAAATCAGAAAGTGCTATCAGAAGACGGAAGAAAATGACTCAATGAGAAAGCAAGGAGCTGTCCTAGGAAATAGACTCTGCATATCTTTGATCTGTTCCTTCAGGAATTTGGTTTTACCCTATTCAAGGTCCATATCCTTCCGAAGAGCAGCAAATCTCTCATTGACGGCTATCCTCCGTTTATTCTCATTCTGCACCAAGATATAAACATGCTTAGTTTCTCTAGAGCATCTAGTCGGAACTATTTAGTTTCAACCAAATGCTTGGGGGCTACAGTACATGATTTTGAAGTAAACTAGTTTCTCTAGAGCATCTAGTCGAAACTATTTAGTTTCAACCAAATGCTCGGGGGCTACAGTACATGATTTTGAAGTACACTAGTTTCTCTAGAGCATCTAGTCGGAACTTTACAGTTTCAACTAAATGCTCGGGGGCTACATGGACAAATTTTACGCTTAGTTCTTTGGAGCACTCGGGCCAATAACTATTGGATTATCCGCCTAAGAGCTCGGGGGCTAGAGTGGGATATACTACACAAAGTAAAGCAAGTGAAGTTCAAAAAAACTTACGATGGCAATGATCCTGGGATTGTTGGCTAGATGAGCGGAGGAATCATGGAAGGTCCGGGCATTCTTATAGATTGCATCGGCCTACTTGATGAGATCATCCAAGCTCAACATCGTAGGAGTCGCAGCCAATGGTGAGGTCAAAGCCAGAGGCATGGATGAATCCCTAGATGCCTCCTGCACCTTCAAGGAAATTGATGGCTCGGAGGCTCCCGTCTCGATCGTAGCTTCCACGTCCACCTCTTCCACTTCCTTCCCCTTCCTAGTGGCATCCTTAGCCAGAGCTTCAGCCACTTTAGGGGAGATGCTCTCCTATGTCGCCTAGCCGCTGGGAGCAACGTATGCCTCGACAGAGCCTGAGACATCAATGTTTGGATTGATATTTGTCTCCATGGCGGAGGTCTCAGGGATGACGGAGGATGACGGCCCAGTGGGACCAACAGAAGGTATGGCGGCAGGAGTAGAGGGAGCGGCGGCGGGAGAGGGCTTGGCGGACGGCCCCTTGGTCAACATGTCGCGAATGTTTTTTGACCCTCCAACATCTTTGGAGGATCGCTTCAAACTAACACCGGTTTTCCTCCTAAAATGTACAAAGTATAAGTACAAGAGTTGAAAAGGTGTGCGCTGAAAAATACAAGCCGGAGAATGAAAGTACTTACTCCATGGCAGGAGCCTTGGCGAGGGGTATTGTCGGGGGGATGATCCCCAAATACCCCAACCGGACAAGAAACTGGCCAGTCAGATCGCGTCCGGCTGACCAGATGCAGCCGGACAGAGCAAGCCAGGCCGGCTATCGCATGGTAGCCGGATTGGCAAGAAGCAGCCAGCTAGGTGACGTAGCCGGAACCAATCAAGGGGACAAGACGACGTGTGGATCAGTGCACGACACGCCCTGTACGATGACAAGACCGGCAACTACTCAGCCATACCGAAGACTTTGCGGGGATGACGCAGGAATAGTGGCCCGATGCTGACGACAGGCTCGCACCGCGTCCACTGTGCTATGACAGCCATACGGCTCATACTCCGATGGGACATACCGTACAAGACACTGTAGATGATCAGTCGGCTGGGACCCGCCTGTGGGGCCCGCTAGTCGGACTGGCCAGTGAGACTGTTGCCTCTCTGCCTATATAAGGAGAGGCAAGGCCTCAGTAGTAAGGGTTGGTCTCATTGCATTTAAGGCAGCAGCTAGAGAATACAGCTCGAGGAGCACTTGTAGTTCGTATATCCCCATAGTCAGGTCCGGCAGGAGTAGGAGTTTTACCTCATTGTGAGGGCTCCAAACCTGGGTACTTCCTGCGTCTAGCTACGCTTGCTCGTATCCACTCCTGCCTGCGGATGTCGTCGATAGCTTCCCTACTAGTCCCCACACCTCTATCTAACCTCCTTAGGTACTGCCATTCCCAATACAACGACAGTTGGCGCCCACTGTGGGGCTACATGGCTTCGACCAGAGTCACGTTCTGCACGGGACCCCGCACTTTAGCCGGTGAGCACGTGGCCTCCATCCTGGTGCTCACGCTCGGCAAATTCGACTACATCATCGACAACGCTTCCTGCTTCGCTGGAACTTCCTTCCCGGCGAACGGCTCCATCCTGCTATTCGGCGACCTCCTCGTCTACGTCGCCACCATGCTGGAGCGTTTCCCTAGGGAGATCGTCCCTATCACGGAGCTACCGCATCCGGGCGGTAGCGCCTCCGTTGCGTCCTGTGGCGTGGAGGTCATGATGGCCGGCTCCAGCTCTCATCCGAGCCAACCGCGGGAGCGGGGCGCGGACGAGGTCGGAACTTCCACACCCCCGCAGCCTCGGAACCCGGTGGAGGATGCCATTGATCGGCTCCTGACGCCAGTTAACCTCGGGATAACCCGGAGGAGGCGGAAGCCAACTTCGCCATGGAGAGACAGATCCTCCTCCAGGAGGCCATGGAGCTGGCGGTAACCCGCAAGCAACTCGAGATCACCCGGCGCGAGTACGACCATGCCCACGGCTTCACTCCGGCTACCGCGAAGCTGAGCCGGCGCGGCCAGGTACAGCGCCAGGGGGGTGAGCTGGCCGGTAGGATGGAAAAGGATGGGGAGCCGAATCCCGTGCCCGCCCTCATCCGGCCCACCTACAACACGCCCATCAAGAACCTGCGCGCGGCGTGAGCCACGGCAGAGGAGCTACCCAACCTGGAGGGCGAGGAGCGAGCATGCGAGCCCGCCAGCACGCTCGCATGCAGGAGCTCCTCCGCATCACGGATCAGCAGGCTGATGCCAACCGGCAGATGCAGGAGGACCCCAGCTACTCCAGGGGGAGCAACCCGCCTGCCAATAGCAGGGCCGCACCACGCAACACCCAACAGGCGTCTTGCCCGCAGCCGGCCAAGGCCCACAGCAAGCGTCGCAGCTCCGGCAAAAAGGGCCAGCCGCGCCAGGAACAAACGGTGAACAGGAACCCACCGCCTCCCCCTCCACCAACCGGAGCGCCTAGACCAGCCGATTCCCGTCTCTTGGGCCGGGTGGGAGCGCCCAACCCGGATTGTCCTGATGCCCGCGACCGCATCGAGCTCCTCGCTCAAGCGCGCGTCACGGAGGAAGAAGACTCTAGTGGACCGGTTTGTTTTGGACCCCGCATCCAGAACGAACCGTTTCCAGATAAGTTCTCCCTGCCCAGGGACACCCCCAAGTATGACAGCAGCATGAAGCCAGAAGATTGGCTGACCGACTATGCTACGGTAGTCGGCATCGCCCATGGGAACAAGCGCACAGCCGTGCGCTACATCCCTCTTATGTTAACCGGGTCGGTAAGGACGTGGCTCAATTGCCTCGTGCCCAACAGCATCAACGCCTGGCCGGACTTCGAGAAGGTGTTCGTCCACAACTTCAATGGCACGTACAAGCGTCCAGGACGCCCACGCGACCTGGCCTTATGCGTCCAGGGTGACCGCGAGACTGA
Organism: Avena eriantha; assembly: GCA_910589775.1. Taxonomy (NCBI): domain Eukaryota; kingdom Viridiplantae; phylum Streptophyta; class Magnoliopsida; order Poales; family Poaceae; genus Avena; species Avena eriantha. The sequence goes on along the minus strand of OU342746.1, from coordinate 151,738,668 downwards.
CCACGAGTACCTCGCCAAGTGGACGGAGCTGCGCAACACCTGCGAGAGAATCCTAGAGAGCTAGGCCATCAGCTTCTTCATGGAGGGTTGCTGAGAAGGCACCATGCTTCGTCACCGGCTACTGTGTGATGAGCTGAAAACCATGGCGGAGCTCATGAAGGTTGCGGACCAGTATGCTACGGCAGATGCCGCCATGAAGAAGCCCCTCCGAGTAAATTCTGACGGGCGTCCGACTCCTACAGAGCCGGCTCGTGACCGTCCGAGCAATCCGACTGGCGAAGCCGGATCCTCCAGGCGCCACGACAGTGACACCGGTTCCATGGAGACCGCCACGCCGGACAACAGAAGCCCCGCTACCACGCGCGGCAGGTCAATGCGGTGGAGGGCGCGCCCGACGCGCCGGCTAACGATGCAAGAAGTCAGAAGCCACGGCTCACCTTCGACCAGATGTTTGACGGCCCGTGCAAGTGGCATAGCGGTCCCTTCAAACCGGCTATGCATACCACCCGTAATTGCAGCTGGACCAGCCAGCTAAAAGACCAGGGTAACTAGCCTCGTCTCCCCCCGCCCCCTCCTCGTGGACTACCACCACCGGCTAGGGGAGCCGGCAATGATGGTAACGGTGGCAACGGTGGCAACGGCTACCCCTAGCCACACGCCGCCTACCACATCTTCGAGATGGAGCCGGACGACAAGCACAGCCACAGGCGACACTCCAAGGAGGTCAACGCCATCGTCTCTCCGGTCCCCCAATACCTGAACTGGTCGGATAACCCCCATCACCTGGAGCCGCGCAGACTAGCCGGAGCACCTGCCGACTCTCGGCGGCTACGCCATGGTGCTCGACCCCCTCATCGTCTCAAAGGCGCGTACCTGCTGTTTCTCGCGCGTCCTCATCGACGGAGGCAGCAGGCTCGACCTCCTTTACTAGTCCTCGCTGGAGAAGCTGGGAATTCGCGAATGCGACCTGCGCCTGACTACCACAACGTTTCATAGCGTACTGCCGGGGCCAGCCTGCGCCCCGCTGGGGAAAATCTAGCTGGACGTCATCTTCGGGACCGAGGAGAACTTCCGCCGCGAACCGATCTGATTCGAGGTGGTAAACCTGATGAGCTCCTATCATGCTCTCCTCGGGCGCCCCGCCTTCGCCAAGTTCATGGCCGTCCCCCACTACGTATACCTCAAGACGAAGATGCCGGGACCCAACGCCGTGAACACCGTCGCCGGCTGCTTCAGGCGGTCGATGGAGTGCACCTCAGCCGGTTCCAAACTAGCAGAGGCCCTCATCTTAGCCGAGGAGAAACGCGTGATCATGCATAATGTGGCTATGGCCCATCAGGACATACCGGCTAGCAGCAAACCGACTGGAGAAGGAGCCTTCCAGCCGGCAAAGGAGACGAAGAGGATCCTGCTCGACCCCTCCAACCTGACCAAGTTCGTCACCATTGGTGCCAACTTGGACAGCAAATAGCAAGGCGCGCTCGTCGACTTCCTCCGTGAGAATCGGGATATCTTTGCATGGTCCCCCAAGGACATGCTAGGCGTGCCGAGGGAGTTCGCCAAGCACTCACTTCATGTGGGGCCGGATGCCAAGCCGGTCAAGCAGCCTCTGCGCCGATTCGCAGAGGAGAAGAGGAAGATAGCTCATGTGCGGAGTAGGAGTTTTACCTCATCGTGAGGGCTCCGAACCTGGGTACTTCCTGCGTCCAGCTACGCTTGCTCGTATCTAATCCCGCCTGCGGACGCCGTCGATAGCTTCCCTGCTAGTCCCCACACCTCTATCTAACCTCCTTAGGTACTGCTGTTCCCAATACAACGACAGGTATGCAGGTGGACGTCTTTTTCTTCTCCGCCTCTAAGGCGGCAGTGGAACGTTTGGAGACTCCACTCTCCGTTCTTTCCTTCTTCTTGGCCTCGACAACAGTCTCAGAGGTGGAGCTGTTCCGCTTTCGCGCTGGCGGAGCTGGCTAATCCTTGGAGGCATCATCGTCAGACACCACCTGGATATCCTTTAGCTTTGGATCATAGACCTGGGAGGCCGTTTGATCCACTGCCAAGGTCGCCAGCTGGGATACAGAGGAGTGTTAGATGGACAACTTCAATACAGAAAAACCTTAGTATATAACAAGCAACAAAGGAAATAGAAGCTACCTCGGGGCATGCACCGCAATCGAACATATCGAAGGTGATCTTGAAGCCACGCTTCTTGTCCTTCACCTTGATGATGTCCTTTAGCCGAAGCTTGATGGAGTCAGTAGAGAAGTTATCCCGTGAAATTCGCATGGGATCCCTCCTATCTTGGCTATATTTGCACATCAGCTGGGCGTGGTGCTGCAGAGGCTAGATCCGCCTAATGTACCAGCACATGGAAAGGTCCAAGCTCATTAGACCTCCGTCTACGAGCCATTCAATCCGCCTTATGGCACGATTGGCTTCGTCATTGGAGGGAAGAGAGGCTAGGGTCCGCCATGCGGGCACTTCGGTGCAGCTCCATCGATGAAGTTGGGGTAGGTCTCAAGAGGTTCTGGCAGAGGGACATCTGGACCATAAAAATACGTGCGCTGCTAGTTCTTGCAAGAATCGTGCCCCACGATGTTGGGGAAGCGCCTGGTAGGCCGAAGCTAATGTTTCCGCATGCCCGAAATTCATCCTTGGACTCTACGGACTCTCTCTTGAAAGTTAAAAAATATACAAACAGATCTAATCTAGGCTTAATCCCTAGATATCCTTTGCATAGAGCTACGAAGTTGCTAAGGACTAGGATGCTGTTGGGAGAGAGGTTGTGAGGAAGTACCCAGAAGTGTCGGAGGTAGTCCAAGAAGAAGTCGGAGACTAGCAGGCTTACGCCATGTACCAACTGAGATTGGGGGTACACCTTCTCTTCGGGTTGGGGAGAAGAGACCACGACGCCGGCCGGCGTCGCCTGCCAGACGAACTTCTCTGCTGTAGGGAGATACCCTTCATCGACTAGTTGTTGGATATCTTCGGCAGAGAGATCAGATCCTCTCCACACCCCTTGTGGGAGTCGCTTTCTTCTTCAGTGGCTTTGGGCGCCGCTCGTTCTTGGTCATCACCGGCGGATTCCGTCACAGCGGAGACGGGAACGACCACCCCCAAGGATGGCTCTGTCGTAGCCTCAGGGATCACCGCCATGGAAGGAGTAGAGATGCTGGAGGCCATTGTGATGAGGAGAAGGTGGAGAAAGAAAAGGCTCTGGTTAGGGTTTTCCGCAGGAGAGCTCGAATGGTCGCGCGGCTGGAGGAAGACGAATAATGGGAGACGAATGCGGGTAAAAAGAAATAAATTGACTGCGGAGGAAATATATAAGCCTCGCGTCAAGATTCGTGCAAAAGGATCTGATGGTTGGAACGTTGCCGACGTGGAAGTGAGCATGCGCGGTAATTTCGCCACGTCCTCCGTCTTTTGCCGCTCCACCATTTCAGATTTCGCGCGTGTAAAAATAGCTGATGATTAATTCTTTGTTTTCTATGTGTTTCGAGCCATCATAGGTTGTACCCTACGTCATCCTCCTGACAGTTAAAGTGAAGGGTCACGTCCGATAGATTCCATCGAACACGGAGATCATCCGACTCGGGAAATGAAGACTCAAGGAATCTCCAGCTATATTGTGAAGTAGGAGAGGATTGCAGGGTTCTTTGGGAGACCTTTGAGATATTGCTTGACGGATTGCCGGCATCACTTAGATGGGATATTCAGAGATCAACGAGCAAGATAGCGCAAGATTTCAAAGTCATCCGGGGGCTACAGTTGGGGATATGCTATATGGGTATCCTCATAGCATGTCACCAATCCGCCTAACCCGGATGGCCCATAGTTGGTGGCAAGGCCTATGGCCTGCTGGGCGGCCCAGTTTGACGGATCTTGAAGGGAGGCCCATGCCAGATAGAGGAAGGCTACGCGGGAGTCACTAACATACTCGGAGCCTTGTAGTACAAGACACGGAAGACTAGTTTGTGTAGGTGTAGGACTCTTTACCTTGTCCGGCAAGGAACTTTCCCTATAAACACTAGCTCTGGGCGTCTTTATAAGCCAGCATGTGGGAAGCCTTTAGGGCACAACTTCTCTGATTGCAGCGTACAACGCGCAACACCTCACACAATGAACCTATCTCTGTAACTTGGCGTATTGCCATTATAGTGATTTATAGCAGGAGTAGAGTTCCACCACCGTTGTGGGACTTGAACCTGGGTAAACTGTGTTACCTCGTACCCGCCAACTCTCCGCCTTACCCCATGTCTCTAAACACGCACTGTGAGGGCCCCTCCATGGCGTACTTGTCGGCAATACCATGACACCTGCTCCAGATGCGTCAACAGGTTGTGGGTGCGGCCGTACCCAATCTTTGGGGCGCAGCTGAGGCAGGAAGCATGGCTTTGGGATATGTAGCGGTTGCCCCGCCTTCTCTCCTGCCTTACGACAGGTGGCGTGGCCGTCAAAGTTCCGCCCATTGTCCCAAACAAGTTTGAAGGCAACACCAACCCAATGGAGTTTCTAGCCATCTATTCTACTACAATGGTGGCTATCGGTGCTGATGAGAAGGTCATGGACAATTGGTTTCCAATGGCCCTGAAGGGCACGGCCTTGTCCTAGCTTATGTATCTACCCAAGGATTCCATTCATTCCTGGGACGAGTTGTGTGCTCTCTTTGTGAGCGCGTTCCAGGGAGCCTTCAAGTGCCCGGGAACACTCATTCAACTCCACATAGTGGTCCAGGGGAGTGGAGAGCAGCTACGAGACTTCATGCTGTGATTTTCACAGATCGCACACACTATCCCGGAGGCAGAGGACACCGCCATTATTGGCGCGTTCACCATGAATGTGCGCAACAGCAAGATGGGCAAAGAGCTTAACCTGCATCCCGTCAAGAGAATCCACGAGTTGTGGGTGTTGGCTGAGCTCTGCTCCTTAGCAGAGGAAGGACACCTCACGCGCGATGATGCTTCCTAGGAATCCGCTGGAGCAGCGGACCCGGGAAGCACTACTTCGAAGAAGAGTGTCGCGTAAGCGGGGTAGCCGATAGGCTTTGGCTGCGGAGCCTAGTGCTCCCACCGGGGTTGAAAATAAGAGTAAACCAGAGGAAGAAGTAGCAGCTGCCAAGCTCGCCATGAGGAAGTGGTGCCCTGTGCACGAATCCGACAAGCATGATGCTCGGAACTACTGCTCCATCCTCGGTTACACCGAGGGACGGGAGAGGCGCATCACTAAGCAGGGGGCTAACGGTACCCTTGGGAAATGTTACCCTTGCAACAAGGCTGGCTATCATGCAGAAGACTGCTCGGTACAACCTGGCCCAGGCGTCCCCGCCAGAGCTTGCAGGGGTAACATGGGCACTGCACAAGGAGGAGATGGAGGTGGAGCAAGAGCGGGCCATGGAGAGGGCCGTGGAAACTCAACCCCTCAACCGCACGACAACGGCCCTGCCGTTAACCAAGGTGGTGACGATGACGGGTGCATACAATACCCACAAGTACATGACTGCGCGTGCACACATAGAGGATCCTACACCATGACTACCCACGGGGAGTTTAGGCATTTCTCCTGTGAACCATGCGCCATGCAGCCCAACCCGGAGCCGCAATAGCCACTTCGGTGGTCTCACATGCCGATTACTTTTGATACGAGAGATCATCCGGATGGCAACGCTGGGGTCAGCACGCTACCCCTAGTGGTCTCCCCCATCATAAAGAACATCTAAGTTATCAAGATGTTGGTGGATGGATGGGCTAGCCTCAATATCCTCCCGGCAAAGCTGCTGGATAAGCTCTAGATCACTGAGGATCAATTGACCCATACGGGGTCTTTTCTGGGCGTAAGCCTAGGAGCTATCCAGCCGTGGGGGAAGATTGAGGTGCTAGTCACATTTGGCACTCAAGACAACTACCGCACTGAGAACATCATCTTTGATGTTGCGGACATTGCCCTGCCGTATAACAGCATAATAGGGGTGCCCTGCCTTGGCAAAGTTGATGGTGCTCTCCCACCATGCCTACAACTCTCTCAAGCTTCCCTCCTCGTGGGGGACCTTGACCGTGAAGGGTGATATTAGGGACGTTGTGTTCTGCTCTGAACAACTATTCAAACTTGCAGCCATCACTTCCCCTATGACTCACACCGGCTCTTTGTCCGATTCAGACCAACCTTTCGCCCCGATTCCTGGCTTGCCCAGGAAAATGCTATTACCCGGAACATAGTTCCGATGACCTTTCTGGTACTGGTGGCTCTCTGAGTAAGCTAACAACTTCTCGCATCCACCCTACCAGATAAAAATCCCAGATGTGAGTGGAGGTTCCCCCAGCAAATGAAATCCCGGGAGCGTGCGTGGTACTCCCGGCAACAATTTTAAAAAACAAAAAACATATATTTATAATAAAAGCCCAGTTGTGCGTGGAGGTTCCCCTGGCAAATGAAAGTTCGGTAGCATGCATGGTGCTCCCAGCAAACCATAAAATCCTGGGAGTGGGCGTGGTACTCCCGGCAAATCTTAAAGCCCGAGTATGAGTGGAGGTTCCCCCGGCAAATGAAAGCCCGGGAGCGTGCGTGGTGCTCCCAGCAAACCTTAAATCCCGGGAGTGAGTGTAGTACTCCTAACAAATGCGATGAATACTAGCATATCTGGCCTGGCCTACCTATGTGTAAACCGCTTGTAACCCGGGGTTGCCCCATTTTGGAATGGAAATCCCATTCCTCTCGTTCTTTTGCCCGTTTTCATTTGCTGAGCCTTTTCGGGATTTTGCATTACTTTAGAATTTCTCAAGGTTGGACGTGGGTAAGAAGGCTGTCTGGCCAGGAAATTTTGTATTCACATGATCCGCTCTGAGGTATGAGAATTGTGCTCTAGGCATTGCCGACGAGCACTAAATCATGAAGACACACCTCCCACGGCAGGCCTCCGAGTTGGCAACACCATGCACCCTGATCAAGCGCACGACACCTTGTTTTAAACCTGAGGCATGGGTAAGATGTCGTAAGGTGTGTTCATCGTGTTTTAGGATGAGCAGTGGATGGATAAGCAAGATGAGGCTAGGGAAAGGTCTCGACAAGGGTGAAAGGCTCACCGCCAGATAGCAGCAACCAGGGGCGGCTGGCCCCGCAAGTAAGGCATGAGACAATCGTAAGGTTGTAGCTAAGGAAATGGGAGCAAGGTTTCTGAGATTATGAACGACGCCCCCAAGGTCCCCGTGGAGGCGCCGAGGTGGCAACAGATTGTCGAACCAAGGGGCAGCCATGAGCATGACACGACAAGGAAAAGAGCGAATAACACAAGGCAAAGGTAAATATACGAATGGTAACCAATTGGCATTATATTTGAAAAAAGTACAATGCACCAACTGGCTTGGGGAGGACCCCAAACGTAAAGGAGAGAGCCGAAAGTTGACGGCGCGAGGGAGGAGCCTGCATGCCCTCCTCCACCTCACGCACGACTACGTCACTTGCTCAGCATGATGCCCCACCTCAAGCATCACTGAGGTCCGAGTCAAAGACAAGTGGCAGGTAGTAGCTCTGACGGCAGAGGGTGTCATCGAAGATTTTCACCGACATGCGACCCCAGCCGTGGTAGCGAAACTTCAGGACATCGCCAACCTCCAGCTCATAGTGGTCCGTGAAGTCTCGCCACCCGTCACTCAGGTACATGTTGCTGGCGCCGTCTACCAACCTCTGAAAATTCTATATGGGCTAGTCGAAGCTAGCCTCGCGCACCCGGAGCTCGCACGAAAGGTGCTCTCGGAGCTCCTCGGCGAACAGATCTGGTAGCCGCAGCCACCACTTGAAGTTCACTAAGAGGAAGATGAGAAACTCGAAGCCAATAAGGCCCGCCATTTCATCGTCGCTGTCCCCGCAATGGAGAGGCAGGGGAGGGGAATACCAATCAGGCTCCCGCCATCCATAGCGACCGTGGCGAGGCGGGACGCGTCCGCGCCTTGGAGATGGAGAACGGAAACCGGGGGGCTCAGTTCGTGGTTGCGAGAGATCCGTGCCAGCACAAGAGGAAACATGGCGGCCTCGGCGCTTGTGCCTGCACCGCGTCCCCTTCGACGAGGCCGAGCCATCTCTCCTACCCGTGAAGGAGGATCATCATAACCGGAGCTACCCGACGCCATCGTCTTCACTACCAAGCAGGGAGTTGGAAGGAAAGGCTGCGGGGAACTGGAGAGTGAGCCATAGCCCTGCGCCTTTCCTCCCTTTTATAACAAAAATGAGGGGGAACGGTTGCTGCCCACCTCACCAGCTCACGGGAGGGCAACGATCACGCCTCACCAAAGTTATTTTGCAGGAATCTAAGCAGGCGCAGTCAATGCGGGTTACCGCGGAAGCCAAGGCGTGGCTCGGTAGTCTCGCAGGCACTTGAGTGCGCAGGCACGTGCACGTCAGCACTTCAGGATGGGAAAGTGTGTCATCCAGTCTTGTCGCACTTCCCGCGATGTGGATTGGGCCCACGGGTTATTGTAGGGCGATGTCCGGCAACAACCTCTTCGTCAAACCTCGATCTGCATCGCAAGTTGCCGGCCCTCACCCGGGGGCTTCTGTTGGTGTAATCGGATCAAGGGTCCCTCGCATTGCGCCTTAGCGCATGGGTCAGGACCCACCGGTCAGCGACCTAGCAGATGTGTGGGGATTGTTTGTTTGTGGCCCGAAAGTTCCTGGGCGAGCGCATGGCGGTACCTAAGTTCCCTGTAATTGCCGTGTTTCGTAAAGTTGGGCAGCCAACTACTCAGAGGGCCCATTTCGAGGCAAACTCTTCTCACCCCTGTCAAATACAAACATTCCATTAAACAGCCCCGTGAAGTAGACGGTCGGGACCCACATGTGTTGGTCATCTATTCGTGATGCGAGTGCCAACGTGGCAACCTCTTAGGAAAATCGAGGAACTAAGTGGATTGTATGCGTTGACCAATTTCACAAATCCATTCCCTCCTATCCCCTAGCACCGGCGGCGTCGAAATCCACCCTCCAGGCAGGACGATCCCTTCGAACATTTGACTTTCAGCGACAAGTTGCTGCGCCCAGTCGCTGATCCCGAGCTCCAATGGTGCATGCCGTAGCCACCGTTGCGAGGCTCTAGCCCGCCTCCGCCACCGACGAGCCGAGCAACTCAGAGGATGGCAGATCCTACTACCAAGGAAGAAGAAGTTCCAGCTACCTGCGGGTGAGCTACCCTTCTCTTTGCTATCCGCACTAATTATAACTGCTAGCTGGCTACTGAACCTAAATCTGTTTGTTAGCCCAACGCTGACAAACATATTTTGTCCACAGTTTTCTGTCAGGTGGGATCTCCACGGACCACCCTTACCTGGTTATGGTAGTCCTCTTCAGGTACGACTCTAAATCAGCAAGGGTGAAGGGAAAGTGGTATGGACACCATTGTACCACGATGGAAGAAGCGCCTGCGTAGATCTGCACTATATCTGGTATGGTTGCAGCTCTGTGTAATCATGATGAATTATGGCCGAAGCAGACTGCAAAGTTCAGGTTCATGGATGAACGTGGCATCATGGTTCCTCTAACGTGTGACAGTCAGCTAATTGGGTTGATGAAAAGGCATGCTTCGGCTTGCATGTTTGAGCTGAATTGTGATGTACTAGATGTGGAAGTTGCTGCAACTGGGAGTCGCCCTTCTATTCTTGGAAAAGGTGGTCGCTCGAACCCAATTAGCTCCTGGTAAGCAAAAGTCTCTCGGGGTTTGCATGTTTGTGCTGAATTGTAATTTTTTTTATTTACTCTATAGATATTGGGCAGTTATGCAATAGTCCTATTTCTTTGACAGGAAGCGCCGCAAGGTTAGAAACATGACTGCCAGGTCAGTCATTTTGCTACCCAAAGAAGGTAAAAACGAGTGGAAAGATGATGCTGGACACGATGTGGTGCTGATTGTCCCAGCGATGCAGAGTACATGAAGCTAAGAAAATTGGCACCGAGGAAGAGGAAGAAGGCAGGAAAGGAACAAGCCAGTGGTTTATGAGAAGAACACACACCCAACGAACTCTAGTGGATCTATCTCGGCATAATTTGATGTATGCCATGATGTATTTCATTGTACAAGACACTCACTTTCGATTTTTATACTAATTAGTTTTTCCCTTGGTTTTTTTATACTACTCAGTTTTGCCCTCTCTCTCTCTCTTTCGTAGAAGCCCAAACATGTGCTCACTCTGTCTGCTACGCCCTGATTGGTTGTCACAGTTGTCACGCGGACCATGCACACCAACCGTTGATTCTGTGTGATCCAACAATGATCGTTGCACACGTCATGCCCTTCACAGTATAGCATGAGACAACACGGCGTCTGTTGGAGATATGCCCAAGAGGCAATAATAAAGTGGTTATTATTATATCTTTACGTTTATGATAAATGTTTACATCCCATGCTATAATTGTATTAACCGGAAACATTAATACTTGTGTGTTTTGTAAACATAAAAGAGTCCCTAGTAAGCCTCTTGTTAAACTAGCTTGTTGATTAATGGATGATCATGGTTTCCTGATCATGGACACTGGATGTCGTTAATAACAAGATCATATCATTAGGAGAATGATGTGATGGACACACACCCGTAGTAAGCATAGCATAAGATCAAGTCATTAAGTTCGTTTGCTATAAGCTTTAAAATACATAGTAACCTAATCCTTCGACCATGAGGTTATGTTAATCACCATCATCGGATGGGTACTTTGATGACATCAAACACCGCTTCGTAACTGGGTGGTCATAAAGGTGTCATTGTGTATTCTAAAAGTATGTGTTGAAGCGCATGGACCAAGATTGGGATTTGTCCATCCATATGACGGATAGATATGCTCGGGGCCCTCTCGGTGGAATGTCATCTAATTAGCTTGCAAGCATGTGACTGGGTCACAAGGGATGACATAACATGGAACGAGTAAAGAGTACTTATCAGTAACGAGGTAGAACTAGGTATGGAGATACCGACGATCAAACCTCGGATAAGTAGAGTATCGCGTGACAAAGGGAATTGGTTTCGTATGTTAATGGTTCTATCGATCACGAAGTCATCGTTGAGTATGTGGGAGCCGTTATGGATCTCCAGATCCCGCTGATGATTATTGATCGGAGAGGTGTCTCCATCATGTCTACATATTCACGAACCGTAGGGTGACACACTTAAGGTTCGAAGTTGTTTTAAGTAGATATGGAATGTGCGTTGGAGACCGAATGTTGTTCGGAGTCTCAGATTGGATCCGAGACAACACGAGGAGCTCCGGAATTGTCTGGAGAATAAGATTCATATATTGGGGATCATTTTCTAAGTTAGGAAATGTTCCGGAGTATTTGTATGTGGATTCTAGAAGGTTTCGGAATGTTCCGAAAGGTTCTGGAAGATTTCTTGGAGTTTACTTGAAAACCAAGAAAGGATCAAGGAATCCTTGTGGGGTAAGACAAGGATTCGTGGGGGAGAAGGACTCTCCCCCCACCTCCTTGATCCGCCGGCCAAGGGAGAGGGGAGTCCTACAAGGACTCTACCTCCCCATGGCGCCTCCCTCCTTCAAATAGAGGGGTGGAGGCGCCACCCCCTCGCCCCCTCGACTCTTTCCCTAGCCACCTCTCTCCTCCTCCTTTCTTCTGCTCAGGCTTAGGCGAAGCACTGCAGAATTCTCTACTCCACCACCACCACCACGCCGTCGTGCTGCTGGGATTCTGTGGAGATCTACTACCTCCGCTGCTCGCTGGAACGGGGAGAGGAAGGTCTGCTTCGACTCCGCACATGTGACCGACTACGGAAGCGCTGCCGGAACGCGGCGCCGGAAGGATCGCCCACTCGATCTTGAGATCGGCAAGTGATCGACTACATCAACCACGAGATCCAATCTCGTAACGCTTTCGGATCTACAAGGGTTAGTACAGATCTATCTCGTTGCACATGTCTAATAGATTAGATCTTGGCTTTTATCTAGATTAGATCTGGGTTTTGTTCGTTCTTGCGGTAGAAATTTTTTGTTTTCCATGCTACGAACCCATCAGTGGTATCAGAGCCGTGTCTATGCGTAGATCTTTTGCACGAGTAGAACACAATGGTTTTGTGGGCGTTGGTGCTCGTGCCGTCTTTTGCTTTGTGTACTTTGCATCTTGCGGTATGGTGGGATGAAGCGGCTCGGGCTAACCTTACATGTCATCGCACATGAGACTTGCTCCACGCTTGGCGTGTAACTTGCTTTGCACAAGTGGCTTTGCGGGTGTCTGTCTCTCCCACCATAGTATAGATCCAATCTACACGTTGCACTTGATAGCACTTGTATCAACGTTGTGGTTCATATTCGTAGGTAAGATCCGTTCTTATTGGAAAGCCCCAAGCCACGTAAAACATGCAAAGAAGATTAGAGGCGTCTAACTCGTTTTTGCAGGGGTTTTGTGATTTGATATGGCCATTATGTGATTGTGATTATATTTGATGTATGCAATGATCCTTATTGTAATATGGCAACCGACAGCAGCCTAATGGTTGTCTTTAAATTTTGTTTAAGACCTACATGTCTATTCTTCATGTAATAGCTTTATTCCAAGTAGTTGTAATAGTTGCTGTTGGTGATGGACAACCATGAAGCGGCACCACGGACCTTGACGCCACGCTGGTGATGATGGAGATCATGTCCATGCTTTGGAGATGGAGATCAAAGGCACAAGAAGAAAGGCCATATCATATCACATATTATGAATTGCCTGTGATGTTAATCCTTTATGCATCTTGTATTGCTTAGATCGCGACGGTAGCATTATAAGATGATCCCTCTCACTAAATATCAAGTAATAAAGTGTTCGTCCTTAGTTGGCACCGTTGCTAAGACTCGTTGTTTCGAAGCATCTCGTGATGATCGGGTGTGATAGACTCTATGTGTGCATACAACGGGTGCAAGCCAGATTTGCACATGCGGAAACTAAGGTTAACCTTGACGAGCCTAGCATGTACAGACATGGTCTCGGAACACGGAATACCGAAAGGTAAAGCATGAGTCATATGGATGATATGATGAACATTTTGATTATTCGCCTTTAAAGCTACATCATCTCACGTGATGATCGGACTTGGCGTAGTGGATTTGGTTCGTGTAATCACTAAAACAACTCGAGGGATGTTGTTTTGAGTGGGAGTTCATTTGTAATTTGGATTAGTCGAACTCAATTTATCATAAACACAATCAAAGTGAATTTGCATAGTTTGTTGTAGTCATTGGCATCCGTTCACCACCTTACGCTTAGTTATAGTTGAGATAGTGGAACTATAGAAATTCTGGATATTTACTTTACGAACTGGTATCGTATTGTTTTGAATGTCAATTTAAAGTTCATAAGTCCTATTGCAAACTTTCAGCAAACTCTATTTACTCCATGAAGTTTAATAAATAGTATTAAATCAAGAGTAACAATTCCAGTGTTAGTATCTAATGTATCATGTTCGCCTCCATGATTCTTGATACTCAAAAGATTGTTTTTAATATCAAGTTTACCTAAGAGCTGAAAGCAATGTTTCAGAAACCATCATATGTGAAAGGTATTGCGATATCTAAAACAATGTGTTGATTACAACATGATAGAGTATACGTCCTCATATTTGATGAGAATTTGTGAAGGTTGGAGACGCTAGTCGTCCTAATCCTCCAAAGGTTTTGAAAAAGAAACATTATACTCGCAATTCACCTTTATAAGCTATAGCATCTTGATCATGAAAGTTGTCATGATAAGGATGAATAGAAGATGTAAGTAAAATGTTTACTACACTAAAAGATTACTAAAGAAATGGATTTTTGAAAGAACACCAAACATTTGATGATGGTGATCCACCTCAAAGTGCAAGTCCAAAGGTATTAGTGGTTGACTATATACGCTTTGTACCATGCGTCATGTTGATGACACCACTATTGATGTTGATAGATTCTTTTAAAAGAAAAGGAATTGCTGAAAGAGAATCTATAAAATATTTGGCAGAAAATAAAAGGTTGGAGATGTCCAACTTAGGCATATAGAAGATATACATGTTATGGTTGTATTCCTTGCTTGTTAAACAATGTGGTTCTCCGGTATTGGATACCGAATTGGTTGGTATGAAGTGTCATACAGGACAACACAATTCATGAACTGCAATGGCCTAAGTAACTAGCAAGAGAAAATGTGATGATGTTCATCGAAAACAAACAAAGGGTTATTGTGTTGCTCGTTAACATCAAAGCTTGCCTTCAAGATTTGTTTCAATAATTGTTATTTTGATCAGGTATTATGACGACAAAAGGTTGTTCAAATAATTACCGTATTCCATAACAGATGGATAATATACAAGTCTGGTAGGAGAAATAACGACCATAAAACTAATGCTAAAATGTCGCAAGACAAATGATTGAAAGATCACTTGCGAAGTGACATCGCCATTTAAATTATATTGAAAGGGATACATGAAGAAACTCCATGTTGATGGATTTTTGGAGTCTTTGATTTGGATCAAATGACGCTTGTGATACTTTCCTGGAGATAATTAAAACTCCGTTCGTAGGCCAAAAGAGGAACGGACGAGTAACTGATTGGAATTTATACATATTGATGTATATAGTCCATTATGTGTAGTCGTGGGCGATGGATTTCAACTTCATATGCTTTCTCTGAAGATTTGCGTGAGTATATGTATATACTTACTCAATAAGGAAGAAGTATGAAACATTTGAAAAATGTTCAAAGACTTTCAAGATGAAGTGGAAAATCATTGTAACAAGAAAATAAAAGAGTTTATGATTGGATCATAAAGAAAGATGTTTGAGTTACAAGTTTAGCAAAACAGCTAAGATTTGAGGAATCGTTCCATGGATTTGCATTTCCCAAAACACCATAGGAGTATGGAATGTTCGAGATATGTAATGAAACCTTGTTTTACATGGTAAGATCAAAGGTGTCATTTATAAAACTGCCATTATATTTTAAAGATTAAAGCTTTAGTGACTACCGCTTTTACACTGAAAAGAGCTCCATCGTGATCCGTTGAAATGACACCATATGAGTTATGGTTTGGGATAAAACCCGAATTGTCTTTTCTTAAATTTTGGTATGCTATGCATGAGTAAAATGTTTACAACCAAAGTCGGATAAGCACGTCTTTGTAGGTTATTCCAAAGAATTTGTTGGGAATTTCTCCATAATGCCAAGGACAAAAGAGTTTGTCGCTTGGAACGTCAAGTTTCTTGAGAAGGAATTTTTCGTGAAAAGTTAAGTGGGAGGACAATAGAACTTTGATAAGGTTGTTGAACCTTAGCTATATGTGCTAAGTAGCGCAGCGCCGGAAAGTGTCCCGGTGGCGGACACAATGCTCATGGCTCTCGTGATTACAAAAGGTGTGATCTCGGAGATTAGAGTTCCTATAGAACCGTGTGGGTCGGTAAGAATCAAATAGTAAGATTTGATAAGCAAGTCATTATTGTTTTGACAATGATAAACCGACTACATGCAAATAAGCGATGATGGGCCCTGACTCCATAAAATGACTAGAAGTCATGGAATCCGTGATAGTATCCATACACGAGAAATCAAGTTTCTGAACTTAGAAGACCCTCCGGAAAGGCTTGAAGCCTATCGGTCGTGTTTGGATCTATAAAGAAATAGACATGGATGTTTCAAATCTATGAAATAGTCGACATGTCGGAAAGAGTTTACGACAATGTTCAAGGAATTGACTATGATAAGATTTGATCTTTCATAGCAATATTTAGTCTGGACGAATTAATGTAGCAACCACTACATATATTTTGGTATATGGTAGTTGAACAAACAAAACAAGTTCTTCTAAAAGAATGGTTACCTAGGACATGTACATGACACGATCCAAAGGGTTTTGTTAATTCAAAGGATGCTAAAAGAGTATGCAAAACTTCAATGGTTGAAGTGAGCATCGCGGAGTTGGAATCTTCACCGTGATGAAACCGTTGAAAGGTTTAATTTCATCAGAGACAATGAAGATGTTTGCATTTTGCAAGAAATTAAGTGGGAGCGCTAAGACATATTTCTAATACGTTATGTGAAAGACATATTGTTGATTAGAAATAATGTATCTTTTATTGACACAGGTTAAGAATTTCATTTCGATGAAAGACTTAGGCATAACTCGATAATTAGGCATCAATGTCTATATGAATAGATTGAGGCGCTAATATGGTTTTGCCAAATGTACATAGATAAGATGTTGAATGATTTCAATATGGAAACAACAAGAAAGGTTCTTGACACACGGAAAGGACTAAATCAAGATTCAAGTGTGTTGACACGAGATTCAAGTGTTTTGACACTTGGTGAAATCACATCCAGATATGTCCTATGCTCTAAATGTTATGAGCATATACCAGAATGATTCATAAGATGATCATTGGACAATAGTAAAGATATTCTTATGAGCTTTGTAAGAACTAAGAATATATCATGTATAAGTGACAAATAGTTAAAGGTAGTTCATTGTAAAGTGTTACATTGATACTAGTTTTGTCACAAGATACAAATTAAATTTATCTCAATTTAGACTATGGGTGGGACAATATAATGGAAAGGATGTTCCATGATGGATTTGGATAAGTTCCAAAGTTGAGATATTGTGACGGATACTACAACAAAAGGCTAAGTATATAACTGCTATAGTAGCAGCAAAGGAGGGCATTTGTGTTAAGTAGTTTGTTATCAAACTAGGTGTGGTTCATAGCGGGATAATACTATGAAGATACATTGTATGACAATTGTATCAACATAATTTAATCCCAAGGAACTAAAGGTCTCACCAAAGGACCAAATTTATACAATGCCATCTCATTGGAGAATGAGTAATGCGTAGAGACGCAAGGACATGCAAATACACACGGACCTAGAAGTGTCAGATCCAAAGATTATGTTTACCACTAGCAATAGTGTCTATACAACACCAGAAAGCCATAGGTGTTGAATGCACAAGTTTTTTAACTAGATTATTGACTCTAGTGCAAGTGGGAGACTATTGGAGATATGCCCAAGAGGCAATAATAAAGTGGTTATTATTATATCTTTATGTTTATGATAAATGTTTACATCCCATGCTATAATTTTATTAACCGGAAACATTAATACTTGTGTGTTTTGTAAACATAAAAGAGTCCCTAGTAAGCCTCTTTTAAAACTAGCTTGTTGATTAATGGATGATCATGGTTTCCTGATCATGGACATTGGATGTCGTTAATAACAAGATCATATCATTAGGAGAATGATGTGATGGACACACACCCATAGTAAGCATAGCATAAGATCAAGTCATTAAGTTCGTTTGCTATAAGCTTTAAAATACATATTAACCTAATCCTTCGACCATGAGGTTATGTTAATCACCATCACCGGATGGGTACTTTGATGACATCAAACGCCGCTTCGTAACTGGGTGGTCATAAAGGTGTCATTGGGTATTGTGAAAGTATGTGTTGAAGCGCATGAACCAAGATTGGGATTTGTCCATCCATATGACAGATAGATATGCTCTGGGCCCTCTCGGTGGAATGTCATCTAGTTAGCTTGCAAGCATGTGACTAGGTCACAAGGGATGACATATCACGGAACGAGTAAAGAGTACTTATCAGTAACGAGGTAGAACTAGGTATAGAGATACCGACGATCAAACCTCGGATAAGTAGAGTATCGCGTGACAAAGGGAATTGGTTTCGTATATTAATGGTTCTATTGATCACGAAGTCATCGTTGAGTATGTGGGAGCCGTTATGGATCTCCAGATCCCGCTGATGATTATTGACCGGAGAGGTGTCTCCATCATGTCTGCATATTCACGAACCGTAGGGTGACACACTTAAGGTTCGAAGTTGTTTTAAGTAGATATGGAATGTGCGTTGGAGACCGAATGTTGTTCGGAGTCTCGGATTGGATCCGGGACATCACGAGGAGCTCCAGAATTGTCCAGAGAATAAGATTCATATATTGGGGATCATTTTCTAAGTTAGGAAATGTTCCAGAGTATTTGTATGGGGATTCTAGAAGGTTTTGGAATGTTCCGGAAGGTTCTGGAACATTTCTTGGAGTTTACTTGAAAACCAAGAAAGGATCAAGGAATCCTTGTGGGGTAAGACAAGGATTCGTGGGGGAGAAGGACTCTCCCCCCACCTCCTTGATCCGCCGGCCAAGGGAGAGGGGAGTCCTACAAGGACTCCACCTCCCCATGGCGCCTTCCTCCTTTAAATAGAGGGGTGGAGGAGCCACCCCCTGGCCCCCTCGACTCTTGCCCTAGCCGCCTCTCTCCTCCTCCTTTCTTCTGCTCAGGCTTAGGCGAAGCCCTGCAGAATTCTCTACTCCACCACCACCACCACGACGTCGTGCTGCTGGGATTCCGTGGAGAGATCTACTACCTCCGCTGCTCGCTGGAACGGGGAGAGGAAGGTCTGCTTCGACTCCGCACGTGTGACCGACTGCGGAAGCGCTGCCGGAACGCGGCGTCGGAAGGATCGTCCACTCGATCTTGAGATCGGCAAGTGATCGACTACATCAACCATGAGATCCAATCCCGTAACGCTTTCGGATCTACAAGGGTTAGTACAGATATATCTCGTTGCACGTGTCTAATAGATTAGATCTTGGCTTTTATCTAGATTAGATCTTGGTTTTGTTCGTTCTTGCAGTAGAAATTTTTTGTTTTCCATGCTACGAACCCATCAGCGTCTCCCTCAGCGAGACTTCTACAAGAAGGAACACGATGCCGTCCATGGAAAAAGTTGTCGAGTGGTCATGTCACGTTTAATCTAGTCTGCAAAGGCTACGACTGCTACTACAACGTATGCACAGGGCAACGGGGTCATCGAGTGCATGGTTGTCGACGGGACACTGCAATTTATTGCCACTTGATTTTAATAAGACATATCCCATTTTTACATAGCGCTCTCAATCGCACCAACTAGGCCCTACCGCAAGTAACTTCCATGAGTCAAGGGCCCCCCCTCAAGTAGATCTAACGTTGCTAAAAATTGGTTCCGCGCCACTTGCATGCAGTGGAATCGAGGTCTGCCCTGAGCATGTTTTCAATGCAGCTCTAAAGTGGAGATCGTGGTTGTTTCAAAAAAAGGGAACCAAAAAAGGTGGAGATCATGGTAGCCCCCCCCCCCCGCCCACCACACGTGTCCACTCGAGGACTACATACGGTCTAGTGTTTATAAACCCGCTCGGCATTCTTCTTCCATGTGCTCATGTCATTTTCCCCCAATCTGTCTAGTCCCAAAATCCCAATATTCACCTACCGCACGTGTTGAAGCTCCTTTGCTTGCACTACCTCCTTCCCTAGGTGCGCCATGAAGCGTACGCGTGGAGACGAGCCGGAGGTGAAGCCAGTTGAAGGCGCAGCAGCAGATGACTCGGTCGTCGCCAAGCAGGCAAATGCGTCTTCTCTGGGCATGAACCCCGCTTGTCGCCACACCGTAGAGGGTTCGAGCTCATCCGACCAGCCAGTAGCCGTCGCCGCCGAGCAGCAGGTGGCCGACAACATTGTGGCCAACAACATCGTTGTGCCAGTGGCAGATTTGGATGGGGGCAGGCGGCAGGCGGAGGAAATCCAGTGCTCTACATCAACAACCCCATCACCGTCCAAGAAATCTTCGACGCAATCGCGGAGAAAGACGAGTTCGAGGAGGAGGTCCCTAATGAGGAGTCTAAGGTACTAAATTGCTAGCTTCTCTAGTCGCAGCCGCAGATTTCACTATTCATCCATAGGATTTGCTCAATCGTGTATAGATTCTTTTGCTCTTGAAGTAGGGTAGTATATATATGGTTCGATCGGTCGATTGATGCATCTGCCATCTAGTCACAAAACCCCAATCTGTCTAGTCACAAAACTCTAATCTTCTCATCTGCCATCTAGTTGAGTTTGCTAGTTGAGTGTTGATTTCGATACACAACATGCCTATAACATTACATTTCTATTCCTTACTGAGCCCAATGATTCAATTTTGCCCCAAAATAGTGCAAGGTCATCTGATGGTGTTGTTTCTTAGGGATGGTTAGTGAACCTGAGGCAGCAATGCACATAAACAATATAGGTTGTGATGTTGGTATTTTGGTTCTCTAACTCCATCTCTAAAAAATGAGGCCCTTAATTTATTCTCATATGGAACCTATATATATAATCTTTGTATTGTTTCTGATCTATGAATGCATCGTATGATGCATATGTATATCCCTGAATATTGTTTTCTACGATTACATTTCAATTTATTATTGTGGCCAATGATTCAAATTTGCCCCAACAGAGAGGCAGACACATTCGTGTCAGATTTTTTTAGGAATGAGTTAGCTTACCTGGGTCCATGTACAAGATCAATATAAGTTATACAATTGTTACTTGGTTCTCTTATGCCATCCCTGAAGAAACTTATGAGGCCGTAATCTTTATTCTACATTCATAGAACTATGATATTTGATTATCTATTCCATGCATTCATAGTGTATAAGAATTACATTTCAGTTTTTCACCGAGGACGATGATTGAAATTTGCCCCAAAAGAGTTCAAGGGAAGACACGTATGATGGTGTCGTGTTTTAGGGATGGGTTGGTGAACCTGAGGCAGCAATGCACACAAACAATATAGGTTTTATTGTTGGTACTTTGGTTCGCCAACCCCATATCTGAAGCAAATTATGAGGCCATTGATTTATTCTCATATGGAACTACATATATGATCCTCGATTTGTTGCTGATCTTTCAATGATTCGTATGATGCATATGTATACGAACGGTTTTGATCATAAGTATTTTTAACATGTACCTGAATATTAATTGTTTGGGTTTTTTATTTATAATTACAATATTTAGGATTTTTTTTCTACCTGACTATGTATATCCCTGAATATTGTTTTGTATGATTACATTTCAATTTCTTACTGTGGCTAATAATTCAAATTTGCCCCCAAAGAGAGGCTAACACATTGGTGTCAGATTTTTTCAGGGATGAGTTAGCGAACCTGGGGTGATGTACAAGAACATTATAGGTTGTGCAATTGTTACTTGGTTCGCCCACTCCATTCCTGAAGAAACTTATGAGGCCCCTAGATTTATTCTACATACACTTTGATACAATTAATTGTCATTGCGTTGAGATGAAATGATATATGAACTGATCAAACTATTGCTGAGATACTTTCTCTTTGATATCCACGTATCTATTGTCTTACATATACATGTTGTTAATTCTTGGGTTGTAATACAATTCAATCATATGTATGAGTTCTAAGTTATGTTCTTAAAAATCAATAGGAGGATGATGATGACGTGGACGCTAGCAAGAAATCCAGGGACAACAAGAGCCGCTACGTGCTGAGGCGGTTACGGTGTGGGCTAATCCGTTTCTACCATAGGGGGAGACTGTTTTGCCCATTCTGTGGCAGAGCAATCAACGTGGACCTCGACAGCATGATCCAGCACGCGGTGGGCATTGCCAGAGCCGGAGGCAGAATCCATAGGCTGATTACCTTGGCACGGCATGTAGCCTTCGGCAAATTCCTCCGGGATTATGTCAGGACTGGCCTGTATCCCCTCGACTAGGCTGTCCCTGCCTCCTGCTGATATGCCCCTACCCTGCTAGGCGTCTCCATGTCTCGGCCTCCTAGTGTTGCCCCTGCTTTTATTTTGTTTTAGTTAATTATTATTACATGTGTGTGGCATGTAAGACAATATATCCGCGTGGTGTCTGTGGTGAACCTTCTATATATATATATATTAATCTACTCTTTTATATGGAGTGCCTTAAAATTTCTAGTGTTCTATTATATTACTGATCATGCTCATGCACACTACAAAATATTTCTAGTGCTGGACTATATTATAATTGTCAAGGAATACATCAATAAGTTAAATTGGTCGCAATTTCATATTGAAGTACTCCCTCTGACCCATATTAGTTGACTCAACTTTGTCTAGATACGGATGCATCTAGACAAGATATTTAACTAGATACATATGAATCTAGACAAAGTAGAGTCAACTAATATGGGTTGGAGGGAGTAACTAAATCATCTCACATCGGCGGTGGACGTTGGCAGAAGCCAAATGCATCAGCCGAAGACCTTGGCACGGAACCCAGTCTTCAACAAATTCCTTACAAGTTCAACAATGGGTTGCCACCGCCTAGCTCCAAATTCGCTTACAGGTTCAACATGGCAGAACTTGAGCTACCACAGAGACCTCGGTAGGGGTGGCAGAATTGGTGCGGGTGCGACCACTGTGACGGCGAGCTCGGATTCTTGAGGAGGAAAACAGGACCGAGCATGGTCGACATAGTGACAGATCTCACCGGGAACCAATTCTCATCCCCAAGCTGTGCCATGGGTGAGCCCATGGTGAAGGAAAGCTCCGACTCGGGATGGGGAGGAGAGTGGGGCTGACCAAGTTCGTCACGCCTAAGTGACGGGAGCGACATAACGGCGAGAACTGACAGGGGGCCCAACTTGACGGCCATTAGCCTGATATTTTGTATTGAAACATAAAGTTGAATTCGTGCCAAAAAGACCGCTTGATTATTTGGCACGCCAACTGTAGTCATCGCGGCTGATTACAGGCAACTTGGGTACCGCGTTGCCTGGGCGCCCCAACTTTCGGGCCGCAAAATGATATTCTCAGATGTGTGTCTTGGCCGACAAGGGCATCACGAGGATACAAGCACCGTGTGCTCCAAGCAGGTATGGTTTGTCATGATTAGCCTATAGAGACTAAGTGTCAGCTATGTTGTAGGTACCTATGGGTGAGACGAACGCTACAAGGAGGAAAGGACAACAATGAGCACTAGGAGGTCCTGTCCTTCCTTCCCGGGGGGTGCCCTGGAAGGAGGGTGAGGGCAATGTTGGAGGTTAGCAAGGCCAAGGAGCGTCCTCGACCGAGCCCTGGAAGGACCATAGGAGCACCCCTCCTGGGACAGGCGCGGCCCAGGAACCAGAGTCAACTATGCCTAACAAGGCGTATCAGGCCCAAGCTTGGGAACCGGCAATGCGTCAGCATTGTTGGACATCACCATGGCGCTACAGTCCACTGCAGCGCGCCACCGACAGGGGTGACAAATCGGAGCCTGAGCTGTCACTCGGCCATCGAGTGCATCTGTGCACCGCCCCTGGCCATCCATTGGCCACAGGCGCTGCCTATCTTCCTGAACACCATGTGGCACCCGCAATTATGCCCGGGAACGCCCCGGATGGTGCTCCACACCGGCCCTTGTGGTGACCGCTTGGTTGTAGAAAAGGAGGAACCTGGCCATGAGGAAAGGGGGAGGGAATTGAGAGCTAAAAGGCTAGGGAGCTTAGAAGGACATAAAGAGAAAGGGAGAGAGAGTGAGGAAAGAAAGAAAGAGGAAGCCCAGGGAGTGTAGAAGCTAGAGAGAAAGCGGCTCCCCGGCACCATAGAGATCATCTTCTTGTATCTCGATCCACCCTAGAGAATCCACCAAAGTAGGATGTAGGGTTGTTAGCCGAAGGGCGGCCCGAACCTGGGTAAAAATGCATGTGTGTGCTCTGTGTGTGTTGTAGGGTCGTATCAGCAGTTTCCTTCGCCGACATTGAGGCCGGAACGCCTTTGTGCCCACTACCAAACAATAGGGGGTGTCCAACACCCCCGATGTTAGTGTAGGCGAGATGCGACAGGATCATGTTGAAACAAGGGGTAAAAGGTGCACGCAAGCGCCATAGAATACCAAAATCTTAACTCTACTTATACAAAAACATAAGGTGAAAATGCTTCAAAAATGGACACATCAACTTCCCCGGGCTAGACTCGTGCTCGCCTCGAACAAGGTAGTTACTCTGGCCAAGGTCATCATGTTCATGAGGCACGAATCATTACAACAAATGAGGCAATTGAATCATAATTACAATATTAGATATAGAACTACGTCATGAGTCGCATCACACTCTCACACATTACATGACTTAGAGGCTTCCAAACCTTTTGCATTAATAATTTATAAGATGTCTAAAGTTTTAGCTTATTATAAAATCATCAAGTTTATTTAGATGAGCACTTCATTGAGTACGGAATAGTATATGATCATTGTTTGAGCATATTTTTCAACTTGTGCCTTTTCTTTTTCATTCTTTGATAGCATAATTTTCCTTTTGTTTCAAAAACAAAATTGTATCATGTTAATACCTTTTATGGATCTTGTTTATTTAAACCAATGATTATAATATGCTATCAAAATTTCTTCTCATAACTTATCAATACTTTATTGGTGTGGAAGACCCTAAAATCATAGAAGTGGTACAAATATCATAAAACTCATCCTAATTCATACATCTAATAAATAATCATAAACTAAAATCATTTCAAATATTGTAATGTCTGAAAACTCATTGGATATAACTCTTCCCTTTGACTGAGGAAGTTGATCATGCAACTAATGAAAACTTTGAAATTAAAAACTAACATGCATGCAATAAGGTAAACATGCCAAAACTAGAAAATAGATTACAAGGTTCCAATAGATCTCCCCAAGATTGAAGTCAAGCTAGGAGGGATTGAAGGAGATATGTCTTAGAGGAAAATAACAAATAGGTTTATTATCATATCTCAAATTGGTTCATAACAGTTTTATAATGTGCTATAATTATATCAAGAGGAAACACTGCTACATGTGTGGTATGTAAACAAACTAGGTCCCTAGTAGCCTCTATTAAACTAGTTCGTTGGGCGACTGATGATCAAGATTTCCTAATCATAGTGCATTCATGCTAGTTGACAACCGAGTCATGTCACTAGAGAATGATATGATGGACATTACCAAATTAAGTATTGCAATGTGATATAGTCACATGGTTCATCGTTGTAATAATTAGAAACAAAGTGAACTTCTCCTTAGACCGTCACATCATATTAATCATTGTCTCTAGGGGAATTCTGGATCTTACTAATCGTCATGTCCGTAACTGGGTGACCATAAAAGTGTGCATTGGGTATTCCAAAGGAACAATTGAGGCCTATGTATCGAGATCAGGATTTGTCCACCTACGTGATGGGAAGATACACTGGGCCCACTCGGTGAAATTGCATCCCATAAGCTGCAGCATATGACTAGGTCATGGGGATACAATATCACGATAAGAAGTTAAGTAGACTTGTCAGTAACAAGATTAGTATGGTGATACTAATGATCAAATCTTGTATAAGTAATGTATCAAAGAGACAAAGCGAATAGGACAAAGAGTTTATGGTTCAAACACGACAAAGTCTCATGGAATGCATAGGGGTCAATATGGACATCCTGATCTCGCTATTGATGATTGATCAGAGATAAATCTTGATCATGTTTGTGACATTCCCGAACCGTAGGGTAACACACTTAAGGGTCTAGCAACATTTAAGATCGCTATGGAAGTGAAGGGATCACCGATGAGAACGAAGAGATTAGAAATTTTCTAAGAAAGTATTATCAGAATAGTTCCGAAGAGGGTCCGAAGAGGTTCGGAAGAAGGAGAAACTGAAAGGTGTTCCGGATAAAAGGCAATTTATAAATATGCATTTATATACTAAATATTTTACATTATTATTTATGGGCAACTTCCTACATTGGGCTGAATCCCCGGAGGGAAACATCCAAGAGGAAGACACCCCAAAGTGTAGCACATAGCCGCAACAACCGGCGAACTGGGCCCACAAAAGGGGTTCATGCACGCGGGCGAGTGGGAGCTAGTTGATTGGCGGGCGCTGGTCGCCGCCACCGCTGCCAGCAGGCCCTAGCCCCGACCCAAGTGGGTGCAGGCATGCAGGAGCGGACGTGGCCTGGCAGGCACAGCCAGCGGCCTACCCGTCCATTGCCGTCGCCTTGCTAGCAGGCTGTGCGAGCGGGTGCAGGAGGGCAGGTCGGCACACCCAGGCGCCGCCACCTGCACTGCCTCTCCGCTGCTACTGCCGGGCCAGGACGCTGGTAGCCCACCCGGCCACTGATTTAGCCCAATCGGCTGCCTCCTTCTCCTTTGCCTTTTCCTTTAGTCCCACATGGGACTTGAGAGAAGGGAGTACCCCTTTCTACCCTATATAATAAGGCCTATATTGGAGGGGAAAACACACAAAAATAAAAGGGAAATTTCCTAAGGCTATTTCCTTGGGGAATTTCTCTCCTCTTTCTCAGTTGATTTCACCAGTGCGGTTCCATGAAGTACTGCACACGAGGGAGTCAACACTACCGACACACCTTCGCGCTGCTGCATCTAGTTCCAGAGGATATGCTTCCGCATCCTGGATGGATCAAGGAGAACGGAGAGTCATCGCTAGAACACAATAGTGTGGAGTCATCAGATAGCACCATCAATAGTGGGGCCAGGGCTGTCATGCGAACGACTAGGATGCGACGTGTGAGGAGCTTCGTGACCTTGAGGTTAGCTACGATCATCTACTTCATCCATGTTCCCCGCGGGACATTAACCGTGTGTGCGATCTACAAGGGTATATAATCATGACTCTTTCTCTTTACTCATTAACTAGTAGATAGATCTTCGGCCTATGGTGCGTTCTAGTAAGGTAAAATTTGTGTTTTCCTCTACAAACCCATTTTAGGGATCACATAACTCCTTGTGAGCACCTATTCCTTCTTAGGGATGAAGAAAGCATCATCCTATTCATCCTCCTCCCTTTTGAGGCTGTATGAAGTAGCATTACACACAGAGCGAGTGGATAGTTTGGTAATGCTAGCGTGTTTCTCTTTTATTATCTTGCGGAGTAAATTCCTGTCACCAGCCATCTCAATAATAAGTTTAGTCAAAAAATGAACTCTACTATCGATGTCATCGATCCTCTTCTCAAGGTCTTTTCCCATCATCCAGTAGGAACCAATCCCCTCGCCAAGGGTTTCTATGCATGCTTTGGAGACTTTATCAAGATTAGCTATCGTCTCCCTAATCTCATCTTGCTGCACCTTGCCTAGAGATAGGGAAGCGGGAGAAGATTTGAAGGAAGATCCCTAAAGGTTATACCTATAAGGATTCGGCGGAAGTTCTTCCTTGCTCCTACATTGCTCCATGTGCCTCGTCATCTCCATCTTGTGCAGGAACATGTCCTCCCAATTGGGAAGTGGCGCCACCTGATATGGTTCATTAGTTGATGAAGATGAAGAACCTTATTGAGACTCCTTCTTAGTTCTTGTTGGTGGAACCTCCTCCTTGACGTGAAAATGTTGCATAGCTCTTGGATGATCATGTGAAATTTGATGCATGAAGGAAATGGAGAGAGAAAAGGCGAGATTGGAAGAAAAACCCTAAAACTTGGAGGCAAAAAGAAAAGGAATAAATAAAAAAGGAACTTTTAGGGACGCTACCAAAAGTGCTAAGCGTTAGTACGGGGGGGATCGCCCCGTACGGCGTGCCCATACAGGCGATTACTGACCTTTAAAGGCGGTATTTTTTATCAAATAGAACAAAAAGAAACAAGACGAAAGTTTACAGAGGGTTTAACGACCTAGTGTATGGGTGGAGATTCTCGCACGACCCGGTCGTATATATCTGCGAAAAGAAACATGAAAACATCATGAGGTAGTATAAGCTTAACGAGTCATAGTACGGGCGCGCCCGGCCGTACGTTCCGCCCCTACCGGGTTGAAAAATAGCCCATCATGATCAGGAAAATGAGAGAAAGAGGGAGAAAAACATCCACAAAGACATATTAAGTATCCAAAGAGAAAAACCGAGGAAAAAGGAACAGCAGGTACCTAACTCAGTTTGCCCTTGCATTGCTTGATGTATTTCTTAGCTGTGATTAGATAAGTTAGATTCATTATGTTTACCTCTCCAACTCTCTAGTGCTTCAAACATTGCCTATTAACAATCCAAGATGCAATAGGGTTCTGGCATTTTAGTTTCATTGCCCAT
This sequence comes from Avena eriantha, assembly GCA_910589775.1. Classification (NCBI taxonomy): domain Eukaryota; kingdom Viridiplantae; phylum Streptophyta; class Magnoliopsida; order Poales; family Poaceae; genus Avena; species Avena eriantha. The sequence continues at coordinate 151,710,818 of OU342746.1, read as the reverse complement.
GTGCGATATTCTTCATCAACATCATATGGTCTTCCCACTTAGATCTCAACTTTCCTGCAAAAATCTTTAGTCGGGAGTCATAGAACAGAACTTTATTTCTGGATTTGAATTATGTATTCCATATATTTCTATCGTGCCATATTTTAACTTTCTCTTTAAATGTTTTAGCATTTTCGTAATCCTAATTTCTAAGTTCATCTAGAGAATGAATGTCTAAGAGCCGTTTCTCTCACGCATTCTTAAAAGCATAATTTAGAGTTTTAATAGACCAATAAGCCTTATGTTCAGAAGGTGATATGCCCTGGAGGAAAATAACAAAGTATATTGTTTGATATATCTCTTATATGTTCATAATACGTTTCATACTATGTTATAACTGTGTTAATATGAAACGTTAATACATGTGTGGTATGTAAACAAACCGTGTCTCTAGTTACCTCTAGCGAACTACCTCATTGGTCATGAGGATGATCAAGGGTTTCGAGATCATGGGCATTTATGCCAATTGACAATGAGGTCATGTCATTAGTTGAATGATGTGATAGACAAACATTCAATAGTTGTACCATAATTTTATCTAGTTACAAAGTTGACCATTAATGATAAACAAATAAAACCTTGCAACTTGATCCCTAGACTGTGAGATAATGGAAATCACCGTTATGGAGGGAGCTTAGATGGTATCAAGGATCATCTCGTGAAAGGGTGATCAAAAAGGTGTTACTAAGGTTTCCCAGAGGGGTGTGTAGAGGAGTACATATCAAGACCAGTATTTGCCAATCCATGTAACGGATAGATACATGTGGCCATCTCGGTCACGTTGCATTAACGAAGCTTGCAAGCGTGTGACTTGGTCACATAATGCAATGACACGGGAACAAGTAAACAAGTTCTTCGGTAATGAGACCAAATGAAGGTATGGAGATACCATAGATCAAGTCTCGGGTGAACTAGGTATAAAGTGGTAAAGGGAATGGGAAACGACGTTAACGGTTCGGGCAATAAGATTCGTGAAATGCACGGGGGTCAACATGGGCATTCAGGTCCCTATGATGATCACTTATATGAGAGAGGTATCAATCATGTTTAGAGTGTTTCCGAACCAAAGGTTGTCACGCTTAAGGGTGGAGACGCTTAGGGATAGATGCGGTACGGTAGGAGAAATAGAGAGAGAAACCGGAATAGTTTTGGGTAACATCCAATGTTGATCGGGGGGTCCAGAAGGAGTTCCGGAGTGAAGCAATATAATAATATGTGTATTTTATTGATTGTTGAATTTATATTAAAATATATATTTAGTTTATTTTTATAGGCAGCCCATTGCTAGTGGGCCTCACCCGGAGGGGAGGCCCAAAGGGCAAGGTACCTAGGGACGAGGGCCAGCCGACCAAGGCTCGGTGGTCCACCGAAGTGGGGCCCACCTAAGGCGGGCAGCTCCCCCTTGGTGGCTAGCGGCTGTGGGGATTAGTCCCACACCATACTTATCAAGAATTTTCCTGAAAGTACCTTTCATAAAATGAGATCCACCATCAGTAATTAGAAATCTAGGGACCCAAACCTGAAAAATAATGTCCTTAATCATCTTGATGGAAGTGGCTGCATCTGTATGAGAAGTGTGTATCGCTTTAACCCATTTAGTAACACAATAAACAGCCACAAGAATATGAGTGTATCCATTAGTGGATGGGTACGGTCCATGAAATCCATTCCCTACAAATCAAACGGTTCTATTATAAGGTTACATTTCATGGACATTTCTTGTCTTTTCATATGTTACTCATACGTTGGCAAGCATCACAATTTTAACATAGCTATGAGCATCTTTAAACAGGGTAGGCAAGTAAATTCCGGACCACAACACCTTAGCAGTCGTACGGTCACCAGTGTGATGCCCTCCATAAGGACTATCATGCCCATCTTTTAAAATGGCGCTCATCTCATGATCGGGAAAACATTTCCTAATTATCCCATCAAGTCCGTGCATATATAAATAAGGATCATCCCAAAATTAATATTTCAAATTGTTAAAGAACTTTCTTGCTATGATTATAAGCCATTCCTTTGGATAGAAACTTACCTACAAGGAAATTAGCATAATCTGCAAACAATGAGTCATGTGATCTAAGGTGGCAAGGTGCTCTCCTGGTATAGATTCATTAATGGGGATAGGATCATCAATTATTCCCACCATACGTAACAAGTGATCAGCTACTGGATTATCTTTACATCTTCTATCCACTATTTGTAAGCCATACTCTTGTAATAATAGAACCCACTAAGTCAAACGTGGCTTCACATCTTTCTTGCTGAAAGATGTCTTAGGGCTTAGTGATTAGTGTGCACTATTAATTTTGAGTTTATGATGTAATGTATTAATTTAACATAGGAAAAAACAATGGCTAGAATTCCTTTTTAGTTGTGACATAATTCTTTTGATCTTCATCTATGACATAGCTAGCATATTGAATAACGTTTAAGTTTAGGCCTTCTCTTTGTCCAAGAACGGTCCCAATTCCATAATCGCTAGCATCGTACATAATCTCAAATGGCTCATCCCACTTTGGTGGTTGAATAATAGGAGCCGCTACTGGAGCTTTCTTAAGTTCTTCAAAAGAGGTGGTGAAACTATTATAAAAAATAAAAGGAATATCGTTATTTAACAAATAAGTCAAGGGAGTAGCTAGTTTGGCAAATATTTAATAAAGCATCAATAAATATATGTCTTCCCAAGAAAATTCTTTACTCTTTTACATCTTGAGGTATCTGTAATCTTTCTAAGCAATAATGCTAGAATCATCAACCTCATACCTTTTAAGAAATTTTGTGTCGAAAAACTATACCCTGCTCTTACAATGAATTGGCAACGCTCCCAATTGAGGACCAATTTGGTTGCTTTGAAACACTTCAATACTCTCTTAATATTGTAGAGACATTGTGCAAAGGCAGTCTCATAATAAAAAAATCATCCATAAGAACTTCCATAGATTTTACGAAGTTGTCAAATATCTTCAAGACACATTCTTGAAACGTTGAGCT